>JAWWES010000169.1:8612160-8676115 GCA_035583135.1 Lophotriccus pileatus
CTCAGTTCCGCGCACACTGTGTGTCACCTAAAAAATCCACTGCGCAGGCTCGAAGGCCTTATCTGCATATGCGGGTATGGACCTTCCCCGGCTCTTCGTTCGCAAAGACGGGCCATTACTTTACTTAGGGATTTGCCATGATATTTTAATGCAGTCACAGCTGTTTCACCTTTGTTTTCCTCTTTATACATCTGCAAACCAACAAAAAAATGTCATTCGTTGGGGCAGCCAATTGATGCTGTGACCTGGTACTTGTGCTGTCTCCTATTCTGTGGTCGGAAGCTTTGGTGGTGAGATGCCATGAACAGACGTGCACACTCCTCTGCTGGTGGTGCTTCTCTCACTTAACTCTCACGCCTCTCTCCTTTCTTCCCCTCCCTTCCCTGTGGACCCTCACTCTTGCATAACCCAGCCCGGAGTTCACGGAGCGTTTCAACCCCAATGTCCTGAAGGACTCTGCCCTGTCTACACACAAACCCATTGAGGTGAAGGGCCTTGGCGGCAAGGCTACTATAATTCACGCCCAGTATAACACCCCGATCAGCATGTATTCCCAGGATGCTATCATGGATGCAATTGCAGGCCAGGCACAAGCCCAGGGTGGAGAATTTGCTGGGTAAGGTCATTTCCTTGTGTGAAATGCTCTTTGTCTGCATGGTACATGTAACAGCCCCTGCCTGCATGACATGGTTGCTCTTCCTGGACTCTTTCTTTTATCGGGGTATATTGCACATAAAAAATGCATACCAATACTAGACAGTGTTTGAAAACACTTCCATGTTTTGGAGTTAAAAGGATGGATAGCTAGAAAATCATAGCATGGTTTGTGCTGGAAGGGACCCTAAGGATCATCTAGTTCCAAAAATCTGTCATGGTCAGGGATACTTTAATTTAACCTTTCTCTTTTAGTATTCCTCCTAGAACTGGTAAACCACACAAAAATATATCTAATGCTCTGTGTTTGACATTGGATGGCTTTTCATTTCTGATGACCGTGCTTTGTAATAACCAGTGTATTAGATGCATAGCTTGTGAATAACAAGAAAGGGGGGTGGAATTTTTATTGATACATGAAGAATGCAAAATGTTTATTTAGTACTGGCTACTGTTTTATTCCACAGAATGGAGTGTTTTGCTGTATTTTCCCTCTCCCTGGTTTACATACAGTACATGTGTCCTACACATATCCTTTGGACTATGGCAAAATCCACTGATCTTTAATAACTCTGCTTTTACAGTGCATGTTTCTGGAAATCCATCTGATTAACTTATCCAGAGTTGTTACAACTTAACTGAAATTACATGTGCAATGAATGTAGCCAGGTTTCTCTCTTACCAGGTGTCTTTCTACCCAAAATAGAACTTGCTTTCTTTTCATGTGACACCAAAACATAGGTACAGCAACACATTTTAACATAATTTCTTCTCCATATGTTAGCTTCAGGCTTATTCAAAATTAACATCGTTTATGTATTTGCTTGTGCTCCCTTCTACTGGCCATTTTTCTCTCTTTTTTTATATATATATTTTTTCCCACTAACATTTTGCATCACAGCTCTCCCTAATGATGGATCCCAAACAATACCTTGAGCTGTTTTTGACCACGACTCAGTGAACCTTCCCCGGGGGTTGAGTAGACTCGTATTTCCAATTAGACAAGTACAGAGAGAAGTTCATTCATTATGTATGTGTTCTTTATAACAGTTCAAATCTTCCATAGGCATGGATTATATGAGACATTTTATCATACATTGGAATTTTCTACTAAATGCTGTGGTATTATAAGATGCAAATAGTAATGTTTCAAAAAAATGCCTATTTAAGCGGTCAGATGATTATAAAGTTGCACTGCTGAGTACATGGATCCATTTCACTTTATAAGCAGCACATGAAAACAATCTCTCAAATGCACTTCCAGTCACCAGGAGTGGCTCTACTGGACTGGGAATTGTCCTCATCTTTTCCTACCTGTGGAAGAAACCAAGACACACTGTGTTGCAGGGAGAGGAAAACACCATTCCTAGAAAAACCCAGATAGAGTGAGAGAAGTCCAAAGAATGCAACTAGGGAGATCAGTACACTTTCCAGGGAGCTAGGGACTTGTTTTAACATGTGGAATTATGAAGTAAAGAACCTCAAATATAAGAGAGGCTTGAATCATAAATTAAAAGATAGTAATGAATTATATTAGCATATACATATATCTTTAAAATGACCAAATTAATGGATACATAGGTAAAAAATAGACTGTTGTGGAGTGTTGAGTCATTACACCACCAGGAACAAAGGCTGTGTTAAACATCACTGTGTTGTAACTTTTTTACTTTATTTTTTTTCTCATTTTGAACATGGAAGCCACATATTGTGTGGGTATTTCTGAAATGAGATGGTTATTTCCATTAATCCTGTTCTATCAGACAGTTCTAGTGAAACATTATTCTTTGCAGACAACACCATGACTACATTCTCCCATATAATCTTGCAAAAAAACCTTTTTCTTTAAGATTCACCATATAAGCTACCATTTAAGCTTTTGCTTCATTTTGGAATGTGACTCCTAAGCCAAACATTCACCTGGTCCCAAGGAGAAACTAAGGTTTTTATTCTTCCTGTGCTGAAAGGTACAGCCTGTTTTGTAACTTTTTTCCCTTTTTTTTTTTAATTTATTTATAACATTTAATGACTATACAATTTTCTCTGTAGGTTTTTTATGACAATTAACACAGCATTTTTAATCTAGATATTTAGAAACCTTACAAGGGTTGTGCTGCTATAACAATGACCTACCTATTGACTGATATTCATTTGATTAAACCTTTAGATTCTTTTGGCCTCCATGATATTCTGAACTTTAACTTGCAGTGTTCTTTAGTTTGCTTAGTTGGTCAAGTCTGACATAAGATTATGCTTAATGCAGAAGTATTTGTATGAGGAGTTTTTCATATAAGAGCAGACCAAATTATGTAGTTATTGATTTTGTCTCAATTCCCTGCCTATAATTTGGTCTCAGTGCTTAATTTTTCTTCTTTTGGCTTTTCATTTCACATTAGAGGTCAGCCACAAGGTGTCTGTAAGATGGTGAGCACACTCAGACTGCAGATCTAAAGGGCAGACAGTACCTGGAAACACTGCTTACCTCTTCTATCAGTGATAAAGGACAGGCAGGCTTAAGATAAGAGTTCATTTTCTAGTTTCACCGTTTGAAATCAGTGATGCTGTAACTTAGTGAGATCAGAATCAGATTCTTGTCACTTGGAAGGTAACCCACACTTACTGGATCACCATGGAAAACACTGCAGTTATTCAGACATCACACTGGAACTGAAAGGCAGAAATTTTTGAATGCCCTGGCTTCTTATCTTTTCTTACTCTGTTTTGTTTTAATTGATTTTGCTAAACGAAGAAGCAAGATCTGGTTGCAGTAAAACCATGTGATTAGTACATTTTGGTTACATTTCTGTCAAACCTCTTCTAAATTCTGTTATGTAGTTTTAGCCAAATTCACAAGTCGTAAATAGACATAAATCCAACAACTTTATCAGTATTAAAAACTGAAAAGTTAAAGTAGCAGAATCAGTAATGTGATTGCATAGAAACTGAAGTCTTGGGTATCCTCTAAAGTAGGTCAACTTGGCTGGATATTTATCAGTCTACATGAACTTCTGTTTGATTTTTGGGTTGTGGGGATTTTTACCTCTTAGAGCTTTTATTGAATAGCTGGAATCAGTCTAATATCTAAAGTCACAGTACTTCATGGTATGTCTACACCAGGGGTAGAACAGTGCAGTGTTCCTAAGTTTGACTTGTTGTCTACTTAAATTAAACCTGGGTAATGACTCCAGGGTACCATTCACATGGTACACCGTATTTATAATGGACTCCAAAAATTAATAATCCCACTGCTACTTACTCAAAGAGGTTTGACTCTCTTTAAAGCTTATTTTAATGTTAATAATGTGTGACTAGTATGATGTGAAAAAGGAGTATCATTCTTTATTGACTCCTACTAAAATACCTTAGACCTCAAAACATCTAACCCATTTGGGACTTTTTTTTCAGTAACATCAGTTTAGAGTAATGTGCTTAAAGATGAATAATATTTCTGCACATCCACACCCAGATGGAAGGAAATTAAATTACAAAGAGGTATAACAGAGGTATTAACGTGGTTATGTGTATCTTTAGGCTGTTTGTAAGAATCAACTGTCACATTTAGGTCTATGAAATGCTGATAATCAGTGATGCGCTCTATTTTACACTTCCATGCTGAGTGGCTCATATGTCCTAGTTACTCATCTACAATGCAATTATGATTTTAAAAAAAGAAAAAGGCCTGTTGAATTAAAGGCAGATTTGGAAATATTCCAATGTATTGCATTAATTTAGTTCAATTTATATGAGCATGTTTCATTCTGCTAGGGAAGGTTAATTCACCAAGCTCCATTTCCTGCCATAATCATCTGCCATAAGGATATTAATGTGTCCTGTTAATGCCACACATTACTACTGTGAAATTTGTGGTCCAGCCCTTAGCTCTAGTTTTTTAACTACCCTTGAGTTAATAGCATAATTATACATAAACCTTTAAACTGCTTTTTTTTTGTATATCGGTCATAATATAGGAACAAAGCATTTTAGCAAGAGGATTTAGTCAAAGGAATTTGTACTGTCTGTAACTTGCACAGTGCTGTTGCCACAGTGGTGTATGGTTGAAGTCAGCAGAGGTTTATTATCCACTTTACAACTGTATGCAGCTGGGAAATTCGCTATCACACTGCTAAAACCAGAACTTTTTTAAGCTTCAGCAAGATTAAAAAGTCAATCTGGTGATATAAAGTTAACTGTTGTCCCAATTCAGGCAGTTAGGGATAGCAGTCATACAGAGCAAGGTACTGGGCACTCAGCACCCTCAAATGCCTCTGGGGTCATCTTTTGGGAAACATTTTACAGACCCTTTATGCTGACAAAACTTTTCAGCATAGCCAGCTGTCAGAGGCAGCAGCAGAACAGCCCTGAGTGGGTTGCTGACTTGCTGTTGGTATTACAGAGAATCTCTTTTCCATGCAAAGACTATTCCTGCTCCCACACTTTCTGCCCTGCCTCAGCAAGCCCTTCAGCCACATGTGATGGGCCAGAAGAGGAAGACTTCTGCTCTCTCTCCCATCTTCCACTAGGAGCAACACGAGTGGAAGCCACTGATGGCACACCCTTCCCAAAATAAACAATTCTACAGTATGCCTTCTGTACCTGATATTGTAAGGATAGTGGTCTGGGAAACATGAGCTAAAAGAGGATCTGGAAAATGCTGCTTCTTCCTACAGGGCATCTTCCACACTGAGAAACTTCTTTTACATAACTTGTATGTTTTGTGGCAGAGCTTAAACTGAATGCTCATGTTTTTTTCTAAAGTTACCTTTTTTTTCCCAAACTGTGCTCCATCATGTGGATGATTGTGCTGAAATATGCCAAAAAAAAAAAAAAAAATTAAATCAGGTTTGTGCTGTGCTGGGTCCTCAAGAAAGTGACAAGTTTTCACATATTGGGGGTTATGAAGAACATAAATACTCCTCCAATAAAAACTGAAAATTCCTAGAGAGATGGGGTGCTTTTGGGTCCATATAAACACTGATCATGTTTCTGAGCCACTTGTGGTCTGACCTGAAGAACACGTCCCATGCTATTATGTCCAAATCCATCAAATCCGTGTATTGATGAAGAGGAGTGTGTCAGCTGGAAAATACTGATATTTAAAGCACTACCTGGTAATATTTTTCATCACAGTGCACGTTGTTGCTATATTTAGGATGTCAGACATGCTTCTTGGCTTTCTCATGATTCCTCTCAGGTCTTCAAATCACAGACTCAACTTCTCTGTAGATTTTCTCTGCACAATGGTGTCTTAGAGAACACTAAGTTTGAGCCTGAACCAAGGAAGAAACTTTTATAGGGAACTGCTCCTGGAACTTTATGGCAGTGACTTAGTTGGGCCAAATGGCCCTTAACTTTTAACAGAACCATTTCTCAGTTTTCCTGAAGTTGAGCTTGCTGCTTGCAAAGCTCTTTATGGAATAACAAGTTAAAGCTGTTACAATAAATCACTTGCTTCAAAAATAGACCTTTTATTTAGAGAAGCCATGGAGCCAAGTTACTCCAAGCATACATCATCCCCTCAGTGTATATTCCTGCAGTTCTGTTAATAGTTAATTTTAACTGTATGCTATGCAGAAGTTATTTTCACAGAGGGGAAAAGGGCACTATTAAGTTACTAAGCCTGTTTCTAGCTTGCATCATAAATCAAAGAGAGGTTACTTCACTTGTGCTACAGACCTTTGTAGCTTTGATTTTAGGTGTGCACAACTGAAAGTTTTTTCTCTGACATATCACTTTGCAAGATGGGTAGACATGTTGTAAGACTCTGAGATACATTCTGTTGCTAAAGATTTCAGATACAGCATATGTATGCAAGTCTTGAGTACAAGTCTAGACTTCTTTTGTTTCACAGGTTTCGTAGACAATGAATCCAGGCTTATGGCAGATGGAAGCTTAATTCAGAGTTTGACAAAGAATCATCTCTGGAAAGAGCTATAAAAGCCTACCACATTATTTTTACAATGAAATATGAGTTTTATTTCTAATTACAATCTCAAAGTACACTGGCCCAACACTATAATTTAAAGGCGCAACATAAAACAGTATCAACAAGAAGTCATTTTTATAAGAAGTAATATGGGACAGGAATTCTCAGAGAAATAAATGTTTTTGCCTGGCATACTTTACTTTATCACCACACATTATTCTAACCACTGTAAGCTTGTGGCTTCCTTGGCTGAGGAATCATGAACAGATATTTCCAAGCATTTCCATGCTGTTTTGAATATGCAGATTTGATGATAACAGGCCATTCTGAAGATAGAATGAGCCATAACATAAAGTTGATCAATGTATTTTTTTTAAGAAGTGGTAATTTCAAAGCCATGTGGTGGATTGCTGTTACTCTGGGTGATAAGCTGGGACCAGAGAGGTTGGGAGGAAAGCCACCATGTGCTGTTTCACAATGTTTCACTTTCTGCATTGCAGTACCCTCCCTCTTAAAGACCCTCATGTAGACAGTGCCTCTCCGGTGTATCAGGCTGTGCTGAAAACTCAGAACAAGCCTGAAGACGAGAGCGAGGACTGGAGCCGCCGCTCTGCCAACCTGCAGTCCAAGTCCTTCCGCATCCTTGCCCAGATGACTGGAACGGAGTACAGTAAGTGGAATAACAAAACATCCTCCTCATGCTGATTTTAGATTCCTGTCATTGTGTATCACACTGGTGTTGGCCACTGATACTGAAGGAATGCTCATGTCCAGACCCGTAGTTTTCAGTCCAAGATCCTGGGTGTAACTAGAGAGAACAGGAAATCAAAGTGCACACTCTCACCTTATGCTTTGTGATGAAAATTCTTTGATCTGCCAGGGGTATCACCATAAAAGTATAACAGACTATACAGTAAAAGAGCATTTGGGACCCCATAGTTCTTCTTACTTACAAATCAAATTTCTGCAGTGCAATTTTTTGTTCTCCAGCGGCCTAGATGTGCAAAGCTGTCCATTCTGTAGAAAAAATGATAAATAAGTCACATCTCTTGTAACAGCCTTTTATAGAAGTAAAGTCAAAAAAAAAATTGGATCACCATTTGTATTAAATCTATAGTTCTATCAGTTAGATAATTTATCTACCTGTTATCTAAACCTAGATCTGCTGTGAATGAACTTTGATGCTTGTTGCCTATGCAAATGTTTTTCTGACCACCTGGTACTAACCTCACAGCTGGTTTCTGATCTAGAGATAAGGAAGTTCAGGGCCCTTTCCCACATCAGGGGGAAATACTTAGTATTTCCTATGAATCTGCTGCTGATGCCTCTTGTGCTTTCCTGCAAAACAGCAGGACCTCTCTGTAGAATCATTGCCTACAGCTGTGAAACACTGCTGATAAATGAATGACAAAGTAGTTGTAATAGCTACATTCCTCCTAACATCCTCCCTCCTACCTCTAGGGAACTGCTCTTCCTCATGATATTCTTACAAACTCGACTGCTGCAAAGTCAGCATGAATGCACCTTTGGATAGGCTTTGATATGTTTCTAAGGAACTTATCATTTCATCATAAAGCCAATTCCTCTCTTTCTTTTTTTAACTGAAACGTTTTTTGTCTACAGTGCAAGATCCAGACGAAGAAGCCCTGAGAAGGTCAAGGTAGGCAACTCCTTGTGAAAAACATGGCTTTCTCCTTCCTGATAACCTAATAATGTTTTAAAATGGCATTAATATGAACCTCCTTTATTATATTTCTGTCCTAAATTTTTCTAATATGTTTACTTAAAAATCACTAAAATTAAAATGCTATCAGTGAGAGCCATTTGAATGACAAGGATAACAAATTAGCATGTTTTTAGGAAAGACGGTGCAAAATTCCTGGAGTGTGTGTTCCAGTCACAAAGCTCTTTGCTCATGCAACTTTCCTGTACTTTGCTGGGTGTTTGAATGTGGTGAATTCCAAGCCCTGTGTAACTTGATTGTGTAACTGAATGAAAATATATAATGTTGTGATAGCACTGAAATTTGTGAGCAATTTATTTGGATGACCTCTGATTCTCCTTAAATGATACAGTAAAGGAATTGTTTCCATCCATACCCATAATCATTAGCTTATGTTTTGTTTGGAATAAATATGACCCAAATTTATAGAATACAGAAGCACAGGACTGCTTTTGCTAGTGGATAAATGTATTTGTTTCATATGATCTATCAAAAACACTTTAAAAAGTGGGTACGTTCAGAGATACAATATGGAATTAAAGATTTATTGTCATCCTGCATAGTCAGGAAATAGATGTATTAGAGATTCTTATGTTGAGCTAAAAATTGCAGTTGAATCAAGAGCATCCTGGGTGTAAGCCTTATTTTCTGTTTGCATACTTCAAATCCCTATTTCACATGAGCCGCTCTAAGCTGCTGGCTGGGTTTGTGATGTGTTTGATACTCAAACCACCTCCTTTTCTTTTTCTTTTTGCTGCCATATGGCTTCTTCAAAAGTTCTGAGCTTTTGATCACAGTGCATGTTACAAATGTTGAATCAATGAGAAAGAAATCTGCTATCTTCCCTGTGAGAATACAAGTGTGCTTTCAGTTGACGTTTGCTATAAACCTTCCACTGCAGTTCACCCAAGTTCATGGCTGAGTGCCCGAACATCAGGCTTGACATTATATCCCCCAGGGATTTATTTCTTCCCTCAAATGTGCAAGCCTAATTCTCATTAAATGTATTGTACATTATCTGTTTTGATGTAATAGCACACATCTAAATCCTTACTATGATGGGATTTAGAGCATTGTGATGAACTTAAGAGTCCCCCATTCACATCTGAGAGTAATATGTTGTTTTGAAGGAATAATCTTTCTAGTTGTAGTCTGTAGCTGTGGAAAATATTAGATACTGGAAACTTTAGGTGGTATCAGATATGTTGACAATAATTATCTAGTAACACATCAACACATGGAAATTGCACGTTCTATCTTCAAGTACATGACTATATCCACTGTGCTTTGCATGTTTTCTGCAGTTTTGAGGTAACACTGTGTTATCCTTTGTTTTCACAAGGAGATTCTGGCTGTGTTTAGGCACAGCTAAGCAGGTTTAAAGGCATTCATTGGTAGTAGAGTCAAGGGAACATATACTAGGTAGTTACACAGGTACCGTGCAACTGGTGTGAGCTCTGGGGCAAGGAATGAAATGGGGTCTCCTTCCTGCCTCCCTGACAGTGCCTGCCCCATGTGGGTGGGTTGGTGCCTGCCTCAAACATTGCACACACTTCATTGGAGATGTGGTGGCAAAAGCCCTGGTTGTGCATGCATTGATCATATACAGCTCTCTGGGGCCCGTTGGACTTCTCTTGGGAAGGCTCCTGCCACGTTTGATTTTGTAAGGGATGGAAGGACCTATGTCAGATGCACAGATTCCATGCTTGAACTCCACTCTTCCAGCACAATAATGGAGTAGAAAGTCCTCCTTGGTGCTTACTCTAGATCCAGGCTATACAACTATATGTTTCTCCACATCCATAGTTTGGGATCATCCAGAAGGTTTCCTGGGTTCCTGAAAGCAAAAGCTTTCCACGGAACTGCAGAACTTGAGTCTTGTCAGATTCAGTGTTGCATTAATCCCCTGCTGTGCTGGAGTTCTGGAAAAATCCGTCATGTTCCGAAAGTTAAACTGCCAGAGATTTTGGAGGGCAGGGGATTTTGGTCTCAGGGCATGCTGTGAGCAATCTCTCTGGTGCTTTCTCTTGCAAGAACTGCATGAAATGCTGATCAGATTTCTCCCAAACTTTTGGGGGATAGGGGGTGGTACACGTGGTTATTTTTGGCAGAACTGTTTTACATAAAAATAGTCACTTTTAGATTGCTGCTTCTAACTCCATGACATATGTTCTAAATGGAACCCATTAAGCTTGAGCATTTTTGGGTGGCAGAATATCCCTTTCAGTTCATATTGATGAGCATGTTGCATGTCTGTCCCTCGCTCATGCTGCTGCTATTTTGAAGGCACACGTGAGGTTATAACTTGCTATGAAAACTTTCCATTGCTGGTGTGATGATTGTGGTGGAATATTTTCTGGAAAGAAGGGATCCATTTCAAGCCAAACACATGTTTCTGTTTTCCTTCAATGGAGGGGTAATATCTTGAAAGCAGTAAGGGAATTCTTAAATTACATGTCAGACCCACTGTAGCTGGTACACTCCGGTGTAACTGGAAAAAATGCCATCAGGAAGTTTCAGCTAGGAATACTTTATATCTTTTAATTACTTAAAAACAGAAAAGATATTTTGAGAGGTCATACATCAAGACTCCTCTAGGAGTGTTACTTGCATGACACTATGTTATTAAGAACAGAAGATTCAGAAATATCAGTGAATTTGTTGGCATTTACTCTGTTTATTGTTTTATGCTTTCTTCAGCCTGAGGAGTAAAACCAGCTCAGTCTGCTCATTTCTGTTTGGCTGGTTTCACTCTCAAGTTTCACTGCATTAACACAATTAATTGTCTTGTGTTTTGAATGTAAATAATGAGGGAAAAAATTACCTTGTTGGCAATGACTCAAATATGTTTTGCAAATAACAAGAACATTTTATTTTCCATTCTGCTTGATATACTTCTCCTTGACTGTGCTCTCATCTCACATCCTCCTTCTTCCCCTTTTTATTTACAAAACCTGAGTTTAAACTTTAGAGTGTCTAGAAAAGGCTAAATCCTGAACATGGCTCGACAGCCCCACTGCACAGGCAGAGGTAGCCGGGGTGGGGAGGGGGCAGGAGATGGCAATACTTCACACAACTCTGCTTTGAAAATCCCATGTTGTTCTGCTTTGTGACACCCATGACCAGAAATATTTATGCAAATATCAACACTAATACTCACTAATGCTGAGAAAAGCTACATAAAAATGCTGCTTAAACCTGTGGGTGATGGTCCTTGCAGGAAGGACAGCAGGATATATATGGGCTGGCCTGGGTGTTACAGAATGGAAAATAGTTGCATTCATTTTGCACTTTTATGAGTTAACTGACACTGACTGCTCAGCTGGGGAGGAAAGCCAAGAGAAACTGCTGGCAGGAAAACGATGGGATTACACTGCATTTCTAGCAAAAGCAGCCCTGTAATACCAAGCACAAGTCAAAGAATAAGAAGTTATACAAGTTACTTTCTCAGAAGTGAACAACTGCAAAACCTTTCACACATGTCCAAAAAGCATCACCCAGCCTTCATTGTGCTGATTTGACAGCTGAGGAGAAAATCCAAATAAATTGCCATTGCCCTAGTTATAAGGCAGGGGAGTGGTAGCCATGGTCCCTAACCCCTTTCTTTCTCCTTCCTTTCTTCTGTGTTTGTGTCTCTCTCTGTCTCTGTCTGTCTGTCTGTCTCTCTCTCTCTCTCTCTCTTTCTTCATGCCACAGGGAAAGGTTTGAAACGGAACGTAACAGCCCACGCTTTGCCAAATTGCGCAATTGGCATCACGGCCTGTCAGCGCAGCTCCTTAATGTTAAAAGTTAAAAGCCCACATTTCTGGGGCAAACACAGACAGAGTTACAGTCAAACATTAACTGCTGTCCTGAGTTAGAGCCCCAGCGTGTCACAGGCACTGCTGGGGCCTTGCTCTGTAGGTTTCTGTTGTTAGCCTGTTAGTCATTCACTGTCACCACAGCTAAAAATAACAATACATGTTCTTCATTTTAAAGTAGTTTTAGCTTTACTCTTTTACTATCTAAAACTTCAGTATACAGGAAAACATCACTATTGTAGTCCCTTGACTTTAGAAGAAAATGAGAGGGAAGTTGCTGACAGTAGTTCTTTAGGAGGAAGGAGAATAAGACTTTTACCGAGTTTTATTGCTGTGAAGATAATGAAGTAGGAGAAAGTTGAAAAGGAAAACTGACCTAGACGTTGCTAAATGTACAACATACTTAGTTTGCATAGTTGAATGATGCTATTTGAAATAAGATATTAGCAATGTGAAGTTATATTCCTTCAATATATTATACTGGTAGAGGTTATTTGCTGAAACCATTGCTGTAAGTTTTGTGTTGGAAATTTGAATTTATCATTATATAAAAATGAGAGATAGCTGGGGTTGCTCAGGATCTGCGAGGAAATGACATTTTGTTAGAGGTGATTTAGGATTGAGAAGAATATATCATACTACTGTTGCACTGAAGCTTTTAAAAGCATCTTTAAAGTTTTAAGGAATATGTTGCCCATTCTGTATTGCTCTTGCTTTGACCCACACTTTTTTCTGTATATAGCAGCATGCTTTATCTGAAATAAAACGTTTTAAAACTAAAATAATTATGTGCCTGTTTTACAAGGTGTTTTATTCTGTTTTAAAACAGTAACTGCTTCAACAATTGAAAGAAGGAGAACTTTTCTTTCCTAAATAGAAAATTTGGTCAAAAAACTTTCCATTATTAGCTAGAATTATTATTGACCTTTAAGTTGTCTGAATTAGAATAAACCTGACAAAGGAGTTGAAAGAACAACAGAAAGGACCAAAATATTTTACTAAGTATGAACAAAGCATAATTAATATATAATAGCATAATTAATAGATGTTATATGACAACCTACTGATAATATTGTTTAGCATTTCCATTTAAATAACTTGCATTCTGTGGCAGTAATTATTAATTTGTCTCAGTGGTAAAGGCTCTTGAGACATTGCTGGTGCTTAGAATGAGATCTTTTTGTTATAACAGTACAATTCTTTACTGTGTCAGTTGAGACAAGGCAAACCTATAGCCAAGGCTGCCAAATATTCTATATTCCATCTGAAGTACACCAAGAGCAGTGCTACTTTCCCTTCTAATTTTTGCTCTGATCATTAAATGAAACAAAAAATGCAACAGCATTAAACAGTTTGTGCTTTCCATAGAAACAGTTGGTGTGAGCCCTCAACAGGCTGCATTAGGAGTCCTTGGCATGAATCAGCCAAATACTGGAACGTTTAAAGGGCTGTCATACGTATTTTAAAAAAAAGCAATTCTTGAGTATTATTAAAGAGTACATGAGCACTAGTTCCTTCTAAAATGCATTTTACTTTCCTTAGCTAAGTACCATAGCAATTCAGTAAACATGCTACTTAATTCACAGAATGCATGTATACTTTCCTTATGGGAACACAAACAGACTCTGATCACACCATCTTATTAGTACCTGTGGAAAACCAGCATCACTGCATGGAAAAAGAGCAACATTTTAACTTTTCCTGAATGTTGCCAAGATCAAACTTTGGTGAGCCCAAGTGGTGGTGAATTTTATTTATATATGGGAAACTTTGATAGAATTTAAAATATCAATAGGCAGTTCAGTTTTTTCACAAACATTAAATGTACCTAAGTAAAAAACTATCCAGTTCTAATTTTTAACCACGTTAGATTTTTGATAGTTTTTCTCAGTAAGTACTAATACAGTCTCCTCACTTAAATAGGAATTGTGTATCCTTACTGTCTTAGGAACATAATATAGATACTATTTGTTTCAAGTAGTCCTAGTGCATGTGTTATAATGAAAAAGAAAACATCTAGATTATATCTCAATGCTTACACTGAATGTTATTTTGAAAGGTATTTTTTAGTAATTCGATAAGATGTGAAATTAATGGAAATGTAATTAAGGACCCTTTCTCCTTAACTCTGCTTCAGTGGATTTAATGATAAAAATTCATGCATATAAACCATGTAATCATATAGAGAAATAATTAATTAATCCTTTTTTTCTGGAGGATACAAAGTGGGATCTAAACACTCTCCCGTCTTGTAGAATTTCAATTCTTTATGTAGTTACAGAGAAAAAAAATAATAGAAAAAAAATCTTGATTTTGTAGCTTTTGGAACTTGTGCAGTTTTGAAGACCTTTAGTGAAGATCTTCATTAATCCCTATGGCAAGATTATCACTACAGCACATTTCTACTGCTTAGTCCAGTCCCTTTTAAAAAAACCTTCCAAGAGATAGACTTTGGATTAACTGCCAGTCAAATTTTTCTATGCCATTTCTTTTTTATATTTAGATTAGTTATTCCTCAACTCCTACTCCTCAAAAATCTTCCTTTATGTAGTCATGGCAATCTTCAAGTCCAAAAACATGAATGTTACAGATCTCTTTTCATGTAACTATGAGGAGGCCTTGGTTTTGCATCCTGAGTAGGAGGTAGCCTTTGTAGAGAAATTGGCCTGGAGTTTTCATTCTACTACACACCATTGCTAAAGACTGTAACAGGCTGAGGTCTGATAAGAAAGCATTAGCTTTGAAGAAACAGTAGCTTTGTTCTAGCAAAAGGTCAAGTCTGGCCTGGTTTTGCTCTGTTTTTAGTATGTTCAAACCTATCTCACTGTATGTGGCTTCTGATTGACCAGCACCATCTTGCAGTGTTTCCTGACCATTTGCAGAAGTCTGCTGTTTTGCCTAGGAAGATTATTCACAATTAATGACAGTGAGGCTTAAAATAGACCCAGTTGAAGACTCGATGAGTCATGTAATTCTTTAAAACAGCAGTGATGATAGCCAGGTGTATCTGTCCCATGCTGAATATATTTTGACCTGTGACTGCTCTGCTGAGCAAAGACAATGGTCAGTGACAGTATTGTCTTCTAAATAGCCTCCATGCCAAAAATAAAGTAAAATGCAGGATAGTGATATTCACCCCCTGCCCTTCCCAATATTGCCAGTAAAGCATAGTGTTATAAGCATTTAATGAAGACACAGAAAAGCTGATGCCAGTAGGAAATCAAAACCAAAAGGCCTTCCAGGTAAATCTGCTTGTCTGGTTATGGCACAGGGACATGCTCATTTTCTGCTGTGGTACAAGACTGTTTGATCTAAACTAACCTGTTTCCTGAATCCTGCTGCCCTGCCTTTGTGCTCAGATGGTCTCCCCTCCCCTCCTGCCGTGCTTAGTTTGCAGCAGAAACACTGACTGCATGCAGTGTGTGCTGATGGGACATGGCTGGAGTGTGACTTCAGGAGAGTGGGTATGAGAACTTGACCTGTCTTCCTTTCATGCATGACAAAATGACAAAAGGAGAAAGGTTCTGTGGCTCTTCCCCTTGCCTCTCTCTTCTCACCCCTCCCTGCACAGGAAGGACAGGACATTTGTGCTAAGCCGTAAATACAGAGGCCACTTCATTGCACTTTCTCTGTCATTATGCACAGCTGGGGGGAGTTTATCTTCCATAGCAAGGAACAGTATATTAGGGGCTACTTTATCACTTTTGAAACGTCCAACTCTTGCATATCACAGAGCTTTCTGAAGCTTTCCTCAGGGGCAGATGAGGTGACACCAATTTTTCACTTGTGCAGTCGGGTTCCCACAGGAACTGAGTTGATTTTGTGGATTCTTTAGCAGTGTCTACCATGAGTTTCAGTGGCTGGGACTATTGTTATGTGTTTTGGAAAATGCGTGGATACTTACACAAATGTTAGTTTGCAAAGTTAAAAAGCTAGAATTTTGGTATGGTCCATGGTATTACCAGATAATTGCTTCCTTTAATCAGTTTGCCTTTAATTGACAGCTTTCCGCAGTATCCATGAAAATTAATTGACTAAAATTTGCTTCCAAGCCCAATAACATCCTTTGTTCTACTGCTGCTTATTGTAGCCATCTGACACCACCAAGACAAGCTAAGGCTCCTTGATTCCCTTCCTTGGTTGGCCAAAATTTTCAGTGATTAGCACTGCTGACCTTCCCAATTGCCAAAAATGTCCTATTTATATGCTGCTCAGATTACCAAAATCCTTTTGAAAGACATACTCTATCTTTCCACAACAGCCAATGAAATAAAGCAGACTTATCTAGGTAGATTCCTCATGTAAGGAACATAACTGCAATAAAGGATAATAAGCACATCAATTTAATATATTCTGTTCTCTGCTTACCTTTTAGCACCTCAAGAGTGACGAAAGTGTAGGAATAGTGAAATAACTCACTTGTCTCAGTGGAATGCTCAGTGAAACCAGAAGGAAAAATTGATCAAATATAAAGTCTTTCTTCCTCAATATACTTCTGGAGGTTCTGTAGGGAAAAGAGCTATTTAGAATCACAAATCCCTTGTTTTCAAGCCAGTTCCCTGTAGACCAAATTCATCAAAGATAGTAAGTGACTGTAGGGTACAGTGTATCCACTTGAATGTACCCACTTCAAATTGAACGAGTGAGGGCTCCAAATGCAATTAAGAAATACCATCAAACTTTTCACAAAATAGCTTATGGAGAAAGTAATGCATGAGTTAACAGAGCTTGTTAAAGCTCAACATTCAATTTTGGGAGTGGGTGTACTAACCTGTATGTAACATCTTGCCTTTACCATCTCAGTTTCTTGCATGTTCCTGTCCACCACATAACTTTTGCAGGAGCAGGAGTTAACATTAACCTGCATTCCTACTGTGCAACCTTTAAAATTCTCATATGCCTTCTGTGGCTGATGCAGGCATCTAACCAATGCACCAGTGCACAATGCTGCCTTTCTCTCTGACTAGTCCCTTGCATTGCCTTCAGTCCAGCCAGGGTAAAACCGTTCTAACATGCAGCAGGCTTTCTAACAAACACTGGAACTCAGCTGTGGTCTGTGGATCATCAGCCTGGCTCACAGAGCCCTGCTTAGGGCGAGCTGAAGCACAGCACTGGCACTGCTTCCTTTTATTCTGCTTCTAAATTGTATTAATGTCATCAAAATTACCCTAAATACTAGTAACTTCCTAATAGTTCATTTCCATGTAAGCATTTGTTGTAGCTGACCCAGAATGTTATATGATTACAAATGAGAGAGAGGAAAGGTAAGAAAATCCTTAAGAGAGTTTATGAAAGAAAATGCAATCCACATTCTGAAAGAATGACAAGTGTTCTAATTCATCCCACTTAGTTACTTGATTCAGGAACTGAACAGCCCAGACACATTGCTGGATTTCAGAGGCAGCTGCAAACTTAGCATAATGTCACATAGAAGAAGTATGAATTTTCTTGTCTTCAATGTGCACAAACTAAAAAGCAGGTCTAAAAGACCTACCAGCTGAAATTTAGATGTCTGGGTTCTTGTTCTCTCAGCTTCCCTGGAGAAAAGTGAAGTTCTTTCTCACGAGGAGAAAAAACACTTCAGTGAAAGGGGAATTGTTTCCTGGCATACAAAACCTAAAGTTGTTGTGCACTGGTTTTGTGTGTAATGGTCACAAACACAGCCTGAAATTCCAGATCCTGTGCTGAGGTGTCTGGTAGCAGACACCTGCACTTTACCAGTGGGGCTGTAAAAAGCTGGACCGAATCATTCCTTTCAATCCAGTTGCACACTTAAGACCAAGATAGGGAATAATTATGTGAATTAAGTCCCAGCTCAAATTGCTACACATGCTCAGAATTTTGCAGTCTATGATGATAAAATTTAAAATTGAGAGTACAGACACTTGCATGGCAAATATCACTCTGCAAATCTTGGAAAAGAGTGACCTTGCCTTTCCTCAACACTGTGCTGCTGTGTGCCCAGCTGCATTTATTGTGTGACTCTTACATTTAGCAGCAAACCCGCAGGTGCCACTAAAATGCATTCATGGGAGGTGTTGGCTTTGATTTTGGTGAGCTGCTTTGACTGGGTTCCATAATACTTGTTGAGAATGAGTCGCTGGTTGTTTCCCACTGAATCTATAACAGTGCTTTTCCTGTTCTGTGGCACTGTCTGCACAAACCAGGATACCTTCTGGGAGAAATGTATTTCCCTGTTTTGGAAAGTAGACGTACCAGGAGGATATAGTGCAATCGTTTTGGCGTGGGCTGCTCACATTCTTAACTGCAGTGGCTGAAAAAGAGAGACTAGCTCTTCTACCCCCTTTTCTTTTCTGATTCCAAGCTAAAGTTTTAACTAAACCAGCATGATAGTTGTCTTCTGTCTTCTCCATTAACTGCCTATGATTTCTTTGTGTGTCTTACAACGTCTGTGTTGAAATAAAAAAATATAGCATGGTGGAAAAAAAGACAAACATCCTCAATAGTTTTACCGTCATCTGACCATGGAAAAGTTCTCAGCTGCCAGCACAGAAAGGTAGAAATAGCCTCACTGGATCAGAACAGCAGCTAATGCATCTCAGTGTCCAGTTTCCAACAGTGTCAGTGTCTCATGCCTTTGAGACAAAAAATATGTGAAAGACAATTACAAAATAACTTCCATGCAACTTTACTCCTAGACACCCTATAAAATTTTTTTTTAAAGTTATTTTGTAACTTTTACTTCTTAAAAGGAAATTTTATTTGTGGCAATATGCTTATGTAAATGTAACCACATTAGAGTGAAAGCTATTGTAAGTCTCAGTCCTACAAATCCACATCGTACTACTAGAAAACCAGAATTTTTAATCTCAATAGATGTAGACTCTAGTAATCTGTAAGTCTACTTGCCCTTTGAAAAAAGGCCAGTATATATCTGTCAGGCTCTATAGAAGACTATTGGATGACTAATACAGGAAAATACCAATAAACTGAATAGATATATTTATTAAAAAAATCTATAATTTCTCATTAAAGAGAATGAGCTGATTATAAATTATAATTACTCCGCTGGGATTCAGGAGAGCTTATTTCAGTTCTTTGCACTGCTGTAGACCTTCTTTGTGGCCATGAGCAATTCTAATAAGTTTTATTAATAAGTTTTAGTTTCTCATTGGTAAAATTAAAGAAACAGTCTTGGTCCCTGACAGTATGGACTAAAAAACTCAATGACAATATTCACTTACTGCTTCAGTCCTGGAACACAGAGCTGAAGGACTGTGTGGTCCCTCAGGGCCATGTGGTGCCTCAAACAAACCCCCCCACATTAATTTTAAATCTCCTCCAGACAGCTCAAAACTACAGCCCACTACTGTCAGTTACTGGAGCAGCCTGTGTAGCCACAGAGATATAAACTGCTCATAATATTCTGAGCAAAATGTTTTCATGTGCTGAAGGTATTGACTTTGCTGAGCCTGCCCCAGGGATGTATTTGGCTCAAAAGTAAAATTATTTCTGCATTCAGTTAGAGAAAATGTTTTATTGTAAAGGCCATAAAACCAATAGCCTGCTCCTCAAAATGCAAGTATTGCAAATAAGAGGCACAACTGATCCTGAGCCTTTCTTATTGTTAACCAAATGGGCATTACTCCTGTTGACTGGGAAGAGAAATAGTTCCTGGAAGCCACACCATGAAGAAGTATTGTGTGCCTTTGAACTCGTCTTTCGCTCTATTCTCTGCCTTTTCCTCTGTTTTATTCTGTGGAAGTGTTTTTACTATACTTCTCTCTCTTTCACCCTCACAACTCCCCTGCCATCGTCACTCAACATCATCCCATTTTGTACACTCAGGGAAAAAAATTTTGTGAAATCCTGACCACAAAGTCAAGTGCCTTTTTTTCCCCTTCTTTGGTATAGCCACAGCTAATTGGACAGAAAAGTTTGGATCAGATTAATGATAACAACAGAGGTTTAATGCTGCTTCAGCCTGACCTCAGCTGCCTGCCTTTTGGTCTTGGCTGTGATCCCTCATAGAATACTTGGGAACAAGCAATGCTTTATTCCTTTCAGGCTGTGACTGTGTTCTTTAACGTCCTCGCATGACTATGGCTCTTGGTGTACTAACACTTCCCACAACACAGAGTCTCTAATCCATCCTCCTCCACCTTGTTTCATCCTGGCTTTGCTCTACCTGACATTGCAAGGAACTCACAACTTGGTTGCCACAAAGGCAGTGTTTGGTTTCTCATTGCTTCAGAGTGGTGAGCTGGTTGATCTCATGGGGGTATTTGTTTTTATGACAGGCTCTTCCATACCAACCCCAGTAACATTTGCAGCAGCCTCTGAGGGGCATTTCAGATCCGCTTCTAGGTGGATCTGACTTCAATTCATATGTTTTAGGGGTTACATTTCAGTTAGAGGTTTTAAAAATTTTGTAGAGAACACCTGTGCCCAAACCTTTGCCGATCTAAACTGGATTGGTTTTCATAATTTTGTTAGAACTGAACTAAGGAAAGAGTATGTGACTATACGTATATATGTATCTGTAAGTACATAAACACAGAGACACATATAAAATACTGCTAATAATGGGGGAAATATTAAAAATAGCCTTTCAAACTTAGTGTAAGTTAATGACTAATGCCCAATAAATCCATATAAATACATATATTCCTTTTTTTTTTCTTTTTCCAAAGGACCCTTTAGAAAGAAGGTGCAGTTGGTTAAATGAGAACATTTGTTTTGTGTTTTGTGCTTTTAGATACCAGTTAAGAAAATTGTTCTCATTTGGCATATGTCAGCTTTAAACCTGTCATTTTCAGCACAATTCCTTAAATAGGAAGGGACACAACCACCCACGAAATTGCTAAATATTGAGACTATCTCAATTACTTAACTAACTGGATTTCAAACTTGGAAGTTTTAGGCTAATGGATTCTATTCTTTATGAAAATACTTCTGTCTTAACTTCTTACAGATACACAGTTGCTTGCACTTAAACTGGTCAGTTATTTTGTAAGCACGTGTGTGTGTTTACAGAATAATAGCTCAGTTCTCTATCAGAGAAATCAAGGCTGATTTACTCCTCACCTCAGTGAAGGAATGATTTCTAGTTGAGGGAACTGTCAGTGAAGGAATTGTTTCTAATCTGATTTACATTGAGAAAACTAGTACTTGGATAGGACAGAGAATTTTGAAGTGATATCAGCACAAGAAATCCTTCTTGCATGAGTCTATGTTACCCATTTTTTTCACCTCAAAATACCAGATCCTTGAGGACTGGCCAAATCTGATTAGTTTTACTGCTTGGATTTGGAATCAAAATACGTTCTGCTGGAATATTACTGAAATTCATTTTTTAAGGGAACTTATTAAAATCAAAACTATTCCTGAAATTATACACAGACACACAACATCTAATTTGTAACTGTTAATTTTCCTTTTACTTTATTATTGAAGCAAAGTTGTTTGCAACTGATAAGAAGCATATATGTTATAAGAAGCAATATGCAGTAAACTTATATATTTGGTGGGTTTCACCTGGAAAGCTGAAGAGATTTCTCACAACTATATTTATGAGCAACCACTCTAGGATGCTTTTTGCAACCAAACATTTCTCCTCAGCCCATTCTCTTTCTCCTTGGTTGGTTTTGGGTGGGTTTTCTTGCCACCACTGGCAATTGCATTTACTTCATTCATATTGTATCCCTCCTTTCACAGAGACAAGGAAAATGTTGCAGCAGCATCAGAAAACAGGTAATGTTTGCTGTGTTTGACTTACTTCCTATTAAGTGTTTATCTTCATTTTCTCCATATTGTTCTTACCTCAAAACCATCCAATTTGTACACTGTTTGAGCAGATGATGACTGTGGAGGCTTCAACTAAGTGGGTTCATCAGGCATTTTTTTCTAATGCAGACTTCAAGAAGCACTGTGACATGGGACAGGGGGAATAATGTTTCTCAGAACTTAGAAACCTGAAAAATAAGAAGTTTTTAGCAAATATTCTTGAAATGCAGTATTGTCAGTTTGTGATGGAGTTCTAAGAGCCATTTCCATTTTAAACTTTGTCTAAATTGTTCAAGATATTTTTAAAATCTAAGTAAGATTATCTTTTTGGTACTTTAAGAAATCTGACATGTCAGATTCTTGCATATAATGATTGATTCTCAGTGGGTTATGAGGTTCAAAACATAGTCTCTCTGTAAGTAAGTTCTTTCATGTCAAGTTGTTTTCCCCAAAGGATCTTAGCACATTTTGCAGTTACAGAGAGAAATTTACTGTTTTCTCTTAGTTCTTGCACTAAACCACACAAGTACTGATGCACAGGTATTTCTGGAGTGAATCTGACCAACAGTTTCATGGAGAAAAGAAATACCTCTTCTTAGTTGGTCATGAAATTAATTCTATCTCACTGCTTTCCTCTGTCCTGTTGGTTCCTACCTCAGATGTGCAACAACTTTGTATTTTTTTCTAAGCCTGCTCACGTCTGAACAAAGGTTGCATAGAGTTAAAATCTGAGTGGAAGTGTTATTTGTTACAAGCAATGACAACTGGCCCTTGAAACAGTAGAGAAAATTGATTTTTATTTTTAAATTAATTATGAAAATAGAAGGAAATAAATGCCTTGATTCCTGTATATAAATTAAAGTGTATAAAACAAGGAACACATTTGCATTTCACTAATGAAACAACAGTTTCATTTTTTAAAAACCACCTACAGGACTATGCAACTGCTCCACTGAAATCTCCTTTTCTTTTACTTATTATTTTATTTTACCAGGAACAATTTATGATGTATGACTAGTGTTAGTGTCATACTACATTACCTTGATCTTGTGTGATCTTTCATACCATAGCTTATCTCCACCTGCACTATCATCACAGCCTTGCTATGAGTCTTACTTTGATATTCATAGCAATATGGTTTCCAGATTTAACAAAAGGTACCTTTTTTAATTCTTCAAGCCTCTCCTTGTCTTAAGCAGTAATAAACTAATGAACTATCAAGATTTGTCATTACTTCATCTGCAATACCATGATGATGCCCAGCTTCTTCTGTGGCTGGAATTCTGTCTCTTCCTCAAATACCTGCTATTCCCTGAGAAATGCCTCATTTACGAACCCCCTTGTAATCTTTGTTACCCAGGCCTGCAGGTACTGCGCATGCACCACAGTATGTGACCTCCAGTATTTGGCATCCTCCTAAATCCTCCACCAGGGATGCCAACACTGACAATGCCAAGCCAGTGGCCTCCAAGGGCTCTGTGAGGCTTGGAACAGGTACAAGCCAGAGGGAGGCCAGTTTCACCACTACTGGCCAGAAAGTCCCTCTTGCTTCATCCAGTAACCAAAGGTACACTGTGATGTGTAACTGCATAACTGACTTGGTTTGGAGCTTTGGAGTGGTTTGGTGATAACAACCTCTAACTCCTTCAGATGGAAATGCCCATTGCCTAAAAGGAAGGTGTCCAAGTTCTACAGATTCCCGCAACTTCCAGTTCATGTGGGTGTTACATTTTCAGTGGCTCTCTTAGGAATCACACATAAAATACAGAGATAAGTCATAAAGCACCTTCAGCAGAGAAACAACAGCTGATATTTCTCTATTTTCACTGTATTTCTACAACCATTCCCGTATTCAAATGTAAGACTCTTCAATGTTATGGCTTTCTCTAACCATATTCTCAGGTACTTTTTTCTACAAATGCTGCAGTAAGAGATTTTTTTTCCCCTATCCATTTTAATCTTTGTTCCCTATATATTCAATTCTTTACAAGTGATATGTTGGAGGATTAGAAACCCAAAAAACCTTCATGCATTACATAAAGGCGACTAAGTCCTGCTTTAATAATCCACTTGATTGTTATTTGGACAGAAAGCCTCAGAACTTAGGACTTGGCTGAGAGAAAGAAGTATAATCTGCACTTATTTTTTTAAATCTTAGAGTGCATTTGTTGCTGTGTTTTCTCATTATGGTTGTTAACCATTATTCTCCTCTTAACCTCTACTGATCTGTGTTCCTTCTCATGAGTGAAAATCAGCTGAGAAGTGTGTTTGTTTTTATCCACCTAACTTAGTTTTATGTTTGTTACCACAAATAGGAAGATGTTTGATTTTTTTTGATTTTCTTTGATTTTCCTTAAAATACAAAGTACTGTGAAGATTTAAAATCTACCAAATGACTGCATTCAAAAACCAACCAACCAAACAAACCCCCCTCTGTAACATGTAATAATGAAGCTGTTACAATAGATCATCTATTTTGTAAGGCAGCACTCACATTTATCAGTTCTTAAAACTCTGCTGCACTTGAAGAACTAAGAAAAATCAGAGTGAAAATCTAGAAAGTAGGCTATTTTGAGTGAAAAAAAGTTAGGTTGTTTTATTTGACTATCTAAATATTTATTTAAAATTTATAGTTGTTAAACTGAAACCAGTCAAGTTAGTCTTCAGATCTTTCTTAAAACTGAGTTGAGAATGTTACCAACTGCATGTAATTTATGTAACAAAATCACCCTGATTTTTAAGGTGATCTCCTTCATTTATATTTATTTCAACTCCTTGTTGTGTTAATTGATATATTCTACCATGAAGGAAGGCAATCAAGCCTTCTTTCCACTTTAACCATACAAAAAGAAATATTGCAAACACTATGCAAGATAAAATTTGTTTGTATTTTCTTCAAACTATAAAATGTACTCCAATATATTTGCATTTATTTTATTTACATGGGTTGCTCCATTCAAATCTGTCTCCACACAGGTCCTTGTCCTCACATACAGCTTTTTGGGGTTTTTTACTTTCTTTCCAATATATACCACTGAATATGTATTTTGATTAACATTTTGGAGATTGTTACAATTAAGTAGGTTCACTGTTCTCTTCAAGGTAGAAAGTCATGAGTCTTTTGAAATCTGTAGTAAATCCCTTTTGACGTCAGTGCAAATAGACAAAATAGGTGGAATCTTAGTTTGTGTTCATTTTAAGACATATAATATATGAAGTTCCATTGTTATGTACAGCATAGGTTCACTCCTTTCCTGTTTGCCAGATCAAAGATATGTAAGTACTAAATTGTGACTCCACAACTTTTCATGGGATAATTCCAGTACCCACTGTGGTACAGGGGAAAAAAATCCTGTGGGTATTGAAACTCAGTAACAGACTCTCCTGTGACCCATAGTTGTGATGGATAATATTCAGCTACTTTGCTGCATAGGTTTTGTAACTGATAGTCTATTTGTTAATTGGAAGAATTTACATCATAAAACGCATCAGGATGGAAAATGCTCTGAATTTCAACTGCATGTTATGATGGGCAAACTTTTGCAAAACCGTTGCAGAACTTGGTATAATGATTTGAAACCCAGAACTGCAAACTGGGTATTTTCAGGATCCCACTTCTCATGTACATAATTGCAGATGAGATTCATAAGGGAGAAAATACTGATTTTCTGCTTTTGTTGTGTGTTGCATTCTACTTTGAAATTTATGGGTATAACAACCACGCTTCTGTTTCAGCTCATCAAACCAAAAATAATTGACACCATCATTTAGACTACTGAGCCATCTAAGAAGAGGAGAAGGATGGGGGAAAATGGGACAGTCCCTTTATGAACAAGGGATATCACAAATTCTGAAGTACTAAGCACTCACTCTAGGTCCTCAGGAGTGTAACTTGCCAAGCTAGTGCTTTTGAGAGAAATAAAAGAAAATATGAGGTAGAACAGCTGAACCAGAGAAAATTTGCACAATGGATGGTAAATCTGCTAAGGAAAAAATGCTGAGAAAAAGAATGCTTGAGGGCTAAGGTTGGCTGAGAAACAGTCGTGGAACTGTAAGGTTTCTTTAGTTATTTGATACTTACTGTGCTTAAGAAGGAGTATTTGGGTCATTCTTTGTATCTTGTGCAAGAGAAGCACAGAATTCCATCACCCTGATAGGAGTGATTTGTAAGAACACAGAGATGTGGCAATATACTTATGAGTTGGGTCTAAAGTATAAATATATCCATTATTTTCTTAGGCCACTGCTCATGGACAAGACAACTATGTACAGTAATGCTCTGATTTAAATTAAAAAAAAAAAGAATTGTGTATTTGGATAACTACTAATGAATATTAATCTACAGTACAGTAAAATCTGCCTAAACACAAAATAATTGTTTTTTCTTTTCTTCTTTCTCCTTTTTGAATTTTAAATTACTTTAAATTATTTTTATTAGGTTTATTGACAAGCAAAATACAAATGGACATATTAATATTATTGTTCTGTTGATATTAAATTCAGTGAAATAGTCATCAAATAACGTAAATGTTTTCAGTGATTTTATTTTGGCTTTTTTTTTCATTTGATGTAAGAGCTAATGGAAGACAATAAACTGAACCTCCCAAAAGATTGGTTCTTTTCTTAGCAGTGGGTGACTGACTGAACTGTGTTGAAAAGCTGCCTGATAACTGGGCCACATTTGTCTGTCTGTAAGAGATGAGTAATTCAGGCAGAAGTATGTTCGTAAGCCCTGGTGATGAGAGACACTGGTAGTTCAGTAGGTTACTAAAATGACCACAGGATACCAGACTAGATTATTATTCATGTAAATTCATTTATTTGCAATCAAATAAAGAAAAAAATGAAGAAAATATTAATATTCCAATCTATAAGTGCCACAACAGTACAAGAGGGCCATGAGGATACAACTCATGCTCATCACCCGAGTGGTTTTAAAACTAGCATAGTAAAATTTTGTGCTACATCATCCTCTTGTATTTTGTATATTGTTCTGTGTTTAAAAGGACATCTCATTGTGCTGGGTGGTGTAATGTAAGGTGAATTTAGGTTAGAGATGAAGGACTCCTTTTAAACACCTTTCCGCTACCCGGATTGCACAAAACTGATGAAAACCAACACAAAACTGTGCTGACTATATTTCTAGACTATCAGAATTTGCAGGAAACCTGCTGGCACAGGATTGTGATAATATCCTGTAAATTGCTTTTCTTCATCTAATTAAAAAGTTTACACTAATATAAACTTCAGTTCTAGGAGTAAATATTGGATGCAATTTCTCCGAGCTCGAAGAGTTTGTGACAGGCTCTTTGCAACCATTTAATTCCTCCATGCTGCATTTCCTACCACTGGTTTCAGTGGGAGCAGGACTGAAGTGCTGTGTAACACCTGGGATAAATTTCAGTCAAGCAGGACCAAAACTGCATTACAGCTTAACTGCACAACGGAAAAGGCTGAACGAACGTCTTTTTTCTCTTTGCATAATTGTGCTTTTCCCTCAGTAACCCAGCCTGCTACTATGTTTGCAGGCTCAAACATAGTAGGTTTTGTGCTCTACATTTAAATGTGTGCCTTCTTAAGATGCTTCTTGTTTTATTTAATTTAAGTCTAATTAGTACCCCTGTTGAGCATGCTCCGGTGTCTACCAGTTCTGCTGCTCCTGCACCACATGCTTCAGCACCTCAGCCTGCTACTGCTGCTCAAAATCCAGCCAGCCTGATGACACCACCTGCAGCCACCTCAGTAGTGCAGGAGTCGTTCTCATCCTCCTTCCAAAGGTAATGCTTCCTTGCTTTATCCCCCCATATGGCTCTGGAAATGCTGCATACACATTCTTCACTTCAGAATGTGGTATGAAAAGCTGTCACCTGTTTTATATGCTTTTATATATTTTGGTGGGAGTTTTCTTGTGTTTGTTTTTTTTTTTATTTTGAGGTATGTTGTGCATGTTTGCAAAGAATTTGCAAAATAAAACTGCCCTGAAAATTTTCAGAAAGCAAGTCTAGGGTTAAAGCTAGAAATGTTTTTTCACCACTTGTAATAAAGCCAAAACAGCTCATAATAGTTACAGTGAGTGGAGGTTCTTTTAATAGTGTGAATGAAGTCTATGAAGTTTAATAGTCTTTCTGCAGTAGGACGTGAAAAGGAAAATTAAAAAATGTCTTTTACTCACGTGATTTAGTTCACCCTGTCATAGCAGATGTCAGTAAAAGATGGTGGACATTTGGTGATCGACTTGCTCTGTAAGTAAAGTCAAGTAATTTCTGTTAGATTCATCTAATATTTTTTCTCTAATGAGAATTAGCCTTAAAGCTGAAGTGAGTTTCAAGGAGATGTGCACTTGTAAGACTTGTAGTACAATGGAAGCTACAGTTGTATATGAGAAGCTGTCAGACATCATGTGATTAAACCTGTGGGATTTATACAGCTGTCACATCACAGTAATTTTGGAGATAGTAAGAGTGAATGCCTTTGGAGTGAATTATTCTTTTATCTTTGGGGTTTGCTACATGAATATTCTGAAAAGATGTATGTTTTAGCATGCTTTAAAACTCCGAGGAAAAGGACTCTTCCAGTAATGTAAACTACTTTAATCAAGTAGCCAGTCATCTTAGGTGTGTGTAAATGGAATTGGAATTGTTCTCTTGGCTCTACTTCTTGATTAATTTTTGCCAGTTGACTTGCATTATGCATATATACCAACTACTTAGTTTCTGACTTCGGTCAGTTTTTACCTAATCATGACCCACCAGGATCCAGTGTTTTTATTCCAGTGCAAGAAAATCAATCGGCCAGCAGAGAATGTTTGAATAAGGTATTATACTGTAATTCAGAACTGGGATGAAATAATTATTAGGTTTAAGCAGCTTTTATACCTCAGTTGAAAACTGTAGCACGAAGAAAATGGATTAACTAGTATATACTTCAAACAAAAAAAGTGTGTCTACAAAACTAATCATTCCAATTACTTCTATTTAAAATAAGAGAATCTTCTGTCTGGTGCTGTTTGCATATTAAGATTTTTATCTTGTATTCAGACTCAAACATCTTCAGATCTTGCAGATAAAAGCATGTATCACTGACAAAGTCCTGTCCTGTAATATTGTCTTTCTTAGTTATCAGTAGAGTGTGGTTTTGAGATTTTTACATAATGTGTGCATTTTGTCTTGTGTTCTGTAGGAATGTGCTTGGTTGTGCTATTCTGTAAGTCTGCAGATGTATGCTACAGAAAACCTGTTCCTGGTAACTATGCAGCAGTCCTCCTGTATCTGAACTGCGACAGAGCTTGGTTGTGATGTCATGATTTTTGTCCCTGTTCGATCATTTTGTTCATGCTTTCATGCTTTTACTGTGTCTTCTGCAGAGTACTTGCAGCCCCCAGCTCTCTTTCACAGCCTAAGCCTTTCCATGGGTCCAAGAACATGTCATTAGCAGCTTCCACTATTTCATCTGCTATCTCATCTCAGTCTAGGTATACCTGTAAAGCTCTCTTAACTTAATTTGGTGTGATTTGTATTATGCTCTCTGATATAAGGTTTTCAGTTTCTTAAGAGATTGACTTGGCAGAGCCTGTTGAAAGCATGATGTGTTTGAAGCAGTAGCCTCCTTCCTTATCTTCCACATGAAAACTGAGCTAGGAAACAGCTAAGTTTTAGATACAGGATAACTGACCAAAAGGTCCTTTTAGAACGAAGGTATTTCAGTTTGTTGGTTTGTGCTGCTTTTGCCATCCTAAAATCAAAGTATTTGTCTAGTTACATTGGGTGGGAATGATGGACCTTTTTTGTTTCTTGGTGAAAACATAAGATCACAGGGATCACAAACCTTTTATTATGCTCATAATCATGACTAGTGAAAGACCAGTGATAGGGAAAGGTAGTTTCTGCTATTAGAAAGAGAGGATGCTGCTGTACTGCCTCACTTCTAAGCCTTTTCACTGGTTTCATTAACACTTTGACCACACTAACAGAGGAGAAAGCAGTAGATTTTAAGATCTGAACAGAAATAACAAAAAACTAGCAATACTTTTGAGATTGTAATCATCCATGTCCCTCTTACCCTTACATAAGAAGGTAGTTAGGAATCACCCAAAGGGGGTGCTTGGAATGAACAAAGCGTACAAGTCTGATGGCTTCACATCAAGAAGTATAATGGTCTTTCTCAGAAAATCACAGAAAATGGCAGTTCAGTGCTGTGCATAGGTAGTACTTGAAAGCAGTTTGGTTGGCTTCACATCACTAGAACCAATGCAAAAATGAAACAGAACACCACGTGAGAGTTTTCAGTTTTAGAATGTGAATGTGTCTGTTTACAGCCATGGGAATTACATAGGGGAAGTAATTCCAGTATGGAGCTAATAAAACATAAGAAATAAAATTAACTGCTGGTGTAATTCCATTTATTTGAGTGGAAGTACACTAATCATAACTAGCTTCAAGGAGCTGGTGAATGTCACCAGAATGTTACTGGGAGTAGAAGGTAAAACAAATGCAGGAGTGTTTACTGCCCTTGACTTCTAGTTTTATGTATGAACTTTCAAAATTCTGAAGCAATGAGCTATTTACAGGTATCCATTAAGAGGACCTAATTTTCACATCATGAGAACCATAGAATTGTTTAAGAACCTCTAAGATCAAGTCCAACTGTTAAGCCAGCAATGCCAAGTCCACCACTAAACCGCATCCCTAAGTGCCACATCTACACACCTTTTAAATACCTCCAGGGCTGGTGACTCCACCACTTCCCTGGGCAGCCTGTTCCAGTGCTTGATAGCGCTTTTTTTTGGGTGAACAAATATTTGAGCTTGACTAAACACTGGCATGCAAAACCTGTTATTTCTTCGGAGCTATAGAAAACACTTGATCTTAGGGTTTCTCTCACCTAAGACTGAAATGTATCCATCAGTCAGAAGATGAAATTAAATTGAAGCTTTAGTTACTACTCTGGCCAGGCTGAGCCCATCTATTCACATTTCACCACTCTCCATCAGAGGACCCCTATAAATATTCCATAAGAGCTATGTTTTCATTGCTGTCTTGGAAATCATAGAATCATAGAGAGGTTTGGGCTGGGACCTTAAAGGTCATCTAGTTTCAATACCCCTGCAATAGGCAGGGACAAGTTAAACAACAACTGTGTATAATTTACATATAAACACCTAATCAATTAATATAAAGATAGGCAGTATTTGCTGTCACTCCTTGCATGACTGTCTTAGAGCTAATGCAATACTATTTCTTGATTGAGCATTTTTCGTTTCCCTTTAATTTCATATCCATTTAATGGGGAGAAGGGAAGAAATATGAGGCCTTAAAACTATGAATTCATTTGTGTTTATGTATCAATATGGACTAAGCAGTGTTAAACACAATTTTGACAAGTAATGAAGATAAAAAGATCACCTTGAGATATTAAGACATTTGAATTGGAAGTAAACTTCCTGCATTAGATTAGCATGGAGCATTTTCCCCTTTCCTACCCCTTTGAAAGGAAATGGGTTTCTGGGAAGGCTGCGTGTCTCCATTCTTGAAGGTTTTCAAGACATCACCAGATAAAACATGGAGCAACCTCATCTGACCTCAGAGCTGGCCTTGCTTCAAGCAGGAGGTTGGATAAGACTCTTCCTGAGGCCCCTTGCAACCTGAAAGATTCTGTGACTCTATGAAAAATTGCTGTCCTTTTGAAAAAGCAATGCTTTAATTTGGCTAATAAAACCTCTTGCTTGTGCCTGGCAATGATTTAAGTCAAAGACTTGAGATCTACAGCGTATCAACTTCATATGCTGGTGCCCGGGATGACACAAGGTTTGATGCTAACATACATTTAAAGCTGTTACCAACAGGCAAATGTTACTGTCTGAGCTTCAGCAAGCCTTGGGACTTGCTGAAGGCGAATCAGAAACTTGTAGGGCCTGTAAAAATTTGGTTCCCTGATTATCAGGTACAAGGAGCAAACTCAGTTTGGTTGGTTGGTTTTGGGGGGCTGTGTTGCAGCTCAAATAGGTTCTTTATCTTTGTAAACTACTTCCATGTTTGTTTTAAAAACTGTTGTATGTTATAGCTAGTGTTTTCAAACATAAGGGACCAAAACTGGTTTCTAAATAAATTTAAAAGTCATTTTTCAGCATCTGATAGTTTTCATTTAGAAATCGAACAACATTTTAGCATGCCAAAATATGGACCTAAAAATCCAGTTTCAACTTGACATACACCAGAGAAGCACTGAGCATTTCATATAATTTTATTCCAGAATAAAATATGGATGACCTTAGTTACAACACTGACCCCATCCTGTAAAACATTCTCAGGAAGATTAAGCTGAGATTTTACCACCATTTTTACAATGTTTGGGTTGGGTTTTCTTCCTTCTAGATGGCTGAAAAAGATCCACCAAGAAAATGCAGCGGGATTTCTTGATATCTTAATATCCTTAACTATTTGAATATGATTTCAAACTTTGGGAGATTCAGTGCTATAGTAATTTTGCTTCTGTGAGCAAAGCCATATGCATAACACCTAACCTGAGTAAAATCTTTCTAATGCTCCTAAAGAGGAATGTTTGAAGTAAGTCATTAATCCTAAACTGATTGTGTTACTTTTACATCTGAAATGTTATCTGTTTCACTTATGATCTTGCTTACAAAGAATAAAGTATAGCAGGAGAGTTTTAAATAAACTTAAAGCTCTTTATGCATCTGTTATTCCATCTGGAGGGCAGAAGCAGGGCACCCTGGAGAGAGACAGCACTCTGGGAATGCAAAACCAGGAGAAACAGTGGAAAGAGTTATGATTATAGTTTTAGGGAAGGTATATATATATTTCTGGTCCTGGGATTTTAATCCAAGCACTGTGTCTGTGGTAAAGGAAAGAAAAACTCCAGAAATTAGGAAAATAATTGGCATGTGATAGGCTTCTGGTAATTGTGGCAAATGTGGGCTGTGCTCCCGTTGATGCCCCGTAGCCCAGCACTGCTCTGCACTTAGACAGGAGCTGTGTTCATTCTAAATCTTCTGGTTTCTCAGACAAGTACTTCCTGTATTTGCATAAATGACTCATTTATGGTCTGAAATGATGCTGTTTCCCCAAGGAAAAAAAAATCTACCTGTTTATCTACGACTCTGTAACAGTAGAATGGTTCTGCAAGGACGAAGTTGAACGTGATGGGTTTTTGCTTCAACTACTCCAGCCTGTCTTTTCCATGGGATTCTTCCAGCTGCCTCATAAGCTGAAAACTTACCTGTCTTTGTCCTTTAGTTCTTTCAAGGTTTGCTTCTAAGATTTGCTGCAATTTAAGCTTATGACAATGACAAAAAAAAACCTCATACTTACTTTTTGTGCTAATACAAATAAATGGTGAATGTCAAATCCAACAGTCCAGTGGTTGAATTGAAATTCCACAACCAAATAACAAGCAGACCTGATGAGAGTGACTTAGGGAGCAATATACTTACCTCCTTTACTTATGTTACTGTTAGTCAGGTTTCACTGTGATTCCTAACTTTAAATGAAAAAACAAAATGTAATGTAATACTGATATTATAGGATTATAAATATGTACATATTGTTTACTTTAGTACTTAGCACCTCTTATTCATAAAAAATTTATGGTAGGACAGGATATCCCAAATTTTTTGTATATTTTTTCAAATACAACTTTTGTCTCATTTTAGTTTCAACCGGCATTCTTCCACCTCCATCAGCTACCAGTCACAGAAGAGGTATAAAAACTTTTTGTGCAGCTACTCCACCTTAAAAGCACTTAACAAACCAGTTTATTGCTGCTAGTAAGCATCTAGTAAAGCGTTAACATAAAAATGATCTGCTCAGAAATTTACTCTTTCTTTTTCTGACAACTAATAGTTTTCAGAGCCGGTATTTAATTCGCTGCCTGTCACATGCCATTGACTGCTACAGATAAATTCAGTAAGATTGCTTTCCCTGCTTTTCAGTGCTTCCTGATCCATTAAAGCATCTTTGATCCTTAGGACATCTTTTTATTCTTTCTTAATTACCTTCTTTCTTTCTATTCTTTTATTCTTTCTTTTAATCACATGCTATTTCTTTCTTTTCAGCAGAAATTCTGATAAATCTTTTAACTTCACTAAAACCCTTAATGATGTAGTGTAACATTTTATTTCTCTTTGACAAGCCTTTTTATCTTTCTTACTGTGTTTAATGTGCATCATAAACATGTAAAAGAGCTCAATACTTCTTTTAATTTTGCTATGATATTGGTACTATGAAATGTGCGGGTGTTTGTGTGTGTTTTTATTTTGTCAACTTCATTTCTCTGACCACAGAAGGAAATCCAGTGGCATGGTTTCACTATGCTATCACATTTGGAAAACACTTGAATTCTGAATAACCCTTTTTTCTTCATAACAGTCTAAGTATCACTGACCTGGATCAGAACTTCTTTATGTATTTTGTGCATTAAGGGAGATTAAAATGAGTCTTTCCAACCATTGGACCTGTGCATCTGGGAGTAGACTTTCCTGACTGTATGACTTCTTCAGATTAAGGCTGTATGACACATGATTTAAAATCTTTTAATCCACATTGTAAATATTGGGCACTGATCTGTCTGGTTTACCTTGTATAGTATATTTTAAACCTAGGAAAATTCTTTAGCTATTGTGTTAAGGTAATGGCATTTTGAAAGCTGTATGTGAATCCAGTGTCACTGCCTGTGCTGTGGTAGGAGCAATGACCCTCTGTCCACTGACCCCAAGTACAGTGTGTTCTCAGGCACTACAGATGGGGAGCTATCAACAGGAAAGAGATGGTAAGAATAGAAAATAAAAAGTTTTAGTGTGCCTAGAACAGCTTTGGCTGTTACAAAATTACAGCACAGTTTACAACAGAACTTATAGTGAATACAACCCCCTGAAATAGTTTATCTTGGAGAGTCCTGTTCACTCATGGTATAGTGAACCCAAATCCAGCCCTAAGCCCTAGAGTAGATACAGAAATAATTTGCTATAGCCATTGTAGCAATAGCTAAGTTTCTAGGTCTTGCTAAATAGATAAAATTAGTTAGCCTGAGGCAGCAATGCTATGCAAACTAGATGTAGAGTAAAAGTACTGTCAGAGCAGCCAAAAGCTACATTGTGAGCATAGATTTATTTTGTTAAAAATTAAAAATCAGAAGTTTCCATTTGAACGAATGTTTGGGTTTTACCTGTACAGGAAGAAATTCCCTGGGTTTGCCACATAAAATCATAATGTTTTTTCTCCACATGGCATCTGTTTCCACTGTTAAAGAAAGTAAAAGTCAAGATAGACCAAGAGTCTGGCAAAGCTGGACGCTTGTTTTCATGTGCTGACAAATGTTTTCCTATAGACAATAGGAAAGTAAATAACTCCTAAACTGTCAGCACAAATGGATAGGAATATGGTTCACACAGAGAGTGAAACTGAAGGGAAAAAGAAAGTAAAACTGTGTTTTCAGGGTGAGTAAGAGGGATGTTCTGTAGAGAATGGTTCTTCTCACTGCACATGTCTGGGTATCTGTTGCTTCCCCTCCTTGTACTTCTTTCTTCTCTCTTGCTTGCTTTGATTGTGATGCTCTTTTAGTGGTCTGTGAAACACAGACATTACAAACAGAGTCATCCCAAGGCAAATGGAAGAGACAGATATTTCAATGTGTTACTGTAATCAAACTGAGAATCGCTGTCCAAACCATGAAATAGAGAAGATGTTCCTTGTGGATGTTTGGAATTCTGAGCAAATGTTTTTAATCTAGGAATGCAGAAATCGCATCATAATATTGCCTATGATGTGTTTTCTGGGTGGGCTGAACCTGAACATTAGGAAAATTAACATAAATTGTGGTTTCAGTCTAAATGGGGAAAAGAGTTAGTTTTAGAAATGTTTTTTAGAGGTCACTACGGTATTTTTGAAAGGAGTGCAACACATATAAACAGCAGTTAGCATTTGTTGTAGTAGTAGTAATTGTGCTGAGCCAATATATTTTTAAGTCAAGATATCTCTCATTGATTTATCTTATACAAGACCAGGCTTTTTTGTTTGTAGAGGAACAGAAAACAAAAACTTTGCGCCCAGGTTCCTAAAATCTGATCCCTTGTTAAACTGAGAGTTCCAAATTTGTCTTATTCCATCAGTAAGCTATTTTCTGTGACAACAAGAGCAAACTTGGCATTATTTAAAATCCTTATTCAGCTAATTCAGCTGCCCCAGCCTTTCTTGGCAATGGTAGACTGATGAATCTCACAGTATTCTCTCTGTAGCTCTCATGGACTGTTCCTCTTGGAACGCTTTGGATGCTGCCAGATCTGCTACTTCATTATCAGTAACTTTTGCTGTTTATAAAGTTGTTCACACCTACATTTTGCTTTTAGAAACACAAGCCAGTCATATACACCAGTGCCAGTTTCTGGAAGCTACGGTGAAAGTCCTGCTGCTTCTGGTACTTCAAAACCAAGAGTTGTTACTACTGCCAGCATAAAACCCTCTGTCTACCAGCCAGGTAAGGTGCCTTCAAAGAATTGGAAGGATCCAGAATAAAAGTACACACACATTTCTGTCAGAGAAAGAAAATGCAAAGAAGGCACATTTTGCAATAGGACACAGACGTATCAGAAAATGTTTATAAACATGGAAGTGAATGCTGCTAGCTGCTAGTTTTGGTTCAAATTATCTGAAGGTCCAGGACTTTGTTGTATTTGTGTTCTACTTCAGAGGTAAAATGTGGAACAAATGGAGGAGAAAGAATGAAAGCAAAGGAAAAGCCTGTAATAAAAAATGTGTAGCCTGATTTTTCAGAAGAAATACAACTGGAAAATAACACACTATGCCCACTTAGGAGCCCAGTGACACTAAAGAATAGATAAAATAACTGAAGAATGCACAATTCAGGAATAAGATAAGTGGAGTTAGCTTGAGTAGAATGTATGTGCAAAATAGATAAGGCCATATACTGAACTCCTCAAACTCAGGCTTGTATTTGAAATAAAGAAAAAGGTATTAATGTACTTCATAATGCAATGTTTCCATTTTCCAGGGGTCTAGTAACTGAAGGAATATATTTAGTTAGCCATTCATATGGAAAATATGCTTGCTCCTTGATATTATTTTAATTCCCTTTGTATTAATGTGTTACAAATGGAGTGAACACCTAAAACCATTGATGACCAAAATGTGAACCTTCAAAATGAACAAAGTAAATGAGGCAGTGATGTAAGTCTAAATACAGTTCTGTTTCAAATTAAGGTTCCTCTGATCTTAGCAAGAGAATTAAAAGGTTGATTTATAACTTGACAGTCAAGTAAATATGAAAAGGCCAAAAATTCTAAGAGTCTTAAACTCTGTCTTCTCTAATGGTCTATCTCTGGATCTACTGAAATTAAACAAATGTAGAAATTTTACTTAGACATAAAGCAGCCAGGCAAATCAATTGATTGATCTCTATATTTGAGACATAAAGGTGGAAAAAGCCAAGTCAGAAACGAGCTATCATAAGCTATATAAGGATCTTGAAGTAAATAAATCTGCAGCTTTTCCTCATTTGCTTTTGGCTAAGTGTGTCAGCATACACTGTGTCCTCACTGAAAGCAAATGTTACTGTTTTTGACTCGTAAAAGAAAAGATGAAGACAGAGGATTTATTTCAATAATGCAAAAACTGTTGCAAGTCAAAATATCGCCCAAATACACTGATTGATACTAAGCCCCGTGCTCATTTGGGGGAAGTGTGGAATCCGGCTCTTAATGTACAAACCTGCCACAGAAATAAATCTGCAGTTATTAGCTGTATCTGTTAAGGAAAAAGCTGGCTGTTGAATTCAACATGGAATAAAAGGAAATCCTTTTGTTTTCCGTGGAGTTGGGCATCTTCTTTGCACTTCCTTACATTGCTGTTTTTATTTCAAAATTCCTTATATTGCTGATTTTGAGCCCCATTGTCTCCTAAAAAAAAGCCTAAGTAGGTGGCAGAGAAAGAAAGGGTAAGTTTCCCTGTATTGTTTAGGACTTTGAACTATCCGATAAACAATTCTGAAATACTTTCGTAAGTGAACACCAAAGTTGCTGTGGGTCCCTTCTAAGTTTGAATATTCTGTGATTCTGTGACTCAGGTACAAAAGAGATTCCAGACAGGTATTTTATTGAAGATATTTGGGTTTTGTTTTGGCACCTTTTTTAAGTTTATATGTTTGATGTAGTAGCACTTCATACTGGGTTTAGAAATTGAGTTGGCCCTGGAGACAGTTGCAGTCCTGAGTAAATGGGAAATTGCCACTTGGGAAGAAATGGAGGTAATGACATTTCCTGCCATAGACCTGAAAGATGAATAATATTTAGAAACAAACCATCAAGACAGTTAGAAAAATTCCTCACCCAGCTTTGTCAACACATGTAAATTCTGTTCTGCAGTATAAAATGCAGCCTTAGTCTGAGAGGACCAGCTCTTCTCAAATTATGGCATCTGAGATCAGAAAACACACCTTTTTCTTTCTATCTAAGTGCAGACTCAGGCTTTGGCAATAACTGCACTCTTACTTTAGCAAATAATTTCTTAGACATCTATTTTTGTAAATCCACTGTGTGAAAAGGCTGAAATAATGGAGGTTGCTGGCAGAATTTGCAATGTAGGAATTAGAAGTGGAATGTCATGCAGCTGTCAGTGTCCATGGGAGTGACATGACTGGCTTCACTTAAAATGTGGGGCACCAACTTCCAGATTACAACACCCATATATGCACATATATGCAATATGAAGAAACCTGATTTAGTCACTAAGAGGATTGACAAGACTCTTTTAATCTGTCTCATATTGGGGAAAAACAAACAAAAAACACAAACAAACAAAACAGAAAAGGGCTAAGTCTTGTTTACACTGCAACAAACCTCAAAATGAAACTGCATTGTTGAGTGTCTGGCTCAGTTGGGAGTAATCAGAAGGTCTAAACTTTGACTAACCTAACTCATGTGGGAATGTTCTGCTGCTAAAAATATTTGTTTTCTTTGTATAGGGAAAGCTGTGAACTCTAAAAGCTTTTCCCTAAATTTCATAACCCTTTCAAATTCCGTTTTAAAAGGAGCATAGACGTCTCTTCTGAACAAGGTCCACTAGATGGCAGAGTATCCCTGTGTATTCCTTTCCCCTAGGTTTTTCCCAGACCGGGATCCCTCTTTCTCACATTCCAAGCAACTCCGACGCCAGTTTTGTGTCACAAACATGATACCTAACTGTAAGAAAGCAGATCTTTCCTCTTAAATCCCCACGTCCAACTAGGACTCCTCATGTATGCAAAGTGGTCAAGCATAAAAGCCTGACCTGCTCTTTTAGAAATTGGTAGAGAGATTCCCACAGACCTTAATGAACTTTACATTGAAGCCTAAGCACCTTCATTACTAAAACAGCAGCCTACATATAATTTCATTTTTAATTCTTCTGAATAAGAATAGTGTCTCCTTATAAAGCATCATCTGGTTTGTCTGTCATCTACTATATGCTGTAACTGTGTAGGAGAACTTTGAGCTTCAAGGATGTGGCCACTAAGTTTAGAACAAGACAAATCAGTTGTGGTTATGAATTTCATTTGTTACTGAAAATAATAAAGAATAACTTATGTCATCTACTAACAAAGAAAAAAAAAAGGAAAATTGTTCTCACAGTGTGAGCTGGTCTATGACTAAAGCACTTGAGACTATATAAATCTTTACTAAATGAGTAAAAGGTAACATACCTTTTCATCTGGAAGGAAAATAGCCATTGATGGGGAGAATTCCAAATTCTCCAGAAGCAAGGAATTGCCTTTTTCCTACTGCTGTTAAGAGACCTCTTCTCCTGCCATTCTCTCAGGATAAAAATAATCCCATTCATTCTTTCTTTCTCTAAGAGACTCTGAGGGGTGAGAGAAACAAGGTGATAGAGGTGAGGTCACTGAATTATTTAAAGTATTAATTTTTTAACAGGCAGTGGTCAGCTTGTACAATACTGATATTTTGAGAATATATTCTCTGATATACTGAATCTTAGTACTTTTTTAGCAGCAAACAGCCCCTTTTTGCTGCTGCATGTATGCTGGAAGACTTTGAAACACCTAAACATGCAAGGTGAATTTGTATGGCAGTAGCTACTAAGACTAAAAAGTTGTTCCTATAAGTTTAGGGATATAGTTTTAAGAGAAGATAATAATGCCCTCTTAAAAACAATTGCCAAAATCTCAAAGTTAATGAAATCTTTCTAATACATTGCAATGACACAATTTTAAATCAATACTAGTTGCAGCTTGTTAATGGGGGGAAAATGTGTTGTAAGAAATCAAGCCGGTAAAATTAAATTACAACAGCTGAAAAGAGAACTCAGAGCAGTTGCAAACACCCAGCATTTGTCATTTTGCAGTAATTTCTCTGGTACTTTCAGTAACTGAGAAAAAAAAATCCTATTTGGTTGCTTTATTTTACCACAGCAAGTAGAAAAGATAGAGTAAAAATAAATAGAAGGTACAGAGAATGAAAGACAAAGACTTTTCCTCAGTGTTTATCCTTCAAAGAGGTCTATATTAATCTGAACCCAGATAAATCATATCCAGTCTATATTGGTTGGAATAAACAAACTGGAAAAATAGAACACCAACACTGTGACATTAGGGAAGAAAAAATGACAAACAAAGAGCCTGTAAGCTGAATTTAGTAAAAACGAAAATAGAAAAAGACATCCTAAAAATGGTACCTGGACTGCATTTTTTCTTCCTTTCTGGAACTCTGGGTTTGAATATCTGACCAGTTTGTTAGGCCCTCTGTGGGATACATGGCCATCCTCTCTCTGCATGAACCAGAATTCATTTTCCCAAAATGAAGTTAGCTAGAATTCACCTTATTTAATTAGAGAGGCACATAGGTACGAGCCTTTTGAACTCACCAATTAGAGATGAAATATTACCTTCTAATTTTGCCTATCTTAATAACATAATACATAAATAGCAACAGCCTCAGGACCTGAAAAGATTGCATATAAACTCTGTTCTGAAATCTTTAAACACTCTTTACCTTTTCCAAGTGAATAAAAAAAAAAAAAAAAAGCCTCAAGCTAAGGTGGGATACAGTTTCATGAAGCTGAAACTTGTTAATACAGTAGCATAAGAAAGTTTTATCAAGAAAAGGCATTAGATTCAACTCTGACCTTGATAAAAAGAAGATGAGTATGATTGCAGTGGATTGATATACATGCAATTTAAGCACCCGCAAATTGCCAATAATCAGTGTAAGTTATTCCATGTAGCAGGGTGTGGGCTCAGGGAGGAGTGTTAAGTAGAACATAATCTCACCACTTAATATCTCACTTAATTATTTAGAAAGATCCATGTTGCAAGTCAGAATTCTCTTGGTTGAAACAGCTTTCTAACTGCAAGCCTCTTAAAACTGTCTGTGTTGTATTTGTTCATCATTTTATTGGTGCTGGGATCCATTATGCAGAATGTCTGCCTAGACTGCTGCAGAACTGGCTGCTGTTCCTTAATCTGTGCTCTCTCATTTGGGCAAAGCACTTCAACTGTCCAACCTTCTTTTCAATCGTTCACTTTGTTTTCCTTGCAAAGGAAAACTGCTTTTAGTGCTCCTGCACTTGGCAAAGTGAGGCTGTTTCTTGGGCAGTAACTTCAGTCGTACATAATGCAAGGTCTGACATTTTAAACAGAGCAGGGCAATGGGAAAACTTGTCAGTATGTGCAGGCTGTAGCTTCTGCTTATTTTTACATGATAAAGCTCCACCCAGGGTTAGAGCCTGGTGCACACAAACACAAGAGGCAGTCTGCACTGAAGGTTTTATCTGATAGTCAAAAGGCAGAAAAAAGAAAGTGTAATATTCTATTTTATACACAGGAACTGAGACACAGAGATACTATGCTTTGCTCAAAGTTATACAGGAAGTCTGTGGCAGAGCCAAGAACTGAACTGAGATTGGTCATAACCACAAGTCTGGCCTCCCTCTAAGTGCTGTTGGCTTTGTCTTGCTGGTCATGTGAGCTGAATTGGCTCCCTCAATATTGCTTCCAGTGCTCTCTATATCTATGTTCCCTGTGTGAGCCTATTTTTCTTCAGAAACCAAGGAATAAACCCACAAATGATAGATAACAATGACATCTGTAGAAAACGTTGCATTTGAATGAATATGATGAGATCAAAAATTAAGCATAACTTAGGGAAATTCTGGGGAATTCCATCTAAAGCTTTATTATATGATCTGGCCTTTCTGTTTTTAACCTGTCCTGAACAGATTATATGGCAGTTTTTGAAATTAACACAGAATTGTCATATCCATTCCTACTAGAAAAATGAAAAGATGACCTTGAAAATGGTCTCCATAAAATCTGTAAAAGCCAGTAGGCAATGACTTCTGTAATGCATGTGGATTAAAAGTCAGAAATTGTGCTGATATCCTGGGCTTCACTCCAGAATAAATGAGCAATAATGGGACAGACAATAATTAAGTATCATCTGAAGCTTTTAGTTTTTGTGTGTCGTGGAGTACTATTTTGGTAAGTATTGATGTATTGCCATCAGAAGAAAAAGACTTTAAAATACTTCTTGGTTTCTTTTGGGATACTTAAAACAGCACCAGCACCAGCACCAGTTCATTCCTACACCCCAGCCAACACGGAGCCTGCAAGTCGCCCTCCCTGGGTAACAGATGACTCCTTTTCCCAGAAATTTGCACCTGGAAAATCCACCACCACTGTCACAAAGCACATCCTACCAAGGGGTGCTCCAGTGCCATCTCCTGCCTCAACTCCTGCCTATCCATCTCCAGTTCCACCTTCTTCCCAGCCTCCAACAGCCCGGGGAACAGTTCAGAGGGCTGAGCGTTTCCCAGCCAGCAGCCGAACTCCTCTCTGTGGGCACTGCAACAGCATCATTCGGTAAGGGCATGAGGCCTTCAGGAGGGATGGAGCAGAAAAAACATATTAGAGAGACTGGTTATTGTACATTAACATACAGTACCAGAGCCTAAGACTCTGTTAAATTACCCAGCAGGGATGTCTGTTGTCTGCTTCATTAATTTAACGTTTCCAGAGCTCATTTTGTTATTGTGCGGTTCGCTTTTTATCACTGCAAAGTTATACATGCTAATTGTTGGTCTCCTGGATGCTGTGGCAAATCACTGCTTGTTTTTTAAACAGGTTTCTGGTCCTAAGGTAACCCTTTGAAGGAGGTTTGTGCAACTTAATTGGGAGAGTTACAGGGCTGGGGGCAGAAATGGGGGGCTATGGACAGAAAAGGAATGAGGCATCATTTTGGAACAGCAGCCAAATGTAATTGTTGCTTTTGTGTCTGGAGAAAGATAATGCCCACACTCTATTAACAGTGATTCATAGCATGCCTCTCCCTTCTCCTCTCCCAGTTCATTCTGCTGGACCAGTGCCTACTGTTACCCTGTGGACTGCTATCCTACTTTAAGTAATCCATGTTTAATGACAGTCTTACCCACTAAAAGAGCTAGTTTGGTGATGTGGAAATGCTGATTATTGCTCTGTATGTATTCTGAAATGGAAATATTCCAGTAATAATCTCTATGTCTAACTACAATCAAGAGTCAATCACCAAAACAAATTTAATGTGTCTTCCACATAATGAAACAGCAAGTTGTCATCTGACAGTCTGGCATTTCCAGAACATGTAGTGCTCTCAGATGAAAAGAAGGCAGGAGATTTTAGGAGCTATTGTGAGGTGTGTCTGCATAGGTCTAGAAAGTTGCTTGTTATTTGATGCTTTCAAATAGTGGCATCATCTCCTGTGTTGCAGCCCTTGGCATTTTCCTGTTGTCTTTGCAGCTGCTTACAAAGACCTGTTATAGCTATGCAGATATGAAAACAATTGATGATTTTTCCAACAGTTCTCTGTAAATTCAGTGTATGAGACCAAGCAGTAATGAAATGTTTCAACCAATTAGCAGTGTATTTGAGTAATGATTTTGAAAAAGACCATTTCTGGATGTTTTTAATGTGCACCTCGTGGTTCAAGTAGAATCAGGGTCTTTCAATCTTTTTGCAATACAAATAAGATAACTGTGATTGTTTGCAGAGGTCCTTTCCTGGTAGCCATGGGTCGCTCTTGGCACCCAGAAGAATTCAACTGTGCTTACTGCAAGACATCCTTGGCTGACATGTGCTTTGTGGAGGAGCAGAATAGTGTGTACTGTGAGCGCTGCTATGAACAGTTCTTTGCACCCACCTGTGCCAGGTGCCACACCAAGATCATGGGGGTAAGAAAGCAACATTAACCCTTTCTCCAACTGCGTGGATCACTGAAGTAGTGAAATAGTTTAGACTGTAAGCAATGAATGTAGATATTTTATTATTTCCTCCTTTTTAGGAATTATTTCCCAGCTTGTTGATTATTTCAGAATGAGAAGCATTTTATAATAATTTTTATCTATCTGAACTCTTGGATATTTCTGTAGTTTACTCAATTCATAGAATATGTAATCCAGTTACCATCTCACTGAGTGTAATGTAACACATTCTGCATAGTTTTTTGCTATCCAATACACATTATGGGACTTTTATCCCTCTGTTCCTTATATTTATAGTAAGAGACTTGAACTGGGTTTTTATTTCTTACACAGGGCTTAGTCAAAATGTCAGTGGAGAAGTCAGTGATGTTGGGAGGAGGCCCACTGCTATTGCAGCACCTCACTGGTAGTTACAACAGAGCTGGCTTCTTACAGTTAAGAAAATACAGCACAAATATAAGTACTGTATTCCAGAAAAGCAAAAATACATGCCACTTTTGTGTTAAAGCACTCGCGTACCACTAAATTTGCTCTCCATATACCTTAGACGGTGATGAGGTTGGAATACCATGAGATAATTTTAGCAGTGTATTTGGGCATGCAGTTGGAGTGAATATATGACATGATCCTCTTAAGTGAGGGAGCAAGGAATACCATGCTGGTTTTTCACCTCTTCGCTATCACCTTGGACGTCTGTCTAAATGTAGGCATTGACACACTAGATGCTCTTCTCTGCAATTGCCAGCTGGGGATGGCAGCATCAGACACTGATGGTGAAGCTCTGGCTCCAGCCAAACCAAGCCTCGTTTGCTACTGCAGCAGTAGGAGTAATTTTACAGCAGAGTACTGACCAAACTTACCTAATGAATGCTGGCACAAAGCAGTTTCCCATTATGGATTTTCATCAGGAAAACAGCAAAGATGCCAGATGCCTCTATTTATATTAATAAGGTTTCTCAAGCTATTTTTTGCTTCTTACTTCACTGAGGTTCATAAATGGATCCAAACCTATTTATCAGTGATAGCTGTTTTGCAAACAGTACAGAGGTTAATGAATCTCAAATGGTGATTCTCTAATAAGATATATATGGCAAACCTAAATTAGACTATTTTACCTATTCACTGGATGGAAAGCATGGAAGAGGACTTCAATCTATTTTGTTATAATCAATGGACATTAAAAGTAATCTTTAAAAGAGAATCAGAGTCTATGTGTATAATTGGAAGCAGCATAAAATAGGATGGAGATTCTCAGCTGGTATAAATCAGAGCTGTTTCACTGAAGTTAACAAAGTTAATTTATACCAGTTACACAGCTGGTCCTTTGAAATCTGGACTGTTTGACAGAGATACACTGTCAGGCATCATCCTGGACACATGTAAGATTGACAAATTAGCAGGTAACTGTGCATTAGATCTCAGTACAGCAGCTTTGGGGCTTGGAAGGCTTCTGTTCTGTATGACAAAGGAATGAAGCATCAATACAGATCGCTCCATACAGAAGTCAGAAGCTGATAAAATTGAGATGCTCAGTTTAAGAGAACATCATTTGCACAGAATTAGGTTTTTTTGTGCTAAACACATGGTCTAGGAACAGACACACAGGCTCATTTTTACCAATCACATAAGTCAAAATCTAAGGGTTTTTTTATTTTTTTTTAGATTTTTACATTAGTTTTTGAGTCGTTCTTGTAAGAAGCATAAAGAAATTGCTAAATAATTTAAATTGTTTTGAAACAACAGACTTAAATCACTTATTCTTGGTCTTAGACAATTACTCGTTGAAATTTATTTAACAAGTCATACTCTTGCACTGAAGGGTTCGTACTAGTCGTGACAAAACAAAGGAGAAAATAGTCAGAATCTTTGTGCAGAATCTCTCCTGCAACAGCGACTGGGCATGTTGATACAAACAGCTGGTTGAACCATGTTGTTTCATTTTGGCAAATACATTGTTCTAGAAAGTTTGCAGTCCTATTTCCTCTTTCTTTCCAAAAGGAGCCCAATTTCTGTCATAATTCTTTCGTTTGAGGAAGGGAATTGGCTGACACAGAAGGGAAGAATTTAGAGCATCTCTGCCTTGTGTTAGCTCTCCAGTAGGTTGTGGCTGGGCTTTCTCTTCTGCTGGAGATTTTTGTTTGTTTGTTTGTTTGTTTTACAGGAAGTGATGCATGCCCTAAGACAGACTTGGCACACAAGTTGCTTTGTCTGTGCTGCTTGTAAGATGCCATTTGGGAATAGCCTGTTTCACATGGAGGACGGGGAACCTTACTGTGAGAAAGGTATGGCAAACTGGAAAGTTCTGCTCATAATCATGTGCTTCATGTTCATGAAAGAAACATAAGAATAAAGCAGCTGATGAACAAAATGAAATCAGTTATCCACCCAGCATGGATTTTGTTTCCACTCTCCGCATATACAAATGTTTCTGTCTCTGTATTTTTCTCCAGTTTACGTGATAGAATAGCTGGTCTTTGCCTCAGTGTCCCAGAATGCCTGACCTCACTTCTCTCCTTCATGTATTATGATACTTACTTTGCATTTCTCTTCCTACACCTTTTCCCCTGTCCCACTCCCTTCCTTGGCAGATTCTAGAAACGAAAAATTATTCCTTTAGGGCTCCCACAGTCCCTCTACTGAGTCACTTGAGTTACGACCTCTGATGCTGCTGCCTCGCCCTAAAATTGTTCAACCACCATATATGAAAAGATAGCTCTGCACAGATGTGCAACACATGGTAGTGCAGATTTTGTTTTCTGGCTGCTGCAACAAATGAACTGCTTCTTGCCAACTAACAAAGGAAAAGGCCAAGTTTTCCCAAACTATGGAAAGGGTAATACGGTTTAATAAATGGTACTTGCCATGCAAATGAGCTGCCTGACTTGGTCAGGAGGGAGGTTAAGGTGTAAGCGATATTCCCTCTGTGTCCCCTTGTCCATTCAAAGAGCCTCTGGCCTACTTCTCCCTGGAGATTCCTTCCTTATGGTTATGCAATTCAAATTTTACAAATCAGAGTAACTCTTAGGGAAGAGTAAAAACCACACAGCTGAACTGGCTGGGTACCTACCTTTTAAAATTGGAGGTTTTGTTGTAACATCTAGTGACTCTCACAAATTCCATATACTTTTAGAATTTCCACTAATCTTTTTCAATGTCAAGCTTTCCCCGAGTGCACTTGATAATCAAAGGAAAGATGTATTAATCAGCCAGTGTGGGGTTATCATAATATTCTCTCAATACAGAAAGAACATAAATCCAGTGGTGAAAACTTGTAACATTCCCTGGCCACTGGACTCTTTTGTATGACCATATTTGTCCCTATTAATAGATTCCATGTACATTAAAGCTAATTTAAAAGTAATGTGAGAAACATAATTTCAAATTCCATGAATTTTTTTGTTTGTCTTCTACAGTTGTGATGACAAATGTCATACTGACGTGGGGTTTTGGACTGAGTTTGTATTGAAATAATGAAAGAAAAGAACCAAATTTCAGTATGAGTGTTTCAGTGAATGTAGTTGGAAACTTAGCAAAAACAATCAAAAGATTCATTGTCTGGAAACTTTCTGTTTCTCTTGGATTTAACACAATGACATTAAGAGTTTGTTCTAAGTTTGCTTTCTGTTTTATTTTAGATTATATTGCTTTGTTCAGCACAAAATGCCATGGCTGTGATTATCCTGTTGAAGCTGGGGATAAATTCATTGAAGCTCTTGGACACACTTGGCATGATACCTGCTTCATTTGTGCTGTAGGTTCTACACCAAATACTATCTCATTCCTTTATACTCCTAAATTGTGTAGTAACATCAGAAAACCTGAATGCAGGAATGACTAACGTATGCCTAAGGATGTGCAGGGATGGAATTTAATTTTTCACTTGCAGATGGAGAAGGATGGGAGTCATTTCTCTTCTCCTCCATAAACTTTTACTAGAATTACGAAATTTGACCGTCACAAGTGAGTGTTTTCCAATAAAACATCCAGTTTTAGAGAGTACATACAGCAATACATACCACTGTTGCTGTTATTCTTTCCAGTGTTTACAGAATAAAGATAGTGCAAGATCGAAAATAAATTAACACCATACTGAACAAGTATAACCATAATCTTACTTAAAATCAGCAAAGTTTGTATTTCCATGCAGAATGCTTGTGAAACTTGCAAAAAGGAGTCTGTTTAGAGAGAATGAATAGTAGTTAGCATAGGAGGTGGTCAAACTCATCAAAATGTGGTGTGCACACAGCTATAGAGGGTGTCCATATATCCCACACTCTGAGCACAAAGCCGAAAAATCCATATGATAAAAGTACTTTCATCTGGTTCTAATACTGCTGTGCAGCTCTACAATGCAGAGTTCCTAAAGTAATAATATCTAGAACCTCTAATTAGCTAAAAATAGTATGTTGGCCACGCCAAACTGACAGTGACAATTTCTAATGTTTGTTTAACTCTAAAATTCAGGTTGAAGAGTTGAAAGTATAGAAATGTTTATAAATATCTAAAGCTAAACTAGCTACTGGTCTCTCAGGGGTATGTGGAAGTGAGTGACACAAAAGTGTCTTGTGAAAACTGAAGTCTTTTGGAAATTCTAACATAGGAAGAGAGTTTCCTTCACCAACTGAGAGCTACTGATCACTTATAAAAGACACTTTCTCTGAATATTTCATGTTCTTTTTTTGCTTGTTCCTTTATCTTAGCTGCCCAGTTTTCTGTGGAGGTGATAGTTTTATTATGTCTCACAGTGGGGTTTTTTTTTTTTAGGACCTAACTTTATTTCTGTCAATGGGTTAAGTCAAATGCAAATCAATACATGACTCCTGATTTCTAAGATGCCATCCTCATATCCTTACTGTGCAGCAGCATGTCTCATGTTACCACCCAAGCCTGCCATAAGCATTAGGGACAATGTTTACTCTTATTTCTAGACTGTGACGTGTTGCCTGCCTTAAGTGGTTCTAGTCAACCCTGACCTTGCAAGTGGGGTTGCACTACCCTGTGTAGACACCTGTGGAATTCCAGGGCAGTTAGAGCTGACCCGAAGCTGGGCTGCCCCACCCCAGCCGTGCATTCTCACCTGCTTTGCTATGTCAACACCGACACCTAAGGCAGCCAGGCAGAGCACTCTCGGGTTGAAGAGTAACCTGGTAAGAATAAGTAATCAGTATTCAGTGATGGCTAAGTGACTCACTCCTCGATCACATAAGTGCCTGTACCAAGAAAAAGTGCCGACAGAAATGAGTGTCAAATGGTCTCGTGAAAGGCTGGTGCCCCTGGGACCATGGAACCTCACCAGAGTCGTTCTGAAATCCTGCCTTAAAGGATCAGAATCAAGGTCTGAAAGTCAGAGCACGTGCTCCAGTGTGCCAATATCCTTTGACAGTCTACACAAACACTGCTGGGATGTGCCAAAGCTGCCCAGGTGATCTTGTACCAGTAAACTTAGCGGGCAAGGGTGTCAAGAAAGTACAGATATGAGAGCTGATGCAGATCAGAGCCTAACCTCAGTGTGGAGTAGGAAAACTACCAAGGCATGCACTTTGATCCAGGAAACCAGATGCACTTCTAGCAATGAAATGCATGGGCAGAAGAGAAATACAGTTGAAATTGATAGTCACATCTATCTCACTCTTTTTTCTTTCCCTTAATTTTTCCTGATTGTATCTATTATTAATTCTAGGTATGCCACGTGAATTTGGAAGGTCAGCCATTCTACTCCAAGAAGGATAAGCCACTGTGCAAGAAGCATGCCCATGCCATCAATGTTTAAAAGAAGAGTTGGCAGTCAGTAATGCTGGGGTAAAACAGATGACTAACTAGGCAATCATAAAGTTGATAACCATGGCTAGCATTTCCCTTGGTAAAAGCTAGGAAGTTGGTACTTCAGAAGTTTAACTTTACCTTCTTTCGTAAATGCAGAATATGCTTTTTTCGCAAGGTTCACACAAAAGCCTACTGAATGAACAGTCAAAACCAAATGAACTAATGAACTAGTCTGTTATTAGAGCAACAGTTGCGGAAAATCTTGAAACCAACTAAAAACCTTAATATAAAAAGTAATGTGCAAATACAGTTTTAAATGAACTACCCACAGCAGTTTTACTGCTTAGACCACACACTGGTGTTCAAAAACTACTGGAAAAATCCTTTTGTAGTAAGTCATTTCTTTCACAGCAAGCATGAGTAAGTGCCATATGTACAGTCATCTGTAGAACCAAAGGCCATAGCTTTCAAAGGGAAATAAATAGATTAGGGCTTCCTTTATGAAAGTGAGCGCTATTCCATTATGTTGTGGTGCTACCTCATAGCATCGGATATTTTAGATTCTTTCCAAATAAGAAGTCTGCCTTGAATCCATATGTAGCTGGGAAGCCTAGGTGACAATCCATAACAGTTTGAAAATGAAGTGGAAACAGAATAACGCCTTCCATAACCCAGTAAGATCAAGGAAAGAATGCTGGGTCAGCCTTGCCAGTGCACTTGGCCTGTATGTGCACAGTAGATCAGTTGACTTTCAAATCATAATGGAAAAGGACAACTGGCTTTCTCCAAATTGCTCTGACATTGAATGGAATAGAGCTATCTGGAAAGGCCAACTTTAAATTTGAAATCAGTTTTCCTTTCCTCTTGAGGTAGAAAAAAAATAAATTCAAAGTCTCTTTGGTTTCTAATTCCCACTGATAGCAGAGGGAGGTAGAAATCTATATCTGGGCCTTTACATTGATGAATATAGAAGAAACACATCCATCTAGCACAGCCAGGAAGTGGAAGATTCCCTATTCTATCTCACATAATTAGGAAAAGGGCTTTTTTTTCTGTCCTATAGTAAATTAACATTGATTAAAAACCCATAAGGCAGCAGGCACGTGCTCTGTATTACCTTCCTTAGTTTAAATGCAACACATTGTAGCAGTATTTGCCATTATAAAACAGTAGCTAGGTTCTGGCAATTAGGATAACCATACAGTCATCTTTTCTAAGAGCCATACAGTCATTTTTCTGCTAATATTTTAAGAACAACTTTCAAGTTGCTCAAACGGTTATTTATAGAACGGTTTTTTGGATTTTTTTCAAGTGAGCAAAACTTGTAGTACTGATAACACTTCTGAATTTTTAAATAGCAATGACTTTTACATTGGAGACAGCAGTTCTGTCTGATGGAGTTAAAATGGAAAGTCTGATCACTATTCAAGTTTTATTAACTCGTTTAAGTGAGAATTACGATGTGTGTGTTGACAGCTTGCAGTACTGACAGTTTGGAATTAGTATTTCTGAGGCTGAGGATGCATTCTGTGGGCCACATGCTGGTGCCATCTGCACCTACTTTACCTTGTGATTTGAGCAACAAAAAATTACTTAACATTTTCTGCCTTGCCCCTTGTGTGGGTGATGCCCATTTTAAGATATTTATATGTCTTTCAGGGAAAGAAAAACTATCCAAAGTTTGGGAGAGGAATAAAAGAAATTTGGAGTTCTAATATGAGAGTTAAGTTAGCTGCAGGCAGTTTGCATCTTGGACAAAAATAACAACCTGAACTGCCTGTGGCAGTTTTGACATGTATGATTGGTATTTATTCAGTAGGTATCTTAGTTTTCACTGATCTTAGCAGTGATCTGATCTGAGTGTACAGGCTCAGATTTTTGTGTGCATGAATTAGTCTAAAACACTAGTACATTGTATGCAAAGCCTTTTTTTTTTTTTCTATAAGCAAGTAAATTTTCTGTTTTCAGTCGGTGCTGGGCTGGTATGAATATGGTTCCATAGGTTACAAAATCCAAAGATCTGGCTCACAATATTTTCCAGAGGAATAAATAGTAATTATGGAAGTTAAATATTTTTTCCACCCATATTTGACTTCATTAAATACATTTTTCACAACAGTGAGAAAATTCTACATTTCCTTCCAATTTTTCAATGTCATTCTACAAAATGATGTTATTATCTGCTATTTGAGAGAATTCGTATCAGCAGAGATATGATACTAAGACTGCATTGAAGATACCCTTTAGACAGATTTCTGTGTTACCCACTGACTGGGACTGGTCTCTGACTACAACACTGAAACAGGGAGTCAGGCTCCATGGGGAGACACAAAATGGTAGGGCTTGTGATGGAAGCCTCAGGAGAATTTCAGGAGGTTTTTCACCTCTGATGTGTGTGTGTGTGTGTGCGTGTGTGTGTCCTCCCCCCACCTTCCCCCTCAATGTCCCTAAAAGCTCCCTCTTCCCTGGCCACGTGAAGGATGAAACATTCTAGGATATGGCCAGAGGTGGAAGCCTGCAGCTTGGGCAGGGCTACAGACTGGGAGATGTTGTTGGTAGACACAGCATGGCTGAGACGGACCCTTCTTCAAGTCCACTGAGGAGCCCAGACTGGCAGCTGGAGCGGCCCAGGGCAGCCTGGAGTTGCTGGCTTGGACAGGGCTGTGGGAGACAGGGCTTTCAGTGTGGGCAGGGGAAGGGAGACTTGGATCAGTGAAGGCAGAGCTCCTGCAGCAGACAGAATGTGGGGGCTCTGGGGACCTCTGGTTGAGTGTAAAAAGTAAGGGAAGCCCTCCCTGAAGCTGGGGTTGGAGTGGGGGCAATAGCCAGGCAAGGCCGGTTTCACCAAGCTGACATGTTAGGTAGCTGGGGTGGGGCAGAGCAGGAGGTGGGGGCATAGCCAGGATGACTCACTGCAGTCAGGGAAAGGGCTTGAATTAAGAAATTAGGGTACCAGTAGCTCACAATAGTCCAAAGAGGTACTATGAGTGTGTACAGAAGAGGTGAGCAAGGATCCAATCCCAGTGTAGTAAACCTGAAGTCAGTGCAGCGGAGTGAACACAACATCCACGAGCTGAGCTGAACTCGTGGGGTGGCAACAGTGAAAATGCAGCAGCACAGACTTCAGTGGGAGCTGTACTGGCTTGAGAGAATCCTGAAAATTTCCTACTCAATGGGAGCCGTACTAACTTGAGAGAGTCTTGAAAATTTCCTTGGGCAGATAACCTGCACTGTAGCACATGCCCTGACTCCAGCTGGTGTCTGAGCAAGTGAGATTAAAGCTAGTTTACATATCACTATATGAGGTGCAGTGGTATCTCTGAATGAAGAACAGAGATACCCTGAGGATTATCATGTAATAAAAATTTCCTGTTATGACTTGTGCTGCTTCATAATGTGGTCCAAAAATAGGGAATCCACATACCCGCCCTTGATATCTATGTTAAGATATAATTTTTGCACATATCTGAACCAGAAATTTTTGAATAATGTAGCATTTTATTCACAGGGGTAGCATACCACATAACTGCTGACACTCTTCTGCCACGTGTCACCTTTGTGACATGGAGAGTGTAAAATGCGTATATATAATTTATATATCTAAAATTCAAAACATGGCCTTTCAATTATCACTGAACATAATGTTGTACAAAAATATGCAAGGTTAATAATGTGTACTTGTTTATGTTTTATGTCTTGTAATAGATGCCTGGGATGAGTCCTAAGTTCCTCTGAATATTTCTTTTCATTCTAATTAATGTGGGGTTTTACCTAATAAAGCAAAGATACTGTACCTCTGAATGATCAATTAAAAAGACCAGTCTTTTATCCAACTAAAAAATGTTCAAAAACTTCTCAGTCAAAGGCTTCAAAAACTATCTTAATGCCTTTCTCTCTTTTAGTGTTCTCTCTGCAGAACAAGGTAAATTAAATGTTTCCGAAGAAGACTGCTTTTATTATCTGGGCAAAAAAACAGTCTTAGGACTTCTTGTTTTTAGAAGTTACTTTTTACTATATTGGATTCACACATTACACAGTTCTAAAATCAATTCAAAACAAGGAAAAATATTTTTTTCTTTGGTCCTTCAGTGGTCAGTATTTGAGGTGAAATGTTTTGTTAAAGATTATTTGTATTTATATTTAATAATGTGAATGTCCACAGCACTGAACACACTCATTAGTGTCTAATGCTGGGCACGCTAATGTTTGTTTGCAATACTCGTCTCCTGGTAGCAGATATTAATTTGTTCAGTATTTATAAACATCAGAATTTGAAACTGAGTGATTTATTGCCTGCAGTGATCATATATTAGAAGTCTAGGTTTTATAATATATTGACATATTGACTTGATGCCACAAGTGCCCTTGCTTTTAGATATATATTTTTTCCTAAGTTCCTAGTTATTTCAGAACAGAATATAGTGTGGTTTATGAGATGTGAGTAACTCCCTTGCATGGATTATCTGTGCCAAGATGAATAAAACAGTCTAGTAATAAAAGCAATGTGCAAATACAGTTAAAGCTTTATGATTTGGGCATATTTATTAATATGGCATGTGAACAGCTGACAGCTTTCAGCCATGTAACACTGGTAAGAAAACATACACAAGCTTGTACTCTCTACTTCAGACCTGAAAATAAAAAGTAAAAGCATTGGTTTCAGCATTATTGTTTATCAGTCTTGAATGTTTTATTAATCAAATAATGTTGTTTTAAACAAACAAATATTAGTATGGTTAAAAAAATGTAGTGTTCTAACAGTACATGTTATAACTTAGCAAGACATGGAGTCACAGACCTTACTGTGTCAACAAACCCTGTTTATAGTAACTTTCTAAGGAATGGGCAAATTCTCTCTTAAGTTACATCGATGCATCTGCAAACAAAGTTTGACTGCATTAAGTTCAGGTAGGCGTTCTTCTATTCCTTATCAAAAGTTCTTTTAAATAATACACAAAATGTTTTAAACATCCTCATTGAGCTCTAGTGCCAAGAAGTACTTCCAAATGAGAGGATGTCTTCATATAGGAGGGTGTTTTATAAAAACAGTCATTTTGTGCATTCCTAATTTACACTCCTTAGGAATGCAGGCTTTTTAGAGATACAACTGAGTACATTAAACCTAATCAAGAAGTTAGATGATAAGTGGACAGACCTGGCTTTAGATGGCATTACAAAGTACAGCATCAGGAATCACAGCTGTGTGCACTTTGATTTTCTTTTACAGCCCTAATTTCTGTTTATGATGTGCGTAAGGAAAAACAATTCAAAAGAATGACCAGAACATATTGCAATATTCTGCCAGTTCAAAATCACTGGCTTTCAGACTGTCAGTTCAGACCTTTAACCTTTGCACAAGGCAGTGGTTCCTAAACTGTGCACTGTGATCCCTGGAAAGCTCAGTTGTCGGAAGGGGAAGCAGCAGAGGCACAGGCATAGCCCCGTGCCAGCTAAGAGGGAACAGAGCAAAGTTCAGTAGGAAAGGACATGGTGCAAAACAGCTTAAGTGGTGCATTAAGAGATTCTTAATAGGAGAGGGATTATTATTTGCTCTGAAGAAAATGGTGATTTCAAAACCAGAGGTCTTGGCATTATTCCCCACCCACTCCCCCCAACCCCAATCGTGCATCTTGAATTCAGCCGGTTTCTGTTGATTGAGAAAGGAAGGAATGTGTGAATAAGATTGCTGAAACCATCACTGAATACACAATGCAATGCTTTGTTCTCCCAGCCAAATCAGAGTTATGGATGAGATTCAGATTATAGTCAGGCATAAATTCTGTGCTGTGTGCCTATAAAACATGCCCTCGGATAGCTGTTAAAATACAGTTCCTCCTCCTCTTAGGAAGATTACATCAAAAGAAAACAGTAACAAATGTGTGTTGTACTAATAAGGAGTGTCAGGCTGAGTCACAAGACTTTTCTTTGCAATAAGGATAAGCAAAGTGAATTTTGGTTTTGAACAAAACACTTTTCCTTTAAAAGTTTCCAGATTTTAACTGTTAGGGAATAATAAATTAGTACGCATAAGGTATCCTTAATAAATCTGCCTCTACTACAGAAGTATTCTGTAATCTTACTACCTTAAAAATCGGATTATTTTCATTAATGATAAAGGTGTTATGGAAATTCTTCTGCTTCCACTTAGTGTTACTGAAAAACAGTTGAGGTCTTTCTGAAAAAGAATTAATTATTTATTTTTCTTTTGATTAGAAGATACAGATAAAAATATAACTTTGAATTGAATAAAGGTGATGGTTCTTCCAGTGCTTGCTGAATAGTGCTTGCTACACTAAAGCCAGGAAACTTACTGTTCTTCTAGATCATTTTAGGAAGTTTAATAAATATCTGTAGCCATAATTAAAGATCTCCTTTCAGAACAAAAGAATGATTTACAGGGTTTAAATTATTTTAAGATATAATCATATGTAGACTGGAAAATAATGTTGGGATTGAGGTTTAGTTTCATTTAAAGAAATCGTAATGGTGATTAATGCAAGCATTCCTGTATGCATGTATGGAACATGCATATGGATTGGAACACTCAGAACTGAGCCTCTGATTTCCTTTAAATGGATGTGTTTCATACCTGAGGTATTTGAGCCTAAACTGTTGTCATATAGTCCATTTTTTAGATATAGCTTAAGAATAATGCATGGAATTGAGTGCACTTAGAGACCCAGATTTTGTTATCTGTCAGGTATTTGTGCTTAATGAGGTAACATCTCTAGACTTCTGATAGCACAGAAGATGTTGGAAAAGAAAAAAAAGGGGCACCCTTTTCAAAATCTGGCTTCATATATGTATATATATATAAAAAAAGGATTAAGTAATAAAATTTTTATTTGTGCACTGTACACAAAGACTAGATATATTCTTTCACAAACAAATGTTTATCTGCTGTACCCATCACATTCCTTGACACATTTTTGCTTTCTTCCTGCAGATTTTTCCCTGTACTGATTCTGAGATTCCCCTATGATTAATGCACAGGTAGAAGCCTGACCAGAGTTACTGTTACTTACACAAGCCTGTAAACTGTGGGGTAAAAGTTAATGGAATGGGCTGAGCCACCAGCGTGAGTGTACTCAGCTACTGCCTCCTGCAAATACCAGACTTAGTGAGATTTATTGTGGATACACCATCTATATGACAGTAATTGAAAGTTTCTGCTTTATTGCATGTACACAGCATCTACCTCTGGCCAAAAAATCCTTGCAAGAAATGTGATAGTGCAAGCCAGAGCTTCAGGTTCTAGCTATGGCATCAAATAGAGCATACCTAAATCTAAGCTGTGTGGTTACAAAATAATGACACAGCAGAGTTTTCCTTAGAGATTCTATTCCCAATGCCAGCTGCTGCAGCAACAGGAGAACAGGGCTGTAATGCTTTGTGGATGGTGATTTTCTGCCATCTGTTATTATGTAAACCAGTTTCTGGAACGTGAGCTGCCATTCTCCTGCACTGGGACACCAGTCTGAATTCAAACTTGCAAAGATTTCACTTCATTTGGCAGAATTTACTTGTTCTCATGTTGAAGGACTCCACATTTTCCTCATGTCACTTATTCAGCTTTGTGTTACACACCCTAGAATGGACTGAAACAGTCTGGTGGTGGTAATTACACCTATGCACACAACCAGAGGTTAGGAGGCACATCCTGAGAGATTAAATTCTCAATACATAACACATTATGCACCTTTTATAGACTTATATGGCTAGTGGTTGTTGGAGACTTCACTGATCTCCTAAGCAGTCCCAGAAGCTGCTCTCTGTTCAGAAGTTCTCTGAAAGTCAGTGTTATTAAAAAGTAGATATTAAAGTCTGGGGGTAGTATATATCCTTAGGGTCCATATTTGCGTATTTAGTACAACCTCAGACAGTTTTTGCTCCTATGCAATTCTCACCAAAAAAAGAATTAAAGAATGCATAACACAGAGCTGTTACTACTCCTCCCTAACTCTGGGTAAGAATCCTCATTCCCCTCCAGCTTAGGGAAATTCACTGGCACAGAAAGGTATAAATTACATCTCTGTGTGCCAGCTGCAGAGAACCTGGCCACAAATACTTAAGCTGAGCCTATTTTATCCGTTCCTTTAAAGGAGAGTGACGAAGTTTTTGCTTTCTCTGATCCTGTAACATAAAAAATATTGATAGAGCAATCCTTAAGTCAAAGGATAGTTAAGTAAATGTTTATTTTAGACTTCCATTGTTAAGTGCAACTACTTAAAAGTGAATAATTGCTATCAAAGTGGGCACACATGAAAGTAGTGAAATGAGATAACAATGGAGGAGAGTGAAAATGCAAGGAAAAAGCGGTTTTCAGTGTAACAATTAACCACCCAATTTACCCTTCCTTTATTCACTGCAGGATAATTCATTGTAACTGAATTAATGGTGAAACATCCAGTAATAGGCCTTGGTAAGGAAATAGGAGCAGTGTATCAGGATATCCTTTTTCCGCCCCGGAGTACCAATACTTTCAATTTTATATACAACGGAAGTAATTAATTGTAACACAAAGAAGCCCAGCTGTGTTTCCTGATGGTCACACAAGCAATAGCTACTATTGTTTAGCATTCTGAGTATGTACAGTGAAAGCTGTTCAACTGCTTTTTGGGGGGGGGGGGGAGTTTCATTTCCATTAGTAGCTTTTGAATGCATAGTGGATTATTAATAAGCTATTATCTTAGATCCAATCCTGCATCCCTAATCAGGTAATTTTTTGCTGATGCCAGTGAGAGTTTAAACTGTATTAGGTACAGCTGCCAAAGGCAGAGATTTGCAGACACAGGCCAATTTCTTGTTGGAAGCAAAGGGAATTACAGACTGTTTCTCAGGATTTGCTTTTATTTGTATCTTTAACTTGTTCAAGTTGCAGTTTCAGTACATATTCAAGTATCTTACAGACTAAGAGAGAAAAGCTTCATAGCTATGCCTTTAATTTCATTATATATTTTCGGGCATTTTAGCTGACTGCTGTGTCTGAAATAAAAGTATATCCTTTTATTATTTAGTAGATCTATATTATCTTAGTTTTGCTAGAATATGAAAAAAATAGGAGAATGAGAGTATTTTGCTGCATTTGTTCTTACTTCACAGCAATGTATCCATGTTTAAAGATATGTTTAGACTGAAGAGAAAAAAAAAGATATGATGAAATTATTTAGTTCATTTGTTTTGTATAGGATTCAGATCTGTTTCATTCTAACAAGCTTGAAAGAACACAGCATTTCCAGTTTCATAAATGTCCATCTTTGTAAATTTCTACAGTACCCAGAGACTGTGGATCTCTGGTGCCAGAAACATATCCACTTGAATCCATGCCTCCTGAGGACAAAGTTGTTATACACAACAAGACAGAAATTTTCTGTATTGAAAAGAATTCCCCTTGTGTAACAGCAGGTCTAAAAAGTATTTCTGCTTTCAGCATTGGTTCAGTTTCAGGACAAAGCCTGAGCATCAGCAGAGGAACTGTTAATACAATGTGGGAGCTAAGGATTATTCGAACTCTTAAAAGGCACTAACCTCTTAAAATAAAAGGTGGAGGAACACAAACATAGCTTAGTTATTGGCTTCTCTCTGAATGCACTTAAAACATTTGGCACTGCTGACTGGTAATTCAGAACATAAATTTTAAAATCAGCTCTACAATCTAAATACTTAATCTTCTCCGAGAAAATGAATACTTTTGGGATTTTATGTGCATGCATCTTGGGGAAAGCATATTACTAATTCTGCAAACAAACTGATGTGAGTGAGGCACCCTGGTGAAGCCTCTGCTGAGCCTACAAATATTTTCTTTTTCTGTGATTAAACTTTTAATGTTCTTACTACCCAACACTGGCTTTAAGAAAAACAAAATAATTTGAAGTGTTTCTTTCTATTTGTAAGTTATCTCAGGCTTTATTATGGTCTGGTAAAAAGACTGCAATATGGGTTTTGTACCTGGGAATCCATAACACCAAAATAAAACAGCTTCACTAGGCACAGAAAGAAGAGACAGAAAAAGCAACAGGAAGTTTGGTTCTTGACTGGCAAAATGACTCCCAGAGCAAAGTGCTCCCATTACTGCAGCCCTTTCCAAGGTGCAATAGAGCTCCCTACTACACAGTTTGGGAAGGAATCAGTACACCCCCTGCAGCAGCTGCCTCAGGCATTTGTCCTCCTTCCTCCCCGGCCACCTGCATGTGGCAGAAGCCCAGGCAACCCCAGAATACACCAAGAGTTTGCTGTTTCCTTGTGCCCACACTCTGCACGTTGAGCTGTTACTCTTTGGATTCTTGTCCCAGTGCTCTCCAGCGCTGCTCTGTGCTCAGTTCCACATCACACTGGTGGCACCAAAGGTTGACTGGGGCTTGACTTTTTACTGCCGGTGCTTCACCAGCAGAATTTTTTAAAAAAACACCTTTCTTTTCAGATTTGATTTTCTGCCTTATTGAATTAATTGTGCTTAAATTTCAAACATTTAATAAAATCCGTGACATTTCTAAGTAACAAACAGCTGAATAAATTTATAATGAAAAGAATATGCTTTCAAGTAAAATAATTCTGAAAAAGAGACAAAGCCAAATTCATGTCATTTTAAGTGAAATAATTGTGTCCCTGGCTGAAGGGCAATATTCTTTTAATATGTAACATGGAATATTTATTTTGGTAACAGTAACAGAGAAATACTCATCTAATTGCTAACAGTTTTCAAAAATATATTTGGACTCAGATTTAAGACATACGAATTCCAGAGACTGAAGGGAAGAAGGATCTGCAAAGATAAAGTCCTATCACATGGCTGACCTTCTCCCTATATATATATATCCCTCTTTGTTCTTTTGATATTCAAGTCTGTAGTTCCCAAGTGATTCCAAGAACTAATGAGAAATTCCTGGAGAGGACATAACAATGAAAGCAGCTGGAAGATTATCCAATTCTTGATTTATTTTTTTTTACATACAGCTCTCTTCCTCATGACAGTCAGTCTTGAACTGCTTCTTTTATATCTCATGTTAGGCTTCCACATCCCCTCCTGGTCAAATGAACACATGTTTATTTTCAGATTTTCAGACTTCAGTGTCTTTTGAGTGCTGCTCAATTCATAAAATAAATACTTCATGTTACCAAAACCTGGTGTGTCTGACTTTTTGCAGATTCCTAAAATCTTCACCAGGTAAGATCCTGTTACTGATAACTAGCTCAGTGGAACCCTGTGCTTTTCTGAGAGCCTGTCGACTGAAGTGTTTGTTTTCTGGTTTAATAGGCACATTCTCCTATCCTGGTAGAGAGATTGGAAACATATTTTAAGTATTGAACTATTTTGAAAGACACCAGTACCTTCTACGTCAATGTTTCATCAGACATCCATCACAATCTGAATATAATGAGTGGTTATGACTCAGTATTTTAGATTAAGATTCAGTTTGTTCTCCTGCAGCCCTAGTATTATCCTAATGCAGTTTACTTTTGCAGACTTTATTTTGTGTTTAAGGAGTTACACGGTGCTCCTTAAACAAAAAATGGGCATTATTTGCCATAGCAATATAAACTTCATCCTCAGCAGCAGTTTCTGACCTGACAGGGACTATCACTTGTGGGTATCTTCAGTGCCCAAGTGCCTTGGAAAGTACCAGCTGAGATGGCAATTTCTGCCATGTGCAGATCTACACACTTGGAACTGGATGAAAAGAGTCGATCCATTTCACAAAACAGATGAAATGCATTTCAAGGCTAGTGGCCTTTGCTAAATTCATGCACACTGGATTGAACTCAATATCTAACATCTGAATAGCACAGGGCTGTATTAGCACACAGTATAACCGAGGAGATGCTGGCACTAACAGCTCTGGTTCTGGTTGGGAGCACACACACGCATGTTGCATTCTTCTTCCATATTGAGTGTCTATTCTGCTGCTATAATCTGATAGTAGACAGAGTGGAAGAACAGCAGACTCATATTTTCCTTTGAAATTATAAACATAAGCATAGGAGTTCTGTATTGCTTGGCACGGAAGCTGTGATTTTGTCTTTCTTGCTAGCTGGCTTTGTTTTGGACACTGACAGATTTTTCTGGATGATGGTGATTGGAAAAAATTTTCTGCAAATCTGGTAAGACAAGAGCTGCATTTTGAAATGCCTATCACCATAGTACCTGGCCACATACAATTACTAGGTGTGCCTTTATACCTGCCTACATTTTAAAGGAGTCCGTGAAGTTGATAGGTTTGAAATTACACTTCGTCTTCTGCTTTGCTGTATAGGATGGTACAGAAGCTAAGCACTCACCCAATGATCTGTGGGTACAATGCATGTGAACCAGACTGCAGAGCCAGTGCTCTCATCTTACGTTCAGAGGTGACAACTCAGGAGCGGAGCACACAACATTTACAAGTCCTATCTGATATTAGCATGCAAAAATGGACCTAGACTGTGGAGAGGTCAACAAAATAAGCAAGCCCGTGTTTCCCACAATATAATGCACATGTGGCTATTTGGCACCGATAAGCCAGATTGCTTCCCAGCTGGTTATTCTCTGGAAACAGTTTATCTGGGCAGGCATCTCGACACGAGCAATTGCTGGTGTATCCTGAAGGCCTAAAGGGCGTTTTGGTCTGCAGCAAAGGGAAACTGAGTCGGTCTGTATGATCCACGTGATCTTCATTTAACCCTACCTGTGCAAAGTTCTTGATGCAGAATAACCAGGGGACAGGACAAGGGAAAGGCCAGACGATGTCAGCAGCACAACTGCTGTCACTTTGTTGAGTGAAGGACTGAAACCAGCAGCCCAGGTGGGAGCTGTGGGGTCTCTTGTGACAACAGGACGTGCTGTCACTGAAGCTCCTTCTGCACTGCTCCTGCTGGGAGACCTCACTTGAAGACAGACAGACAAATTATTACTTTCCCATTTGTTCTAATGATAAGGAGCTTGGAACTGCAATGCAAATCATGGCCCTCAGCACCCTTATCTGCGAGCAGAGCAGCTCATTGCAGAAGTTATAACGTATTCCAATCTAACTGAGGTTACTTATTCGGAGACACAGGAAATGGAAAAAGCAAACAAACAATTCAGTCCTCTGCCATGGAACTCTATTCCTCGTGCGGCACTGACACGTCAACCTTTTCAGAACTGTTTTTCCACGAAGCCAAAAGGCCCATTGGAGTTCCCAATTTTTCCCTACGCTGCTGCCACCATGTCCTGCTCCTCACCCACCCCAGCTCACACACAGGCCCCCTAGAATCCACATCAAAGCTGCTCCGGTAATCCTCCCCTCCACCTACTCCGTGAATCCTGGCAGCTCCCCCGTTTTCCGTGGCGCCAACTCCACCAACATCTGGATGGAGCTCACCGGCCCTGCAGCCAAATTCAGCCGCGGCTGCTTCTCGAGCCCCGATCCCCCTTCTCGGCCAGCAGCGCTCCCGTGACAGCGACCTGGCCGCGTCCTGCTCTCACACCTTCCTGCCCTTCCCTAGAGGAGCTCCTTCCCCGGGAGAGCCCTGCTGGGCGGCGGGGCGGGATACCGCGGGGCCCGGGCGCTCGGAGACAAGCTCGCTCAGGCGGTGGGCCGCGGAGGGGCCGCGGGGGAGGCAGAGCAGGCCGGGCCGGATCCTCCCGGCCAACTTTTCCCTGGCGCGGAGCCGCTCCCGCGCCCCCGCCCCCGGCACGTGCTGACGGACGGGCGCGCTCCCGCCTCCCCGCGCGCCCCCGCCGCGCGCGCGCCCTCCCGGCCGGCAGTGATTGGAATCCGGCTCGTTCCCGCCCCGCCCCGCGGGGACGCGCCGGGAGCGCCCGCCGGGACACGGAGCCTGCGCCGAGCCCGCGCCGCCGGCTCGTCCCGCCCTCCCTCCCCCGCCCGGCACGCACCCGCCTTCGCCCCCGTCCGAGCGCAGCCGTCGGGGCCCCGCGAACGGCCCGCGGAGCGCGGCGGGGCGCGGCCCCCCCTCCCTGTTCGCCTTCCCTGCCCGCGCCGAGGATGAGGAGCCCCCACGGCCGGTGAGTGCGGGCCGGGCCGCAGAGGCCTCGGCCGAGCGGGGAGCGCCCCGGGCAGCGCCGCGCCCGCTCCGTGCGCCGCTCCGGGGGGCGCGGGGCGCTCCGTGCGCGACG
>JAWWES010000169.1:8676362-8773645 GCA_035583135.1 Lophotriccus pileatus
CGCCGCCGGGCCCGGCGGGTCCTGCGTGGGCAGGGCCAGCGCGGCGCTCCCCGGCCCTGCGCTCCTTCCCTGCTTCCCTCCCTCCTTTCCCGGTGTTGTAATCCCGGGCCCGCTGCCGAGCGGCTCCGGCCGGACCGGGCGTCGTGGGAAGGGTACGAGGAACGAGGTGCTTCGCCGCCCTTTTGTGCGAGCCTTGAGCAGAGCCTGCTTTCCCAGTCGGGTTTTGCCGACGTGCAACAAAAAGCCGTCTGAAGAAATAATAACCCGTAATTCTCACCCGTACCTTGGTAGTGAAAGATGGTGCTGTTGAGGACCGGCTAACAACGCTGTTTTCATAACTGATTACAAAATCTATTGAACGGGGTTCAAAAGCATGAATGGCTTTTTACCACCTTTCAATCAACCACCCTCTGATGTTGTTTTGGTAAAATTAAGAGTGAATTCAGCAGCAGGGAATGGCAGTAAGTTGTGGTATTTCCTTTCAGCAGTCGCCTGTTACTTTGTGTCAAAAGTAGCTTGATGATTCTTCTCAGTGTAAATTGATTCCCTCCGAATTTACATATTTTGTTCTCTGCTTACAAGTAATTATCTTTGAGTTCTTTTATCAAGTTAGTGCGCTAGGGATTGTTCAGGCCTGTTACCTGCAGGGATAGAGAAGCTGCTTTTGTAGACAAGGACTTTCCTGAACTGCAAGGCTTGCCTCCTTTGTACTAGAACTTAGTCCTGGAATAAAAAGTTAACATGAGACGATGTACATTCGGAGACTTTGTCCAGTCCGTAGCCAGAAATACACCATGTTGTGGCATTTGTAGCACTGGATGAAACTCTTGCTGGCAATGTCTTGGTCTTTTGTTCTTGTACTTTTGTTCCTTTTGTAACTTTTTCTTAGGTTATGCACCACATTTTGGGGAGTGTGTTTGTGTGTGTATTTTACATTTATTTATACAGAGACATACAACCTGGTAGGCTTTGAGTTCTGGTTGGAAATGATTCAACTGCTAGTCCTCAGAATGCTCTGCTGGCTGCTCTGTTCCAGGGACAATGAATGTGTGTGGCTGAATTATTTCTGTTCCCTCAATTGTGAAGTAATTTAGGTTTGAAAGGCAGCTCTGGATGTTACCTGTTTGAGCCCCTGTTCAAGGTAGAGCAGAGAGCTGTTGGTACATTTCAATCCTGAAATAGAACGTTACTGGGAATTCGTTGAGCAAATAGGTGTTTACCAACACACTGGAGCTAGAGCACAGAATTTCTTAAAGTCAGTGTATGGGACCCAAATCCTAGTGTTTTGGACACTGCTGTGCAAGATCCTCACAGTGAAAACTGTGTGCTTTGTTATGAGAATCAAAAATACTGACTATGGCAGACTGTGTAAATGGTACATGGGCTTTATTTGGGAATTAAGGATCTTAACTGTAAGTAATGTAACCAAAGTAATAACTTTGTTTTTTATAGTAGTTATTGTATTTATTGAACTACTCCCAGTCGGGGCTAACAAATTTTTAATCAAAATTTTGGTTTGGGATTGTTCAGCTGTGCAGTAAGCAGTGCCTGCTAACTTCTTCCAGAATGGACATATGTTTGCCGTGGGTGAGCATTACTCTGGTATGAAATGCCACGGAGTATTGCACTGCAAAGGGGGAAAGATTTCAAAGAAGCAATAAATAGCCTTGTCTACTTTCCAGAGTCCTGAAAGGCAGGCAGATAATAGAAAACTTTTTAGAAATTATTCATTTATTTTCCATGGTTTTAGAATTGTGAATTATGCTAATGCTGAATTTGTTCAAGAAGCAGTATACAGGTGTGGCTATGGAATATGAAAAAAGTAGGAAACTACTTGTTACACATTTATTAACTTAGATTTTTACAACAAAAAGTCAATGCAAGGTATCCTCACAGAATCATTTTGGTTGGAAAAGACCTCTAAGATTATCGAGTCCAGTCACTAACTCATCACTAAACCATGTCTCTGAGTATTTAAAAACAAAACAATGGTTGTGAAAATAGTGATCTTATATACCTCCTAATTAATGGAATCTCTCTTAAATTGCGCACCAGTCAGTGTAACTGAGACTTGATGGCCTTCCAAGGTGTGGTGGGGCACAAACATGCAGGTAGGAGGATCTGAGCACATCCTCTTCGCAGAAGGAACCGAAGTACAGGTATCAGTGCTTGCACTGATTTAGCCAGGTTTTCCCAGAGAAACAAACCCACCTTCCCCAAAGCCCTTAAAAGCAAACCAAAGGAAAAGATCCCTTCCTTTTCTTTCTTGTTGACCATTGTGGCTGGTAACATTTATGATGAGGACAGTACCTATTTCCAAGGACAGGTGAAAGTCTAACACACAGTAACTTGTTTGGTAAATTGCTGAAAAGTGTAGGTGGATGAGTGAGACCAGGGAAAGTTTTACAGGTGTTTGTTTCTCCCTGCTTATGTCAAGCTTCAGTTGAAGATCTGTCCTTTCTATCTGGACATCTGGGAAAGCATCAGGTATTTCTTGGTTCTTCAGTAAAAAGAGGTCATATTTTCAGTGCCTGGGATTTCTTCACTTCTGTTTCTTATCTTACTGTAAGTTATCTCTTATCTTACTGTCATTTGTAAATAAATGACAGAAGGAACTCAGTAATTTAAAAGTATATCACATCAGAGTCCCATGTGGGCACAGATGGAATACCTGGGGCTTTGTTTCATTTGCTTCATTTGTTTCGTGTTCCCCAAATGCCAGACTTGAAGGTGGGCACAGAGTGTGCCTCACAACAGGTTTTCCTTTCACTGCTGCTGTCTCAGGGGTTCCACTTATTTCTTGGGCAAGATCTGCAGAACCCTCTGCAGTTGCCCCACCACACTCGTGCTGATGGTTCCTAGTTGCCACAATGCCTTCTATGCCTTCCATGATGGTTGTTGCTTTAAAGGGAAAATGGAATTGTTTTCTGCTTGGTTTTATTGCAATCCTTCAAAAACTGCTGTGAAACCTGTTGAGGGCTTGCTACTCTCAGGCAGAAAGTAGTTTGACTTTTACTTAAAAATGTTTAAAACTGAAAATGAATGTAAAACTGGCTGTGTGATGTCCTTTAACAATAGTGCAGAGACTACACGAGGTGATCCTTGGAATTGGGTAAAAAGTTGAAATAGTCACCTCATTTTTCTTCATTTTACAGAAAACATGATTTTAGCTTTCTGAATGCTCTTACTGAGAAGAGCTATGGAATAGCTATTTTGTGAAGGATTCAGTCCAGCAACATCTGTGCTGTACATTGTACTCTGGGTGTGTAAATCCCAAGAGGTTTATTTTGATAAAACAAGTAGCTGGCCCACCAGGCAATCAACTAGGGGACAAGCCGCCAACTTGCCAGGATGGTCTTAGTTGTGAACTGGCTTCTCAGCACCTCGCTGGGTATGTTTACAAAGCATATTAGGTGTATTTGATGTCCATTTCCCATCCCTCCCCAAAGCAAAACAAGGCAATTATTCTGTTAGTCTTCACTATACACTTTGGAATTCATTGTTGTAGGTTCACAACACTGAAGCACTTCAGTTGTTGTGTATTTGATATATTGAGAAGAACTTCATGTTGTGGTAGTGATAAGATGCACGGGTTTCTGGTTGTGACCCAGGTGTTTCAGCTGTGCACAAATGGTGTGAGAAATGTGGTCATTCTCTTTCAGGTTTATAATCCAGGTAGTTTGATTGCTTGTTATTTTTCTGACAGGTGTCTTGTAGTTGCTACCCCATTTCATTTGAGGTCTGCACATTTCAGTCAGGATTGCTACTGTTTTGTGATGGTCTGGTTAGCAAAATTCAAACAAGTATTAGAGTAGGAAAATAAACTCTGCTTCATGATTGTGATAACATTCACAGATTGTACAGGCACAGTGAGAGGAGGAGCCACAACAAATCCTTACTAAAGGTCAGGTGTGTTAATGCCTCAGAATTTCTGCAGTGATACCTGTTGTTACAGTGAAAGTGATTGCCTTGATGGAGCTCTTCTGTGAGTCACCAGCTGTCTGGTTCCTGTGTTCTGTACCGAATTCACGGGTGACTCTTCACTGGGGAAGGGGAGGAGTTCTCTGAGTAGCATGAAGAGTGTGAAGTTGAAATGTTTCGAAAGGTTTTTGTAAGACAGAAATCTGTGTAGTAATAGTTCACAGGGACCTGCAGCAAGTGGCTGATTGCTCTGATGCTTGCTTCTCCCCCAAAATAGAATTTCCCAGAACACAGAGGAAAATATAGCAGGTTTAATTGCAATTTTAGTACAGGATGAGTGGTCTGTGCATTCAGCTCTGCAGTATTCTAGCGTAATTCGCATCCTAACATCAGCAATGCTTCTTACAAAAATTAAAGATCACTGGAGTTTTCACAGTGCCTCCTCAGATAATTGCATTACATTATGGCTTCAGTCAACTTTGTTAGAATAAGATGTGGAAGCAACTAGCAATTCTTTGTGTCTATATTCCCTCAGTTCACCATCTTAAAGAGAAAACCGTCAGTCTTGCCATGTTTTGGCTGATAAAAATGCAAGCAGATGTAGCAGAGGTAAGTGAAAGAAATATCAGAGTCCCAGAAGATATGTACCAGGATATAAACGTGGATCATGGAAGCCGTTAGCTTTTCTATTGTCTTCATAGTGTTAATTCGTAAGAACTTCTTCTTGATTTGAGAAAACACCACCTAAAACCATTTGTAGGCCTTTACACTTCACCTGTGAGAGCCTGACCCCAAAATTAACTGGAAATCAGTGGACAGAGCTCAAATGACTTTGGAGGACTGAAGTCATCAAGAGATTTCACTTACACAGAGAATCAATACTCTGGGATTTGTTGTGCAAATTAGTACATTATGTGCTCAGAGTCAGAATTTCAGGGATATGGGAGTGGTGAATAAGCTCAGATATCTTTTTCTAAATTAATCATTGTTTTTTCTATTCTGTGTTCTGTTGGAAATTTGCCTGTGCCTCTGTCCGAGCACTGCACTGCGATGTCCCATGTTTTTGAGCAGGGCTACAGAGGGTTTAAAAAGGAAACATGAACAGAAAAGTTGTGAGGAATCCTTCAGCAGGAAAAATGAATCCTGGAAATACGAAGAACTCTATCATCCCCTTGTCCCCTGTGTTGGGAATGAAAGAACTTGGAGAGTAGTATGAGAACAAGAGTGATTTGTTGTAAGAAGGCAGAGCAAGCCTCAGTGACAGGAAATGAGAGTGGGAAATCCAGAAAGCTGTGTAAAATGTGCTCCTCCTGGCTGCATATCCTTCTTTGTGGAAGAGAAATGGGTCTGTTACAGAGTGCCTTGGAGAAGGTTTCAGAAACCCTCCTGTACCCCTCCCTGTGTTGTCCAAGGAACAGGCGTTGCAGTTGTCAGATACTGGTTTGGACAACTGAGAGTTAATTACAAGAGGGGATTGGGGCAGGGCACAGGAAGGCACTGCCAGCTAATGAGGTGCAGCCCTTCTTACACTCAGTGCCCAGAACATGGACTGTCTTCTGTCTGGATTGTTGGAGGGATTTTAGCAGTAATGAAAAATGCAGTAGTGGTACTGAGTGTTGGGCAGAAATGTCCCTGCTATTAGAAGACAGGCAAAGTTTTACTTGAAATTAATTTTTAAAAACTTATTTGAAAACTCCTTTCTTGGAGGCAAAGCAAACAGTAATACAGGAAAAAAAAGATGGTGGTTGTTTTTTTTTTTTTAAATGTATAGATGTATTTTTCTAATTTTATCTTCCATATTTACTAGTTCACAATTTTTTTTTCTTTGCGAAAATGTCCTATGGTAAGTTTTTCATAAAAGTATTTTGAAGCATATGCCATTTATTAAGATTGATGATTATACCCTTTCCCACCCAGGCAAATTATTATTGTGAGCCTAAAATTAAACTAAAAATTGTATAGGCTTTGTGGCCAATCTGCCACGTTCACTGAGCTGAACCAGTGGTCCTTCTAGGGATAATTCTTTAAATCTCGTAGTGTGGACTGACATTTAAGACAGACAGTATTGTATGCCTTCATCTTCTACTTTGCTTAGATGAATGGAAATTTTTTTTAAACAATGCTAACTCCATGTATATATTTTTAAATATTTTATTTCTTTTTATTAATAAATACTGATACTGGTTTACAGTAATCTTTGTATGTTTTGTAAAGCTCTCTTAGTGCATGGTGAGGTTTGGGTTTTTTTCTGAGCTTAAAACTAAGATTAATTTATTATAACTCTAAAAAGAATCAAAACCTGGAATGTTGTTTTACTGGGAAGTTTATGGCAGAGGGATTTGGTGAAGTGTAGAAACATTCCCATATAGCTGATATTCTTCAGTTTTCTGGTTTTAAAATTTCATGGAAGGAATGCAGTCAGGGACTCATCAATTTGGGTTAAACCAGGAACTGTGAAATAAAACCCGACCCAGACAGGACAGTTTTTATTCAAACCCAAACCTCTCTTGAACTGTATCTTTTTGTTCCGCACCTGGCCCTGTTTCCCTTCCCTACCTCTCTTCAAATTCACAAGTTTTTAAATGTTGAGATGTTTCTAATTTAGAAAATTGTTTTGGTGTAATGAACTAAAACAGAGAAGAGGGGACTAAACTGAGGGAGGTCAAAAACCAGATGCAGATAGAAAATCTGAAAACATCTAGTAAAAATAAAAAATCCCTCTTGAAATAATGGAATTCTAAATGCTGAAATTATACATCTGCTCGGCAGCTGTGCATTCCTCAGCCAGAGGTTCCGCTGCAGAAATGGCATTACTCAAGTTTTTCTCAAAGTTTCAAATGCTCTTGTATAATATTTACATCTAATTCTGTCAGTAATGGTCTTAGGAGCCTGGGGTGGAGGGGGAGAATAGAGGTGGAAGGAAGAGATGATTTAAGAATTTCTTTCTTTGTCTTCAAGCATCTGTAGTGTGGATGGTTGTTTGCTACAGTGAAATTCTGTGATTTTCTTTCTTGATTGTTCTGAATGCTTATGTAAAGGGTGATTTAGTTAATGTAAGAGGCTAAAATGGTTTTTTGCTTTGTAAAAAGATAACAACCAAGGACACCCTTGCTTCAAATAATTTTGGACAAAATTTAAAAGTTTGAGGTTCTATAGGATAAATGTCAGGGTTTTCAGAAATTTTGAATATTGTTTTCAAACTGTTTCTGCTTTTGGAAGAAGTAATTGTTTATAGGAAGATTTTTTTACTATATGTATTTGGAACAACCAAAGATAAAATAGATCTCCATCACTGAAAAAAGAAGCTGTGAGTGTGCTGTAAGTACCGATCATAGGGTCTCCTGAGGATCTGAAAGAGCAGGAATGGGGCTTGGGGCCCAGGTATCACGAGCAACAGAACTGCTAATCTCCTTTCTCTGTATAACTGCATAGCACTTCTTTCCATATCTATCCATCCACAAGTTATTACTCCATTGTCACTATTGGTTTTTCCCTCCAGCATCTGTGGCTTTGTCATGGTGTGAAATGAGGTTTCAGGCTGTTCAAGTGTAGCCACTATGAAGTTTGTATCTGCACAGACTAGGTCGAATACTTTATTTTGATTTCATTCTGTTTTCCATATGTTGTGAAGAAGACTGGGCACAAACAGGAGAAATTGGAGGTCTGTGTGCAGTCACGTGGCTTCAGTCTTGTTGAGATCAGAGAGGGTGGAAGAGCTGGTATGGCTGGAGTGCTGCAAGGGCTGGGTTATGGGTCCGCCAGGAAGGGCAGGATGGGGTGGTGAGGAGTGCAGGGTGTTGTGGAGTTTTTTGTTGTGAGAGTGCCTGGGAATCCCTGAAGCTCTTCCTCTTGGGTGAATGAGGAGTCAGTGGAGAGCTGCGGGTCAGGGTTGGCACAGGTGATGTTGGTGGCTGTCTGACTGCCTTCTGTGGTGAAACGACTATCTCGGTGAGTGAGTGGAGAGCAGTGGGTGTTGTGGGTTTCCAGTACAGGGCAACATCTTCGTAATGACCCGGGTGATGGGACAGAACACAGGCTCAGAAGTTTGTAGGCAATATAGAACTGGGAGGAGTTTTTGGTCGGCCAGGTGGCTGTGCAGGTCCCCTCTCGGGTACCTGGATGGACTGGAGTAGTGAGCAGAGAGGAACCTCATGAAGCACAACAAGGGAAATGCAAAGCCCTGTACCTGGGGAGGTGCCTCCTGGGCTGTGTTGGGGTGGGTGTTGTGGGCAGGCTGAGGGAGGTGATGATGGTTTTCAGCTCAGCACTGGTGAGACAGGTCCAGAAGGCTCTGGCCAGTTCTGGGCTCCGAGGAAGAGCTTGGCAGGTACCCCTGTGGCACAGAGGTGCTGACAGCCTCGCTGGAAGGAAGTGAACGAGGCATGTTCTATTCTCTGTGTTTGGAAAGAGTATGGAAGGGGGAGTGGATTGTGAGGTGGTGAAACTTGTAGCTGATACAGGTATTGCAAGCTGGCTGTAGCAGTATTGAATGCCCAGATGATAAAATACCAGATGAGGTACAGTAAGTGCAGTGTAATGTAATTCAAACAGAGGAAAAAGAGCAATAGGCTCTAAATTAGATATTAACACTTGGAGAAGATCCTGAATAATTTTCCCAACAGCTCTTTTCTTTGAAGCTCCAACTTCAGATTGAACCTATCTGCTTACAGTGTTGAAATTTTTTTTTTCTCCTCTCTTTCATCTTTTTGGTTGTGTTTCCATTATCACTTTTGTAATTGTGGCCAGGTAGAAGGTTGAATTTGTTTGCTAATTTAGCTGTTAACTAACCCTAAAAAAAAATGCCGTGGGTTTTCAGTAGTTCCAGCTCACTGTGGTACCGTATGAGGAGTAAGGGGAGAGGAGGCCCAGCACTTCCCTTCTTGCAATCAGCACAGGCTTAAATGAATTTAGGCCAATTTTGAAGCAGCATTCTCTGGAGTAATTTCAACTTTTTTAAAAATGTGATTATGCAGCTGTACACCTTCATTATATAGGGACATGTATGTTATATCCTTCTGGTAACACAATTTCAACAGTCCCATTAAAACTAGAAGGTAATTTTTTTTGTTCTGGTTTGTTTTTTCCTTCCCACAGCAGCACAAATAGGATGCAATACTAAATAGACTTGGGCTTCTTCAGCTAGGGAAAAAGAAAGAGCAGAGAGGGAAATGGTGATGGTCATCTATCAAACCTTAAATGAAATTAAGAAACTGATGAATAGTGTTTCACCAGTGTTTTTTTTTTCTCCACAGTATAAGGGAATGGCAGGTTTACAGGGAAAGTACAGTGGGGCGTTTCTTTCCTTCCTCACAGTGAATACTTCAGTCGAAGAGTCGCTGCCAGAACACATGGCTGTGGATGGAAGGACTGTGCAGATTTGTGATCACACAGATTTGTTGGGGGATGTGTGCACTGATGGCAGTATCACAGGCACTTGTGTCTAGTTGTAGGTCAGGAACTCCACAGGTTTCTGGATGGAGCAAGGGAGGACTCTGCTCTTCCTTCTTCCCCCACTGGTTTGATAGCAGGCGGTGTCACAAGCAGAGTGCTGGGCTAGACATCTGCCACGGTGCTAATTGCTAGGCCTTTTATCACACCCACACGCACCCAGGTACGTCAGCTCCTCTGCTCTTGCATTTAGTAGTGTCTGTAACGCCTACAGCTCTTTTTTTTTTTTTTTATATTGCACTGGCACCCAGCTGCCTTGGTTGACACATTCATTGAGTTTGCTTTAATGATGCTGCCATCAAACGTGAAGTAACATGTTTTTTTGTATCTGCCTTATCTTGAACATTTTCTGTTCAGGTACTTTATTTTGCTTAGTGTGGAAAGATTGATAATATAATTTCCTAAGGACTGGAGCAGTGCAGCCAGGTAGACTTCCATTGATGTCTGCTGGATGAATAATGAACTGCCAGATGAAGAGGGCAGTTCTGTGCTGCAGATAAGCCGCCAAGCAGCCGGGTACACTCGAAGGGCCAGTTCTACTCCTTGTTCACGCCACCCTTGTGTGTCCTTGCCTTTTCCTCTGCAGCAGCACTGACAAGCATTCCTCTGATGCTGTAGGAATTGAAACTGGCTGAGAGATAATTACCTTTTTTCCCCCCATTATGCTTCACTTCTTGCCAGAGTAGCTGCAGTTTTGGGGGCAGACCAAGTGTCAGTTTTGGCATCCAGAACAAGAGTGTCACTTCCAGGCTCGGCTTAGTTGTGGAGTAGTGTGGTTGTGGGTAAAGCTGCTGTTTGGGAATGTTACTTGTTTTGAACCTTTTTTTCTTTAATTAGCTTGAATGTTAGTGATCCCATCTAACCTCTTAGTGTATATCAAGTATATCCCCTGTCCACAAAGGAAAAATGAGTTGGTCAGTCTTTACTTTCCCATCCTCACATTCCTTTTTCCTCTTCCGTTGCAGTTGAGTGTTTTGTTTTATAGTTTTGTTTAGTGTTTCTGTCTCTGATGTAGTATGTAAAGTTTTGGATTTTGGCAAATTCCTAATCCCTAAAACTTCAAAGATAAGCTTTGTGTATCAGCAGGCTTGAATATGAGATGTGTGCTAGGATTATGGAGTGGATGTCACACTGTTTGTGTTACAAAGGTCTTGAGCTGTGTTCATGTCCCCAGATGGTAACATCCTTCGATGTTAGGATCAGAAGTGTTCTGTAAACTTGTGATGCCTGATAAGGGGAAAGTCAATATGCACGTGCTGTCCAGCGAGCGAGACGTGGTGTTTGGCACCAGAGGATGTGGGAGGGAAAGGCAGGGAGAACTGTGGTCAGAGGAATAGGTATGTGAGTGGGAAAGTGGATATATTGCTAAGGACAGGGAGAGTCAAATCATACAGGATATATAGAGTGAGCTGGGGCAATTACACTGAGAAAAGATACAGACCAAAATAGAACATGAATCTGTAGGAAACCAGGCCTTGCTACGTCTGTTGCTTGTAGTGCAATTTGGTTGATGTGTGATTGACTTTATTTTTTTTCCCTGAATGAAGAGGAAATTTTGAAATGAAAGAATCACTTGAGTTTTTAAGAACCAGAAATACCACAGGTGTGTGTTTGGCATCACTGCCAGGGCAGAAGGGATCAATTCAGCCAAGTTTTTTCTTCTGTTTTCCTCATGTAACCTTGGCTTTAGTAGAACAGAGAGAAGGTGCAGCGGAATCTTTATATAGGAGGGACAGATATAACAACAGGTGTGCTATTCCCACATCCAGGCATTTTTAGAGTTATTCAAAAGAAGCACAAAGTGACACAGCATCTAACAAGTGAAATGTGGGTGCTCCTTCCTCTGCACTACGCTAAGCTGGCTTGTAGCTATGAATAGGGAAGTATATTTGAGAATTAAATACAGTTTTAAAAAATGTATTTTTTCAAAGAAGTGCTGCGCTTGAAGCAGGAGATAGATTACCTTTTTGACAATGGACATAATGGAATTAAATGCCGTCATAACAGTGCAGTTGATATGAGAGAATAATCTAAAAATACAGCGTTGAAATGTGTGGCCAGCTCATAGGAGTACCCGATGCAGCCTCATCTTTATATACTGGTGTGTCTGCAGTCCGCACTCTTCCACCTACTGAACCCATTACACTGTAATAGAAAACAGATTCTTTATAAACTGCTTGTTGCAAATTCACTTGTTTTTGACAATGCTGGATTTGATGAATGCTACTCTTATGCACTGGATTTCTGCTCAACAGGAAGCATTATCATCCAGAATCCATGCTTGTGGAAGGTGTATTAGGAAATATTTTCTCGTGCAAAGAAATTTGCCAATACTGAGTTTTTGCCAATACTGCCAATGTTGAGTTTTTAATTTTAATTTAGAATTCAGGTTTCTAAAAGTATACTTAACAAAATAACTTTATTTAGACCAGTAATTTTGATACATCCTTCAGAAGATTCACTTCTCCTGGAAGCAGTAACACAGGCATAGCTTCCTTTGGCTCGGTGGGACTGCTTGTCCAGGGATACGTTAGAGATCAGGGTCTAAAATGGCACTTGATAAAACAATTAATCAAGTTCACAGACACATTTCTCATAGGGAATTAAATGTGTGCAAAAGGACAGTTTGTTTAGAAAGACACCTGTCAGGTTCATGTTGCTCACGTACCCAAGAGAAGTACATAGAGAAGTTAGAGGACATTTTCCATGTCAATACTTTTTAACAGTGCTTCATGTAATTGTTTTGTGTCTGTTCTGTATCATTGTTTCACCGTGTGTGTTTCTGTGATACGTAGTTTTCACAGAAGTTTGTGAGTCTGAAAACATCAACATTGTTATAAGCAGGTGTATTTCCTGGCACTGCTTTGCATTTCTTAAAATCAGTTTGCAATGACAATGTGAGTTTGGGGTTGTTGCACTTTTTCGTTGGTTTTGGTTTGGGTTTTTTTGTTGGCCCTCCCTCTGCCCTACAGTGACTGGTTGTAAACTTTGCTGGCATGAAACTCGTGCTGAACAGAAGTACTAAAGGTATTTGTGAATGTCCTTATAAAACATCCCAGTGGTGTTTCCTGTCTGCTCTTTTGGAAAACAGAATCCTCGGTAAAATATGTATACATCTTGTTATTTTTAGAACAGTAGGTTTGACTCCTGTTAAAGCCTTTGGGATTACTTTGTAGATTTAGGACTGTCTTAATTTTCTTTATATGTAGTTGTTGCGTGAAATATCCCAATAACAGGTCTTGAGACCAAACCACAAGCTGGGGGAGTGACAGGGGAAGTTTACCTTAAAAAAAGATGCAACAAAGTAAAACTATAGGGAGGATGCTAAGGGTGGAACTGTTATATTGGCCTTCTGAAAGAGAGTCAACACTAATAACTTCTTGCAGGCCATTTAATAGCTGCCAGGTAATCATGTTATGGTGTTTTGAGCTTCGGTTCTAATGTGTAAACATACTTGCTCTTCCACTTCTAACCAACAATTTGAATACATTTTATTCCAATGACTAAGCATTATTAGATATATTCCAAAAGAAAAATAGCTGTTGGTTTGTTGGAATATTTGTGACATCTTCTGTTACCTTAAGGTTAATAGAGAAAGGCTGAGTAAAACAGAAAATGTTAAATTTTTATTTTGTGCTACAAATTACAAATTGGAAATAAAATTCCATTGATTACACACAGGTAAGAGAGTACCTTTGGGGAAAAATTTAAAAGTCTGGATTTTGTATAATCTGAAAGACAAAATGTTATCATATATGATGCATAGAAGCAAAATAACTGTGTTTTGCCTTCTGCAAAGTGAGGTCTTGCAAATATGTCTACTTGCGGTAAACAAAAGAGGTACATTTGAAGTTCCCTTATTCTGTAGGTGAAAAAGGCATCTGAGTAGAGTTTTTGTTCTGATACATAACAACAAAAAAATCAATCCTGTGCTTACTTTACCTGGAATTATAAAGTAGCCAGTTGTCAGTGCTTCTGATTCTTGACCTGCAATAAGTGAGGTTAGGAAATGTTCATAGTGGGGAGGTTTTTTAGGTGTATTAGTATATCTCTGAGAGGGATTATTTTCATCATCCTTCCTACTCTAGCTTTTTTTTTTTCTCAGATTTAAAGTCATCTGGGTGCTCCCACTGTAGTGGTATTTGACACTGCTCACTAGATTCTAGAAGTTTAGCATGAAGGCAGTGCTTTGGTTCAACATCTCTTAACATTTAGAATTTGTTCCTATTTTGTAGGTGTGAACCAATACAGGGGAAAATATGTGAGTGGAAGGAACCTGTAGATACAGGTCCCTCAGCTCTGAATTTCTGTTTTTGACTTCTTAAGTATATTTAAATATCCAGGCCCAAAACTTGATGACAGTGAAGAGTTTCTGGCAGCTTTTATTGCTGGTGAGGTATTTTTTTTTTACATAACAAACAGTGATTCTGCCTATACCGTGTACAGTGGCCAAAGGTCTCTTCGTGGTAGAGTTGCAGAAGAATCACCACCCTTACTGGTGTTTTTTAGTCTCAGGTGTAGTTAAGCCAACAACAGTACAAACCACTCCTACAGAAGTCATACAAAAGAGTCTGTGAGCTCCTGGTTCCAGAGTGATGGCCTAAAGGCTTGCACCCTCCTGAGCTACCTTGAGGGCTTTTTTTTCCTGTTGTGATAGAATAACATTTGGTAGTGTGTTTAATGAGCAAAACTGCTACTGCTGAAAAAATGTTTTTCAGGTCATTCTTTCTCTTTTCTTACACTGTGCTGTCACTGGAATGATTGATTTTTTTTTTTTCCCCCTCAAGTCTGTCTCTTATCTGGTAGCATAATGGCATCTTAGTAATTTCAGTATGTTCAGAATGGTAAAAATCCTGTCTGTTTTGTTTACAGCAAAATGCTTACTTATTCCAAATGGCAACAGCCTTTTCTCATAGTACAGAACTACTTACCTTTAGAGAAAATAGACCCGAGACAGTTTATCTGTAAGATCATCTCATCACGTTCTGTTGAGGGGTAACTTGATTGTTATTTCTCTCCTTGTGTAACTGACCGGAAAACTTAAGACACTGTAGTGTTGTTTTATCCTAAATAAACTATATGCCTACAGTTTGAAAAATTAAGTGAATTCATAACAACGTCACCCCTTTCATTTGTATTTATGAAGTGTCATTCTAGAAATCTGCCTTCCTGGATGTACATGGATGCTTTGGTTCTGAGACGCAGGATGGAAAAGAGCTATTCTTGCTAATTCCTTGCTTGTGAGTAGGATGGGTTCCTTCCAAGGAAAGTGCAGCCCGGGTGAGTTTTGAGTCAGGGCAGGGCTGGAAGGAGGAGGGAGCCCCGGGGTCCTGTCCTGGCAGCGGTGGATCCCGGGAGCGGGTTGCGGGGGCACGGCCGGACCCGCTGTCCCCGGGAACGCCGCACACGGGGGAACGGTTCGCCTCGCTGTTCTGGGAGGGGCACGACCGGCTCGGTTCCCGGGGATGCCATTTTGAGGTTAAATGTCTTTCCAAGCGCTGCGGAGCGGGAGGAGGGGCAGAGGGATCGGGTTACGGCTCCGCATTCCAGCGCCGCCGCTGTCCCTGCGCCGGGAGGGGCTCGGGAAGGGGCCTGGCACGGAGCGGCCGCTCCAGATGCGGGACCCGCACCGCCTCGGCCGGTGCCTTTCATTTCTGGAGCATTTCGGGGGTTTGGGTTGGCTCCGAGTGAGCATAAGAACTTATTAGGAAAGAACTTGGTTTTGAGCTATTTTTAGAGATCAGAAGTCCTTGTGGCTGTGTTTAACTTTGCTGTGCTGTAGCAGTGGTTATAAGGACTTTCTGGAAACAGATTATTGTGCATCAAATATTTCCTTAAGAGCTAGAAAGTTAATTGATGCATTTATTGCCTTCTCATTTTTTCAAGCCGTTACCTGTATTTACAGTACTATGTAAATTATAGATAAATATTTACTTTTTTCGTGGAGATGTAGGTTTTGAGCGTTTTGCTTGTTTTCCCTTCACTTCCCATGGATACAAAATAGCGATTTGAAGTAATGTGTTTTAAAGATCGTGTAACTTCCATTTCATGTTTGCACTGCAGAAGTACTCAGTTGTTTCTTGGCAGAACAATGGTTGTGTACTTAGTGCACACTTCTTAAAGCTTTCACCATTAAAAAAAAACCTGCAGGAGAATATAATTAAGGTCTTTTGTAATAGAACTGTGTTTGTATTTAAAGTTGACTTTGGAACAGAATGTTTTGTGGAATATTTATTGTAGTTGTTACAGGGTAAAGATACATCAACATCAGCTTATGCCTACTACTGTTCCTGCATGGTCGTTAGCACATCTTGTGTGCTTCTTTGGGGCTGCATAAATATTTTCAGGTGAAAGAAACTGAGGAAGGAATCTCACTTTGAAACTCTGATCAGGTTGCGTGTTGTCCTTCCCCCTGCTTTTAACTCGGGTTGTAAATCATTCTACCAATCAGGTGTCCATAAGTGTTGACTTTTTTTTCCCCTCTGCCCTCCTGTATGTTATCAGAAACATGAGGTAAATAATGACTCGAGATTTAGCTCATGGAAATGCTTGGCAGGGGTATGGGATACCACATTCATCAGAGCTTAAACGATGAATACTGTAGATCAAGTGCTGTGAAATGTAAAAGGCAAATCAACAGCAAAAATATCTTCTCTGGTTGGAGTCATATTATTTGTAAAATAACTTAAAGCTGTTAGATCATGTGATTTTTCTTCATGGCATGTAACCTCTTTGTAGCAAAAGAGGTAAAATGATCCTGGTTGTGGTTAGCAATGCAGCTCTCTTGTCAAAGGAATTCCTTTTATTCCCCTCCCTCCTCCCACAAATAAAAGCAATCACCCGCTGAAATGAGGAGTCCTCAGCAGTTGTTTTAGTTAGAATGAAACACTCGAAGAGAGTATCTTGTTCTGATGAAAATTCCTTCTGAGAGTTGCTGCTGCTTCATCTCTGAGCTCCCCAAAACTGAAGGATCAAACTGATTCTTTCTGTTTCACTACAGGGAGTCTTTTGTGTCCCTCTAACTAGTAGAAGTGTCTCTGGTACAGGTTGGAGAGTTTTTCTTCTCAGCCTGAACATGACAAATCTAGCCTTGACTGGTTACTGTCCGCACCACAAGTTTAAAAGCTGGACATGAACTTATTGGTAAGATTGAGTTTACCCTAAGATCAGTAAAATTTGGCCATTATAGCAAAAATGAAAATGGACATAGAATATAATTTTCTTATTAAGACTGTATATAGTAAAAATAAGTTTCTTGATCACCTCATGTACTCTTTAGCCAAATTCTTCTCAGTGTTTTCTCAACTTACTGCTCCTTGTGCTGTAATTTAAAATGTGTGTGTTTCTGGTTAAAAAAAAAGGTTGTTTCCAAAAAGCAGTATGCAGTGGATGCAACTGTTTTGAATATATAAAGGTAATAGATGTAATAAACCACCACACCTTTTCATTTCTATTCCACTGTGTACATCTGTAATCGTTTGCAATGCAGTTCTGATAGTTTCGTCATTTTCATACTGAGATCTCAGTGTGTATAATACCTAGAAATGAGAAAAGAACTATAAATGCACATATAATGTATTTTACTTAGATACTCCTGCCAGTTTGGAAAGTTCAAGCAGTCTGTGGGAGTGAAGCTGCGGAGCTGAGATCCAGGGCAAATTAATATATGCACAGCTCTGGGTAAAAGTTTATCACCAAGCCCCAATTTCTGCCTTAGCTGAGGCAGAGCCAAGCTGCTGGAGTCACACTGTAAGTGAGCAAGGCACATATCTGTGTTCTGCTGCTCCTGCCCATGCATGCTTACCTTGCAAAATGTTTGCATAGATCTTCATAAAAACACTTCCCTTAATCTGCCGTGGCAAGCAACAAAATTATTTTGGCACTGAAATAACCTGGTATTTGAGCTAACAGCCTGGCAAATGGAGGATATGGTATATGTTGATTGTTGCTCTTGCTGTGAAGCTGTTATTTGTTCACCTGTCTGATACAGTAGTGGCATAATGGGTGTGCTTGTGCCTTTTACTTCTGTCATATTCCATGTGGCATTTGTGACCAGGTTAAGTCATTTCATTGTCCTGATCTCAGAAATCCAACCTATCAAAAAACAAAACAAAAAAAAACCCAACATGAAACCCATCCTGTTGGTTATTTGAGGAACCTCATCCTTTGGCTACATAGGGTACTAGCTCTGGTCTCCAGCTGGGGGGACAGTAATGGGATCAAGACCAGACCTTTTGGTTTTGGCTCACTGTTGTGCTGCACTGGAACAGAAATCAACAGCCAGCAGGCTGCAGGCTCAGTCTTCCAGGTCTGGGTCCCCCAGGACAAGAGGGAGACTGATGCAATGCTGGCCTGCAACAGTTGGGCTGCCAAGCACCAGGTGTGTTTGCTCAGCCTGCAGAAGCCTGAGGAATGATGTTTGTTGTCTTCAGCTCCCCGATGGGTGTTCTAGAGAAGGTGGAGCTACGGTCTTCCCAGGAGTGCACGTTGAAAGGATAGTAAATTAGTGGTTGCAAGTTACAGCAAGGTAATTTCTTACTGGATTTAAAAAAAAAATAATTAGAATGATGAGGTACTGAGACGTGTTGCTGTGAGAGGCTGCAGAACTGCCTCTCTTGGACACGTTCAAGATATTACTTGTCAAAGTCCTGAGAAACTTAACTGAGCATTGAATTTGGCTTTATGTTGGGCAGGAGGTTGGACTAAGCGACTTCTAGAGGTCTCTTCCACCCTGTGATAGTTGATGGTTCTATCTGACAGTAATGTGAGTCTGTGGGGCTGACAATTCTTAAGAAGAAGTCACCTTGTTTTTCTGTGGAGCTCCTACAGATTGTATTGGCACCTGCTTTCCAACCCGGTTTAATAGGGTTAAAGTTGGTGAATGGAAGACTGGAGCAAAAATTGCCTGACCTTGTTTAGTGCCAGCCATGTTAGTTTTTCTGGCTAAAGTGGTTAAATTTTGATTTGTAGTGTGTATCAGGGGTTGTAAATGAAAACTGGAACTTCAGTGTAAAGCTGCCAGGACTCAGCTGATGGATGTGAGACTGAGTGCTGGCCCTTTTTGGGGGGTTAGATTGGTGAACTTTTCTAGTAGGTCTTACTTTAAAAGGAGACTTAACAGGTTTTTTTATTCACTTCTACAAGTAGTTCCTTGTAACTAAGGTTTGTTTATTTCAGATAGCCTGCATTCTAGTTTTCTAAGGGTTTAGGTTGGGGGATGAAAAACTCTGTAGACTGTTTTTTCTGTTTATCCCTCATTTGTGGTAGTCTTCTATTCCCTGATGTAAGTCTGTCTTTATACAGAGGATTGAGCCAGGAGAGCTGCCAAATGGTTCAGTGCTACAGGCTATCTGAAAATCTCAATCTGAATATTTTGTCAGTGGGAGCTATTGGGTGGATGCCTGGCATTTCATTTTTTTATTTTTTTTTTTTAGTCTGACCAGTTGGTTATCTAAATAGGTTTGGGCTCCTATTTTGTTTTAAATCTTAGCATTTGTATTAGCCAAAGTAATTGTACATAGTCTTGTGTACAGCAAATTTAAGGGTGTTTGTGACCTGGGAAAGATAACATAATGCAATGGATGTTAAATGTTGTTTGTTTCAAAGAGCATATTTGAAACAATGGAAAGACTTTAAAAAATGTTGAAGTTCTGAAGTGTTTCTTCTGTCAGTGTTAGATTTGGCAGTGCTTTGCAAGCATGACACACAATTTGCCAGCAAAGGAGTAACTCTTAGTGTGCTTCTCATGAGTTCCCCTGATTTTTCTGCAAATGTTAAAAACCTATTGTAGGACGTAGAAGGGGGGAGATTATTTCAAAGTGAACTATAAGTAGTTTTCTTCCTTCCTCTTGCAAGGATTTGCAAGGAAGGATATGAAATGCCTACAGGTAGAACTGTTGGCCTGTAGGGAGTTTTTTCATATAAATATAATTGTAAACCAACAGTAATTTTTTTTCAGGATAAGTTATGTGTATCAGCTTTTCACACTCAAGAAGGGCAATGGTATCATTTCTGTAGTAATATGTAATAATCTCTGACAGGTTTTGTATTGGTGTTCTGGCTATCTGCAAGTCTTGTACAAGTAAATAATTGTTATTTTTCCTAATGGGTTATCATATGTGAATGTTATCACTCAACTCCACTGAATCCTTTCTGTGTTGAATTCTTTCAATCAAAGTGTTAAATAAGCCATGTTGGAACTTGGTAGAGGAGGAGAAGCCTTAAGGCAGATTACTAAACTGGAGAAATTTCCCCAAATACTAAAGAATCTTCCCCCCCCCTCCCCCCACCCCCCGTTCTTTGTATTTTTTTCAGGTGTCAACTGTGTGCTGGCATTAAGTAAGATCTCTTAGCCTGTCCACTTTTTTGCTACTTCTTTCAGTGTTAGCTGTTTGAAAATGACAGTTTCTATACTGCATTTAAATGTATGAAGATAACTTCAAAGGACTAGTGCTAGCTTGCAAGTCATGTTTACTTGTAAGATGGTGACTATAAAGTTAAGCTCCAAACCAGAACATTCAGAGAACTGTAGAATGGTTTGTGTTGGAAGGGACCTCCAAAGCTCACCTAGTCCAACTCCCTGCCATGATCAGGATCAGGCTGTTCAGAGCCCTGTCCAACCTGTCCTGGAATGTTCCCAGGAATGGGGCATCCACCACCTCTCTGGGCAAGTGTTTCACCACCCTCTTGAAAAAATTGTTCTTGTGTCTAGTCCGAATCTACACCCTTTATTAGTTTAAACCCCTTGCCCTGTCACAAAGGCCCTGCAAAAACATTTGTCCATCTTGTGCATTCATAGCAATTCTGCAATTTTTACTTCTTTTCCGAGTCCTGTTTTTTCCCCCCACCAAAGTCACTAGAAGGTGGAAATCTAAGCACTTAGTGTGTTTTTTGGCTTTTACTTTGAACTGCACATTTCATGTCTTCTTTTTTGTTACTGTTTTTAATTAGGATTTATTGCAACACCAACGAGAAACAGGACGCATCTGTGAACTGGAAACCTTTCTCAAATATGGCTGTAGTCTTATCAGACTCAGGAAAATATCAGGGAAATACCATTGTGGGATTTTTTAGTGTTTGTTGTTGTTGTGTTTTCTCTTGCATTAATTTGGGCTTTAAAAACCCAGTCCATTTCCTTGGAATTTCGATCTTTCTTCCATGTCTTTTGGCTTTGTTTTTGTGTGTCATTTAAGACGGATCAATTTGAATATCCTTGTTGTCAGAAAACAGCAGTTATCTTGCAGAGAAAAACTGAAAATTGTTCCTCCACTGATACATTCTTTGTAACAGCTGTGTTGGAAAATTTTCTCATATAAAAAGTGGCTTTTTTATGTTTTTGGTAGCATCCAAGGAAGCCTTTTTAAGGAGGATGAAATAAAGATAGTCAGATAAATGTAATAAAGATAAGAGTAGATTATAGGCAACTTCCCATTATAATTGTTATGTGGTGTTTCTTAGTACTGCAGTAGCTGAAATTTAGCAGTTCCTAGATTCTCCATAAACTATCTTAGTTTTACTTGCTGACAGTGGCTTGGAAAGCTCTTTATCTGCTTTTCAGTGGTAGCTGTGTATCCTGGTGGTGCTGTATAATTGGTTCTTCACACTATTATTTGTCCTAAAAGCATAACATGAGAACAGCCTGAATTATTAAATGGGTTTTTCTGTTTGTTCAGGGTCATATCCTGTCATAGTTTTAAGAAAAAATGAGCTCTTACAGCTCATAAAAATACATTGAACTTTAGATCCAAAGTTAGAGCTCAAGCTCTGAACAGTTCTATCACTGGCAGTTGACTAAAGAGTTTAAAAATTATAAAAGTCTAAAATTATTATATTTTTAAATGTAGAAAATATTTTTAAAAATAATCCAGGCTCTGAAAAAAACTATAAAAAAATAATGTACTGATACTGTGCCATAGTGGAAAAGTTGTTTGTCATTACTTCATGTGCAGTAGGCAGTTTGCTTTTTTGAGTGCTGCTCTGTGGAATCAGTGTGCCTGAAGCAGCATGGTGAGGCTGAGGAGCTTGGGGATGAGTATTTCCCTTGCTGTGAGGGTAGGCTGAATCCTGGAGAGCTTCTGTCTGGAGGGGAGCAATAGCTAAAAAAAGTTGGTCTCCACATCTTTTCATTATCCCGAACAATCTCCCTCCTCTGCATCCCGTTCAAAGTATAAATATTCTTATTTAATTTTTGCAAGACATCTTCCTGTATACGTTGCTGATAAACTTTTCTCTGTCATGGCCTTTGAAGCTGCTGGAGGGAGAGTTCTTGTTCTTCCTGCTCTTCTTGATACACCTTTGAAAGTCCGATCTATCAGCTTCATCCTGCTGCTGTTCTCACTGGATTTGGTGTAACATAGTCTGTCTGCATCTTTAGGAGCATTTTGCTCATGCAGTTTTCAAATTATCAAATGCCTTTTGTTTTCTTTTTTCTTTTAGTGTCCTCCCCCTCCTGGCGGCAGATACAGAGTTCTGAAGCTGCTTTTGAGTTTGTCGATTCTAGGATCAAGTTACAAGTAGTGTGATAAGAATTACATATCCAAACTGCTGCTATTTTTCAGTATCTACGAATGTTGCTCTTGGGATGGCTTAAAATATTTTGCAGCTTTTATCAAAGAGGAACTATGAACAGCTCCCATGTTATTGAACAGACAAAAACACCCACTGCCCTGCAGCCACCTCTGCCAAACCAGCATGCTGGACTCTGTGCACAGAACTGATACTGTCACTGTACAAATTGCAAAACATCACAGGTTGTTGACAAAGAGATAAGCCTTACCCCTGAGTGAGTCTCTATACAAGGAAAGCCCAGAAGCTCTTCATTCATCAGGACAATTCTTGAGTGCTTGAATTTTTAAGCTTTTTGAGCTGTATTTTGAAGAGTATGTATTGGAGGGTTGGCCCCTTCCCTCCCAAGTGAGCTCAGGAAACACAAAATAACCCAAGGCCATTTTGCAAGCCTTGGCAAGAGTGAGCAGTCCTGTCCAAGGACACTATTGGGAGTTTTTGTTTGGGGTCATACATATCTGTGTGCCCTGTCATCATCGTTTCCTCCCTATGTTCCACACTCCCTTCTCTGGTTTCAGGAAAGGCCAAGGCTCATACAGTCTGATCTACATGGGGTTTTGGCGGTTTGACAATCTAAAACTCACTTAATCAGGTCACTGCTTTATCATACAACATTCTGATTTATTGGAGACAGGCATCCTGTATTTTAAAGAACTTGGGAATTTCTGGGTCTCACCTGATTTCCAGACATATTATGCACCAGCATCTTGAGCTTGCCCTTTCCTGTGTTTCCTGTAACTCCAAACTTTTTTTTTTGTTCTTACCCCAGATATTCTTTCTAAATAAGGATGAGTTAGGTTATGGAGATGCTTATATTACACTAATGGCAGGCATCTGCTCTAGTGACTGCCAGAATATGATTGCATGCTGCTTTGATCAAGATTTAGTTGCATGGCTTAGATCTTTCAAGTTCTGTTTTCTTTTTAAATATAAAGAGCTGTAAGCTTGTTACTGAGTTGTTGTGTGGTTCTGTTTAAATATACTCAAATATTTGTTCTATTTTAGTTTTGAGAATATACTAATGTTAGAAGGAATGTGCAATCATGCTGCTTTTATTCAGCACAACTTCTCTTTAAACATACTCATTTATTTCTGCTCACTTTAGTAACTCTTACTGTTTTATCTTGTGACTCTTCTAGAGACAGCAGACCCAAGTCAGACTTTCCAGACTTCCTTGTGTGCTTTAAAGCTGTTTCCTGACTTGCAGTCACGTATACTTGAATAAATCACTGCAAGTAAATGCAGGGACATACCTGGGGTATATATTTTCTTCTGCAGAATCTTCCACTATTAATGCAACCTCCAGAAAGTAATCCATTTTTGACCCTGGGCTGAGTTGGTTAGGAGAGCTGCATACTTCGGTGGGGCAATGTGAGAGATACTCCTGTTCACAGAGCCTGCTGCTGCAAGGCTATGGAATTCTGTGCCAGTTTAAGTCATTTTCAAAGCTTCTTATAAACAGGTGGAAGGTCGTTTCATCATTCCAGACATTCTGTGGTTTATCAGGGAGGGATGTTCTTTTACATTTGAAAAAATTAGTGTCGTGCCATAGCCCATACCTTTTTCCTGCAGTTGTTTGTTCCAACAATTGCATTTCAGATTTGAACAAGCAAAAGTTGCCATGATAGTGTGTATGTATCTCTTCTCTTTGCAGTCTTGTTTCATTATATGGTATACATATGGGAGTTTTAATTTATGTACTTTGCTGTAAAAAGAAAACAGGCAAAGTGAAATAACCAATCCACCCCTTATAAAACCATTCAGGAAAATCTGAGTTTTTTCTGTTGTTTACTTTCAGTTTGCTCTTGGACAGCCTTCCAGCTTTTTTTACCTGAATAAGGAAGCTTCTGCCCTGAACTGGGATTCTTTTCTCTTTTCAGTGAATAATCTTGGAAACTATCCAGTGTTGAAATCCATGGGCACTCACAAGTGTCTTGCATTCTTTTCAGACAGGGAATGCTGAAGTTCCAGTGAGTCATTAGTGGGCTGAAATTTGTTTCTTCAAGGAGTAAAGAAAGTCAATGGCATTCTGGTGCAGTGGAAATTATGTTGAAAAGGCCTGTCTGAAGACTGACACTTCACTTGCATTGTTGTTGTCTATTTAAAGTATGAAAATATTCCAAGGAGTGTTCCTGGTTGTGTAGTTTGTAAGTCATATACAGGCTTCACTTGAGCATGTGCCTAGATGTGACTGAATTCCTTTTGAGGAAGAGATGGATGGATGGATGAATGGATGGATGGATGTCAGATACCTGAAGTGTTAACATCATCTGAGGTTCACACAGAGCTTTAGCATAGCCAATAAAGAAGCTACCAGTGTTAAACATTTTGGTAGTTCTTTTATTTACCTGTTGACCCTGGTACTTTCTGGATGGTTTAATAGAATCCAGTTGATTCTCAGTGTAGAGAGAGACAGAGGTTACCTCTATATTCAAACTCCTTTTTTTCATTTTAACTTGGCTAAAATAAGAATTTTATTCACTTACTTGAGTAGGAAATGGAATAGGTAAGGGAACATATAAAGATGCTCCATTTTCCTTTCTACCAGAAAAAAAAATGGAGCAGCAATTACTTAGGGTAATTAATAATTTAAAGTGTATCTGTAAAACTTGTTTTAGCTTTTCGTTGAAAGATATACATTACATGATGTAATGATTTATACATCTGAAATAGCTCTACTTTCATTTTTTTTCAAAGGTCTTTTTTATTTAAAGTTTAATTATTGTTAATGAGCCACAAATGGGAGAGTTACTGAAAGATAGACAAGCTTCATGTGATGGTCCACGCTCCATGCAATGGAACTTTGTCTCCACTAATTTCAGAGTGGTTCTGTATATGGGGAGCTCTGCTTGGTTGGGCTGAGCAGTGTGTATGCTGTTTTCAGGTTTGAGGAATTCTACTTGTGATTGTTCTCTGTTCATGGACTTCAGGGCAGAAGGAAACCAACATAAATTCCTAGCCCAGAGTGCTATAAATACACTTAACTGTGCCTTTAGAAATCTTCTCAGGATGGAGAATCCACTGCACCATGGCTGAATCAGCCTATAATTGATAACTCTTTAAAGTATATTTCTTGTTTGAATTTAGATGAGATTCAAATGTGAGCTGCTGGCTCTTGTGCCTTCAGTAAATAGAAAAAGCTGCTAGAGTCAGAGGGTTTTGGGGTTTGTGGGTCTGTTTTTGTTCCTTTTTTTGTTAGAAGTCGCATTAAAACAACAATGTCAAGTATCTTAAGTTTCTTGCAGCAATGCAAGCTTTCCAGAACTAAAATAAGCATGAATTTTTCAAAAACGTTATTGAACAATAAGTATCACAAATGCTCACTCATATTTCTCTGATGGTGTCTCTCAGTGTTGATGGAAAAGCTTTTATATTATTTTTCATGCCACTCTGGAACACAGCCAGTGAAGTCCCACTTACTTTCTCTGACTCTCAGGATAACTTCTCATTTGCAGTGTATTTTGCTATAAAGCAGATATTAAAACTCTGGTCACATTTCAGGAGCTTTAACCCAACCCCAAGTGGGCTTAATTGGCTAAAAAACAAATTCAGCCGTTTTTCTCCCTTTTGCCCCTTCTTCCACAAGCTTTGTGCTCATCTCTGCCAAGTGACACCTCTTCAGCAAGTGCAGCAGAGAATGATCACTTGTATTCATCAGATCCATCCTGGGAACACCATGTTCATCCACAACTTGTAGGATGATGCCTTCACTTCTACATTCATGTATTAGAATGTGTCTGAAGGAAAGCAGCTGTCAGTTAGGTTTGTTAGCAAAAGTCAGTGTTGTCAGAGCAGGTAAAGGTCTGTGCAGAATACCAGGTGTGTCGGAGTTCTCAGCTTAAGCAGATGGGTGGGAGCTCACCTTTGGTGCCTGTAGGATTCTGTTGACAAAAACCTCTCCGTGGTTGAAGAAGCCATGGATTTTATTTAGCCATTCTTTTGAAAGTCCTTTTGTTTTCAGGATACAGCCCATGTTTTCCAGTATTTGTTCACAGAAGGTGGTGTTGCTGTATGAAATGAACCTGTTCCCAGGCAGTTAACCAGAAGAGATCTACATTGTTCTCTGCAAGTGGCCTGGCACTGCTTTTTACCACAATGTTTTTTTATTATGCCTTTGCTAGGGAGAAAAAAATAAAAAAGGCAGCTTAGTTTTGTTTCAGATCCTTGGTGAGGGCACCAGTACTCCTGTCCATTTAGAAAAGAGAATTTGAGATGAGCTGAACTGGAATTCTTTACAATTACTTCTGAATATATAAATTGGTAGGAAATGTGAGAGGCCGGATTAGATATTAGCTAAGTGTACAGCATGTCCAAGAACTTGGTGTTGAGTTTTTCTGCCCTGTGTTCTCCTGTGCCCTTCAGGTCTATTTTTCTAATATCAGAAATCTGTCATTAGAAATCTTAAGTCAAATTGAAAGGGTCCGTGATTTGGTGGCCAAAGAACTACAGGCCGTATAACATTCTAGCCTTCTAAATGAATAACTGTTAGACTTAGTAGCTGAAATGGCTGAGGATTTTTGAGCAGCCAAGTTTCTGCCCTGAATTACCCATGTGTATTGCTTGCTACGTGATGCAGCATTGCCTTACTGCAACCTGTTCACGTCAACTGGGGCAGATTTTGAGGCCACGGTGGCCTGAGTTTAGACTGGCAAAGTAAGTTCTGTCATCATGCAAATGGTAAGGGTGTAAATTCTTTTTATGGCCATGTCTTCAAAAATCCTGATGAGTAAAGTATACTTTAGTAGTATGCAGTGTGTTTTGTTACTTGAGATTTTTCTTCTAACTGTGCATCAGGCACAGCATTGCTGGCCGGGTGATGGAGGTGATTGTCCCTCTCTGCTCTGTGCTGCCATGGCCTCACCTGGAATATTGTGTGCAGAGTTTTGGGTACCTCAGTACAAGAAGGATATAAAGCCATTAGAGAGCATCCAAAGGAGGACAACAAGAACATCCCAAGAAGGAGGAGGGCCTTGAGGGGAAGCCATATGAGGAACAGCTGAGGGCACTTGGTGTGTTCAGCTGGAGGAGACTGAGGGGAGACCTCATTGGAGGTACAGCTCATGAGGGGAAGAGGAGGAGCAGGCACTGATCTTCCCTCTGTGGTGACCAGCGACAGAAACCAAGGGAAAGGCCTGCAGTTGTGTTGGGGAGGTTTGGGTTGAATGTTGGGTTGAATGTTGGGAAAACGCTCTTCACCCAGAGGGTGGTTGGGCGCTGAACAGGCTCCTCAGGGCAGTGGTCTGAGCACCAGACCTGTTTGAGTTCAAGAAGCATTTGGACAATGCTCTCAGGCACATGGCATGACTCCTGGGGATGGTCCTGTGCAGGGCCAGGAGTTGGACTTCAGTGATCCATCTCAGGATATTCCATGATTCTAAATTCCCTAATTAATTTGTTTTTCTCCTCTGAAATAACGATGTTTGAAGACATTTCAGGGACCAAGTCCGCAGGAATAAGTCCCTAGTACAGACATCTCAATAAAGGAGTTCTGATTCCATAATTATAGCTCTCTGATGTGTAACCACTTTTGCAAAAAAAAAAAAAAGATGACTTGTGTTTTCTGGAGATAGTATTTAGTTGTCTGAATATCCAGTTGGTCTTATTGTGTCAGGTAAAGTACTACCCTGTAAACAGATGAAGAAAAGTTCACTCTGCTTGAGATGACATACAATCAAGTGCTGCCGAGGTAATTTTGTGTGGTTTTCTGGATTATAAAGTACTCTTTATATCTAGAAAGGTAGGGGGGTTTGTGCAATTGAATGACCAAAAAATAGTGAAACATTTAGTTCTGTGTCTTCTCTGCCAAAGATTTGTGGTTGTGTCTGTAACTTCAGTTAATTGTGGAAGACCAGAACATCCATGTACGTAACCATGCAGAACATAGAGCATTACAAGACTATGGGATTATGACTGCCTGAAGTTTTATCCAAAAGGATCTATGAAAATACCTAAATCTTAGATAGTATACTTGGACTAGATGAATTCTGAAGTTGTCTAGAATAATTTGAAATATTTTTGTATGCCTTTCTTCTTGGTTTGCTACATAGTATTATATAGTTAGTGACTATAAAAAAAAGCAGGAGACTGGGTGTAATGTGAATCTCCAAAGGATGCACAGATATTTTGCAGCATTGCAAACCTCCCCGTCTGCTTCCTATTTGAGCATCCTCAGTTTTTCCCAAAGCATTATGTATTAGTCACAACTAGTCTGCAGGAAAACTCTTTGCAGTACATTTTAATAAAATTCTAGTGTTGATTAAAGTATGACCAATCAGTTACAGAAAATAAAGCGTGCATTATCTTTTTTATCACTAAGGACTACATCAATAGGAACCTAAATTTAGGGTTTAGAGTGTAAGTACAAACGCTCTTCTCTGTACTCTGTACTCTTCGTGTGATGCACATTGCACAGATTTCATCTCAGTGTACCTCCCTTGCTTTTGTAGTCACTGCTGATCTTTAAATTTAATTCTTTCATTTTACTTTACAATGGTGGAAACAAATGCAAATTCTAAGGCTTACAGAACTTCAACAGATTTTATTGGGTGAGGCAAGTATTCTGTGCTTTTGTGTTTCTATGCCAATAGGATCTTGGTTTCAGTACAGGCCATTTAATAGAATATGTACGTTTTTATGACTCCAGGGGGGAAAAGAAGTTCAACTTCACGTCTGTGCCAGCTGCTAAGTTCTGGACCTAAAGGGTTCCATACTCTTTTGTGAATAGTTCACATTGCTGACAAGTAAAATGCTTGATGTCTGGCCTTTGACTGTGTTCTGTCTGTCAGACCCAACAGGGGAAAGCATTCATACTTTCGGTGCTCTGTTGTGAAAGACCGAACTATGACGGAGCCATAGGTGTTTCTTTTGACTGTAGACAGAAACACTTTTGAGGTAATAAAGTGTTTTTATCATTTTTTTAGAAGAACATTAATTATAGGGACTAGTAGTGCTAAAGTCTGTTTAAACTGCCAAAATGTCCGGATAAGTTTGTATTCTCATATCTGAATGAAAAAGTTTTTTTAGCTCCAGCACATGTTTTGTTGGTTCCCCCAGGAGTGTTATTTTACTCTCTTAAATGTTAGTGTAGTCTGTGTACTTTTCTGTAGGTCTGTACTTGATAGGTCTGCTTATGGTGAAAGCCTTTAACCATTTGGTGATGGGGAGGGTGGTGTCTGAGGTGTCTCCTGATTTCCTTAAAGAATCTGTCATGCCTCCACGTGTTCAGAGCTGTTGGGATGATGACCTGTGTTCCTTGTCAGACTTTAGCAACCCTGCAACCTGTGTTTAAGATTCTGCCCAGCTGGGTGTGTTTGGTTTGCACAGCAAGGTTTTGGTAGCTGGGAGAGAGCAGGGAGCCACATGGGGGAACTCCTTCCTGTGGGAGGAATCCCGTGCTGGAACAAGGGAGGAGTGAGGAGTCCTCCCCCTGAGGAGGACTGGCAGAGCCAATGTGTGTGAACTCCCTGCAAGTGGCACAGGGGAACAGGGAATGGGGATTGCAGTCAGAAGAGGAGGTAAAAGAGTTTGGGAGTAAAGTTGAGCCCAAGAAGGGACGGGGGAATGAAGTGAAGCTGTTTTCAAGATTTATTTCTCATTATCCTACTCCACTTTCATAGGTAATATATTAAATTAATTTTCCCAAGTTGAGTCTGTTTTGCCTGTGACATGAATCAGTGAGTAATCTCTCCCAGTCCTTATCTCGACCCATGAGCCTTTTGTTGTATTTTCTTTCCCTGTTTAGCTGAGGAGGGCAGCGACAGAGTGGCTTTGGTGGGCACCTGGCATCCAGCCTGGGTCAACCCACCACACTATTAAAAAAAGTAAAAATTTTTAACTTAACATTTAAATTTAGAAAGGAAAGAAAATAAATATTAATTGTACACACACTGAGGTATAAGGCAATATGAGAGAACATTAGTGTAGTTTTGAAATGGTTTTCTCTATAGTATTTTGATAGTGCACAAGACCATGAGATTTTCAAGTTGTAGCAGAAATGTTTTTCTTTGTTCCTGGAAGCGTTTCTCACCATTTGAATTACTCTGTAAAAAAGACAAATTGGAGAAATACTTGACCTTTTGCAGGAATCACAGGGGGAGGGAGAAGAGGATCACCTATCAGAATGTGGTCTAATATGTCCCACGGGACAGGCAGAAGCTAAATTTCATTGGCTCTTTTGTCAAGAGAAATTGCAGTCTGGGCAGCATTCCCGGGATCAGTATTATGATAAGAATGCGCGCCTCGGAGTCTGTGTGCCAAGTGATCAAATTTTATTGTTGCTCCCCTCCACGCGAGGCAGCCTATTAGCCAGGTGGCGAGTGCGGCCCAGCGAGGGTCTGGAGCACGCTGGGAAAGGTGACTGTGAAATTTGCCCGATGCCTCAACAGCACAGAGCCAGGTTTTGGGGGTTTTGATAACATTTGGCAGCTCAGGAAGGCTTATGAAGTCAGTCGTGTCCCAACTAGCCCTGTGCTTCCAGGGGTGTCAAATGCATCAGAAGTTAATTGTATCCCAAGAGGAAGCTGAGATTGTGATTGGAGAAGCTTTGGGATGGGTACCTCCAAAGTTGAGGTAAAATAGTTGACTTTTACATCTGTCTTGAAATGCAAAGGTATTTTTTAGGTAAATGGTTTTGGATACTTGGAGGGCTGTGAGATACGATGAAAGGAGTTGCACAGCGAAGGCTTTATCCCAGTTATTATTTGGCAAACCTTGACAAGTCAGATTCTGACTCCACCCCTCTGCGCTGAATGAACTGGTGGCTTTGATTCGTCACCGTCTGCAGGCTCATGGCTTTCCTTCTGAGGGTGACCTGCTATATAACTGCTTTTCTTATAACAGCAAGCTGTTGTCAGATTCCTTTTTGCTCCAAAGTTTGGAGAGTGAGCTGATTTTTCAGCTTGTACTGGCTCACTGGATGAAGAACATTTAAGATGACTGGGAGGAATCCTGTGGCTTCAGTGGGAGTGCAGAGCCTGCTCTCGCAGCACAGCAGGCTGTGGAGTCCTGGGGATGACTCCAGATAATGCAATTACACATGCCAAAATAAAATACTCAAGATACCCTCTAAGAAATGAGGAGGCTTAAACTCTACTATAGGAAATTACATCTGCCAGGGCAAAGTAAAAGCCTGCTGGAATTTTCTGGCCCTGCTGCTGAGGCTTATGCCTGGATTCTCGTGGCCCTGATAATGAATTCCTTGTGTCACTAGATGCTGTGGAGAGTGTGGGGCATTGTGAGTTATGCAGACTTGTGTCCTTCTGGAAAATGCATTTTGTCTGTCTGGTACTGCACAGTCCCACCTTACTCAGGAATTTATTTGTGCTCTAATACTTCTAGATATGCCCTGGGGCAGTGACTTTTCAGGAGCTTGATCATGTAGAACATTTTGTCTTATATGGCAGCAGGAATCTGAAGATGATGAAAGCAAAAATGTGCAACAAAGGCAGTTGTGAAACAGTGAAACAGGTCCTTCAGATACCACCTGTTCAGGGTGTGTGCTCGGAAGGGAAAGCTCTCGTTGTTCTAGGGTGCAGATTCTCCCCTACTATGTAAAGGGGCCAAATGATGTGAAGATTCCTCTGGTACCTCTCAAGTGGACAACTTGTAAAAGAACCTGGAAAAGCAGCTCTCTCTGTTCTGCAAAAAAATTATACCACTATGCTAGGCCTAGTCCTTTAACTTCTAGCTAGTGATATTCATGAAATAAAACTCCGGTGTCAGGAAGTGGAAAGTTGTATGCTCTGATAAAGAATTCTTTTTTCTCAAAAAGGACGTGACCTGACTTAGAGAACAGCAGTTATAGATTTTTAATTTTTTTAAGTTATATAGATTCATCCTATATTTTTTTGTCAAACTGGAAATGGAAGGTTAATCAAGAGTTTTTTGCCATTAGTGGCAGCAGCACTCACTCATTATTCTACTTGCCGACACAACCAACCAGCCAGGTTAGATCAGTACTGAAATGAACCAGTTGATGTTTAAGTCTGTACTATTTTCTGCATGATGTCTTGTTTCCTTCAGGCTGTTTCAAGGTAGTATTTCTGAAGTTCTATAAACCTCCTCACAAATTATTAAAAATTCATTTTCCCATCAAGGATCCAAGAACAACCTGGAAGTGCTGGAAAGATCAGTGGTATGCTGAACTAATTCTGAGAGTCTTGACCAGATATATAGGAAGGCCAAACCACTGTAATGTCAATGTGAAGAATTATATGGCATGCAGTGCTTGAATGCTACATAATTCTTTAGGTTTTTAATACCTTGCAAGAATAACTTAATGATTGTTTATTAAAACTCAAGGGAATGCAAGTATAAAATCAATTTTAAAAGTTAGCTTTCATGTAGCTGTGTTTTTACTTAAGTGATTTTGAACAATTTTGTTGCCTCAAAGATTGGATAAATGTTCCTTAACCATATCTCAGGCTCTTATTTCCCCTCTTGCTACCTGGAAAACTTGGCATCCAGAGACTGGAAAGCGATGTGCTTGTTCAGTCAGTTCATTTTATTTGATTTATCAGTCTCTTTGGGTTTGGAGGGGATCTCTGTTCAATGAGATGTTCTTGCTCATATACCTTCTGTTCCACAGACAAACCCACTAAGCCCCAAATTTGCCACAAGTGGTGTGATGTTTGCTTTTCCCAGTGTGCTATGGGGTTTTTTCCTCACATGTAAATTTGTTGAGAAGAGTTTCCTTAATGAATTCCTATCTTTGGACATGAACTCTGAAAGCTGGATTTGGAAATTTGATATGGCTGCTTTCCTTTTACAAAATTCACATTTCACAGCTGTAATAGTCCTGTAAAAGCAATATACTCACAGGTTTTCAAACTCTCTGGGTTACAGGAACTCTGGCAAAGTTTTCTGGTATCATTCTTGAGGCTGAAGCATCTTCCAGGCTGTCATGTGGGTCTGCAGTGTATTTTCATTGTGCACAGGTTTCTAACAAAAAGCCTATTGTTCAGGACTATAGTTTACCTGAAAAGGATTAATTCTGCTTCTGAAACCTCTCCCATCTCTGGTTAAGAGAGCCCTCAGCTGCCTCGAACTCTGACACTGCACACAGAGACATGTTGGGAGCACCACATGGTTTTCTCATTTTCCCCTTTGCTCCCACCCCAAGTCTCAGATGCTGAAGGTTATGCCCCTGGGTTTTTTGTGTTTTGGTTTGTTTGTTTGTTTGTTTTTATTTTATTTAACTGTTTGTCTCTAGGCCATGTCTGTGCCATGATCTGCATTTACAGAACCTTTAAAACAAGTTCTGTTTCATAAATTGAAGGAAAGCTATGATTAGCTAAACAGCCACCCTGCAGAAGTGATGTGCTGATGGCTAGAGGAAGTGAAAGAGCAGGAAAGAAGTAACAGGAAGCTGGAGTGAATGGTCAAATATTTAGCCCGTGGTCTGTACAGATAAGTCCTTGTATGATCAGGTACTTAATTGCAATTGAATTATTTTAACTGTTACATTACTTTAATTAAAGTTACTTTCCAAAGTTATGTTCCTTAAATACATACCGTATTTAACCGGTAACACAGTCCTTTGTGAGAAAGAGAGAATTTAGGATGAATAAAGCACTCCAGCTGAAAACTGGTGAGGCAGTTGGGGCAAAGTGGGAATGAATCAGAGGAACAGAGTGCAGGGAAAGTCAAGTGCCTGGAAAGTTTTTGGCATCAGAAGAAGAGACAGATGAAGGAATGAGTTGAATGTGGTCCTGGAACTGAAGAAATTGGAACTGCTGAGAAGGGAAGTAGTAACTAGAGATAAGTGGTCAGACAAAAAAAAAGAAATCCATAGCCTGAGTAGAGTTTGCTCTTCAAAGTGAGTCAGCCTGACTGGATCTTTGCCACTGTGAGTCCCTGCTGTCTGTCCTGCTTAGAGCTGTTGGTTCCTGTCCTCTGTGCTAGCAGGGTGACCACCTCTACCCCTCCAAATCCCACCCTCCTGAATGAGGTTTACATGAACCCAATTTAGATATTCTGGCAGTTCCCTGGGACCTGCCAGTGGCAGAAAATCTGAATTTTTCTGAGTTAGCTAGGTAGCTGCTGTAGTCATATAATTCAGATTATTCTTTTCCCAGATTGAGTGCTGATATTTTTCAGTTAATAGTATATGAGGATCACAGATTTAATCTTAGCACTGAAAAAAATTTGTAGATAAATGTATGGATTTAATATGTTACTAGTGACAAGCACTGCGAGGCATTACTTTTGAATTTGTGCCTCTTATGGTGGTTGTAGTATACAAAATTCTGAAAAATTAAAGTTAGAGTTGTGCAAATGATTTATTCACTTGTTTTATTTTATTCTTGATAGCGGTTGTCTGGAAAATGCCATGGAGAATGGCACTAAACATTTAGAAAAACTTACACATTAATAATTAAGCAGTTTGGATAACCATATAAAAATAAATATTTAAGTAAAATTATTTTTATAAAATTAAATATGTTCTCAAGTAGCATTTCATACTGATGAAGAAGTGGAAGAAATAGTAACACAGTGAGGTCTCTCACATAACGTAATAATTATCATTAACTCTTGTCCCATTTCTGACAGAGGTTTTGTAGTTCCCCTTTTAAAAATGGGAGAGATGAGTTTGGAACTGACACAAAAATTCCATAAGTCATAAAAGAGTCTGTGTCCAGATCACCAAGCAGTGAGGTGTAATAGGATCAGATCTGTCAGGTGCTGAGAACCTGGCATCCGTGCTCTGCAGGTGGTGAGAGTTTTATTTCAGGCTGGTCCTGGTCCGATTCTGTGGCTGAATTCCTGTTGGTGGTTGGAGCGTGTGCGATGTACACCTGAAGCTCATTCTGTGGTCTAATTTTATTCAGCAGAAATCTGGTTCCTGTACTTGATGGCTGCTTTGCAATGTAAAGCAAAGCAAGGAAAATAGGGTTGTTTGCGAGATGGACTTCAAAAGTGCAGTCCTGATTTGAATTAAATGTTAATGTAGACATACCTGGAGTCATGCAGATCAGGAAGTTCACCAAAATTGGTTTGTTTGGTAAGAGGTTGGATACCTGATACATAGGTATCCCATAGGATTGGGATCAGGAAAGGCAGGGAATGCTTACAGAATTGAGAACAGTTACTTCATCAAATTGAGAGTTTGGAAAACTATTAGGAGGACATGGTTTTAAAAACAAACCAAACCTGAGCAGCAGTGTTCAGAAATGCCTTTGCTTTGTAAAGTGGCCTTTTAAAATAATACAGAGTGGACTTTGTATAAATCAGACACTGGATACAGGGAGATTGGAGGTATAAGAAGAGAAAGCACACCAGTGTTTTTTCTGTCTGTTGTTCTTTTGGAGTCCAACAGAAGATTCCTTGGTTAGAGAGAGGAGAAGAGATGGATATATTTTGCAGATTGTTTACTGACTTTAAAAAAGGGAAGACAATTTCCACAAACACTATTTCATGGCCAGAGTGGTTTTTTTCAGTTTTACTGTGGAAGAAATAAGTCAAATGTCCGCCTGTCTGCTCAGAGGAGACAGTTGTCTTTAAGAATTGGTGCTATCTGATATTCAGGATGGTTTCGGGTTACCATTGAGCACAAATTTATTATTTATTACCAAGACTATTAAACCTCAGTGTGTGAGGAACTGTGCTTATAAATGGACATGGAGACAGAAGTATTCTGACCTTCTTGTAACGGTAAAGGTCTTTATGCTGCTTAGAAAGGAAAAGAGGAGGAGAGTGGACGCTGAAACTCTCCCTCTGGTGGAATCATGCAGGCACATAGTGTGTCCATCTGTACCCGTCCTGTTGGCCTTGGTATTCAAAACCGAGTCATTACATCTCTACACTGTAAGACTGATTGTGTGTGTTTTTAGGAGTGTAGCCAGATTAGTGGTGTTGAAGCCTGTGTGTTATTTTCAAGGTTAAGATCACTGTCATAAGACTGGGACTTCTAAATGATAGATTTCTTGTTGGATCTTCTTGAAAGCTTTGGATGATGGAAACATTTAAAAATTGTGACAGTGATAAAATGGGAATTGTTGGCAATAGGTGGCATCTGCTTATCGTGGAATGAAACTAGCGAAGCTGATAAGCCACTCTCAGCTTTCCACAGTGCATCTAAAAGAGCTGGGACTTGACCCGAGGCAGGCAGGGCTCACAGCTGTTGAGGGTGCTGGGTAAGAGCCTGTGCCTTGCTTTCCTCTGATGCTTGGATGTGTACCAGTTCAAAAACACAAATAAAAAATCAAACCTACCCTATTGCCATTTTTGTCCAAATCCTTGGCTTGCTTTTTTCTCCCCAGGAGTAATTGTGCCTGTATGCAACTACAATAAACCTGTTGATTACTCCTCAGTATATTGCAGCTTCTTGTGTAGTGGAACTAATGGGGTGACACCAGTAGATTTGTGGTGTGAAGCTGCAGTCCTACAGACTCTCTGGTGTTTAATAAGGATTGACTTGTGCGTTGTTTGTTTTTTTCTGTTGGTGTCACCAACAATATGTCCTTTCTCTAGTTGCTGACTTTTTAAAAGAAAAAAAATAAAAACTGGAAACCTGATATCTGGAGGCTTGCAAATCTGGCTGGTATAGACCACATGAATCCAAGAGTTATTAGGAGGAACAAGAAAGGCTTATTTTCATAGGAAAACTCTCTGCAGAGATTTTTAGCACCCTTCCTCCCTGACATCACCGTTCATCTAAGACAAATGTGTACTTAATCTAAAGGATAGAAATGTTTTTGTTAGAGTTTTTTAAATAGATGAGTGATTAATGATATAATAAAAATAAAATTATTTTAAAATTGTTTCTCTTGTCAGTATTTAGCAAATATACTGCAACTGTGCAGCTTTTGGAAATGCATGAGCCTTAAGAAGTTTTTGTCTAGCTGGGAGCAACTCATAATAGCAGAAGGTTTCTGTAATTCCAGATATGAGTATCTGCAATGTGCAGCTCACATTATACACCATAAACTGTCAACACAATTTCTTCAGATATCTCTCTAATCAAATTCTCTTTGTGTTTTGCAGATCAATAGAAATATGCATTTCCATAATATCACCTTTGAACTAATGAAGTGGAAGTACAGATGAAAACAGTCTGGAGGAAGCTTGAAGTACAATACAGTTTCATTCAGTTTGCTAATTCTGAGGTAAGGTTAACACATGCAAAATTTTATTGCAAGTATTTCAGGGATAAAAAGCACATGATGAGCAGCCACCATATCTTTCTAATAAAAAAGTTCTGAGCCACATTTTTGTATGCTAGTGACAGTCTTTAATACCATATTGAAACAGCTGTTTGTTCTGATCTCTGTCCACGTTTCAGTTATGGATAAAGACAAATCAGCATCAACTGCGGAGACATCTGTGGTACAAAGACACACTGGAAAAAAGTTACAGACAAATTTTATTTGGTACAGTCTGTCTGGTCATCAATGTTACCAAAACTTTAGCTGATTATTAGTTTATTTTAGTTTATTGTTTTCCTGATGTGACTGGGCAGAAGCTTTCCAGTGTCAAGGGGCAGGGCATGAGCATATGCAGTTGGGTTGGAAACTCTGGACACAATTTTAAAAAGGGAAACACAAAACACACACACCCAACCACCTTCACAAGTTACTTTTTTTGCCTTCTGGTCCACTGTCCTTTTAAAGAGTAGTAGTATCAGCTACAGATGAGGGATGGAGGTTGTTCTGTGCTTTCCCCATATGTAATTAGCTGATCTGGCAAAAAAATAAAGTGGCAACACCACTCCCACCGTGGAATTTCCCTATCTTGACGTAATTTGTTTTCTTTTTACTAGGGATTATGGGCTTGTAAGTCAACAAACACAAAAATGGCAAAAAGGAGGAGAACCAAATCAGAACCAAATAAAAGCCAGTCCTCTTGCTAATCATTTCTGCTCCTATGTGCTGCCACTTGTTTTCATACCTTTTATACTTGAATTTCAATAGTAAGGGGACAAAGACGAAAAAATAACATCATCAAGGCCGAAAGAGGAAAATGCTATAAATACCAAACGTGAAAGTACATGATCCCAGGTGTTGAGCATACACTTTATGTGCTTCCTGAGTGAGAGATTAGCAGTATTGTATTTCGTAGCCTGACCTGCTTTCAGGTATATCTTTAGGCCCGTTTATGACTTTGGACATCCACAAAAAACAGTGAAAGTGAGTGTTTTAATTTTAAATATTTGTTGTATACAAAAGGTGTCTTGTTTGCAGCTTGATAATTTATTTGTTAGTTCCTAGTTGGTTTACCGAGAGAAATAAGGACTAGTTCTCTTTGGTTGTCTCATCCATGTAAACGTTTGATGAAGGGTATCATATGTCTCTCTGATAGTTCTCAAGATGGTTTATTTTATGTTCCTTTAATAGGGAATCTCTGGAATACAGTCCTTTACTGTACTTTTGGTAATTCTACTCTATTTTTTGAGACAGTGTAAAATGTTCTTACATCTTACTTAGTAGTGTAAATAGATCTGTCTTTCAGGTGCACCTGTGAGTTTGTGCAAGCAATTCTAGTGCAGTGCAACTGGAAAAATTCAGACTAGCGTATTATACCTGATCAGCAGGGCTGCATATGCTTAATTTCCTTCTGGAACTGGTGTCCTGTGAAGTGTTGTCGCTTTATTTAATATAAAGATTTTGGTCGTATGATTCCTTGTTTTCTTTGAGATGCTGAAAACTGGAAACTGGACTTGGATGACTTCCCACCACCACCCATTAAAATGTAAAATACTCCCTTAGTTTGACTTGCCTGCAGCAAGGTGTGAATTAGAAGAGATTAAAGACCTCTAACGTACAACTGCTGAACCAATAACATTAGTTGATGGTTTAGGAGAAACTTCCTACATTTCAGCTTCTAGTGTCCATAGAGTTGTCATCTTTGTCTCCTCCCCAGCCAGTGGTGGTAGAACCATCTTCTCTCGTGAGATGAAAGTTGTTCATTCAGCATCCAGGAACATGTGCCAGGTGTTTCAGGCTGAAGGGTCCCAGTGATGAAATGGTGTTCCTGCAATGATTTTCTTATTAATCATCAAGACTGCCCAAGATCTTCTCTGTTCAGTTAGGAAACAATTATTGTGTAAGGTTGAGTTAGCTGCTATTGAATTTCCTTGGTGGCAAACTGTTTGCTAGGAGTTAATTCCATAACAAACAGGCAGAGCCACTTCAGACTCAAACCACAAATGGGAAATGCAGGTCAGTGGGCTCAAAGCATTTTCCAGGAGTGGAGTAACCAGAAGTCCGTGTCAGGGTGTGAATCATTTGATCAAAACAGGAAGTGCCAGTGGTTCCACTCTGGAGCAGCTCTGTTCTGCAGTGTGCTGTCACACATTTTGCTGGCACTTAGGTGTCCTCCTAACAGGCTTTCCTGACTTCCATATACTCTGACTTACCCCAGGTCTAATAGTTCTGTTTTGAAGCAGTTTTAAGTAGTCAGTTATGGAGTAGGTTCCTCTGAGCTAGGTTTAAAAGTCAAGAATGTCCTTCTCCAGAGGTTCCAAGGTTGTGATGTTACAAGAAGTTTCATGAAATGTAAGGTGAAGTGTTTGTAAAGTGTTGTAGTTAATACAGAATTTCATTAAAATTAGTCTAGAGGTCCAGTTAAAATGTATTTTAAAATAATAAACAGTTACTTGTGAACTTGCCAAAATCTAAGATTGATTTAGGGTCCTTTTTATAATATCCTTAATGTTTATAAAAGCATTAGAAGTAATAGAAACCTGCTAATTTTCTCATTTTTGAACCAGATATGTACTGTTCTTGGAAAGAATTAATTGTGTACCACAGCCAAGTCTGGGTAAAGAAGGAATACTTTTATCATGTCCTTAAAATATGTATGTGTTGGGTTTACAGAACAGTACAGGAATTGCAGGATCTTGAGTAATAGTTTGAATCTGTTAAAACCAAAGTATTAAGTTCTGTTACTTTACTCAAGTGCCTATGATGAAAAGTAATTGGGAAGTAAATTTTAATTAACAGGTTAGTCATATGACAGTTAGTTTAAATATTTTGCCACTTTTGGGAAAAAAAGTTAAATCTGTTAATACACAGAATGAAAGATAACTTCTTAACAGCACAGGTTAATATAAAAAAGGGTTTTTTTCCTTCCATCTGCTTTGTCACTGACTTGATGTGATAATAGCAGTAGCTATTATTATAACATAATCCAAATATTAGAATGATGTGCTTTATATATGTATAGGGAAGAACAGATGTAAAGCACTGCTTCAGCTGCCGTGTGCAAGTGCACAAAGTCTTAGGTGTGTGCACCATGTCTTAGGCTGTTACTAAGTTTGCTGGTTATAGTTAAAACTAAGCAGAAGTTGCTTAGAAAATTAGTAAGTAGGGTAAGAATATGCTGATTTCACAGTGGAATGGCTTGAAAAAGAAACAAAAAAGTAGGTGAGGCAGCTATATGCCAAAAAATAGTAACACTTTAGTTATATTTACTAATAAAACTGAAGGACAAGGAGTTGTTTAACATCTATTAAAAAAGAATAATCTGGATGTGGATGATCAAATACACAAGTTGCATGGGAAAAAAATTATGCCTATGCCTGCATTTGTGTGTGTTATATATACAGAACTTTTGAAGAAAACAGAAGTCTCACAGTCGTGATTTTTAATCTGAATTTTCTAGAAGCTGTGACTTGCTTTAGGGTAGTGAGGAGGTTCTTCTGCCAATGTTTTGATACAGACAGGGCATCTTGTGCTCAGATTTAAAATGTTTGCAGTTAAGTACAGAAAATTTGAATCTGTTAGTGTGATGCTAGAGGTCAATAGTCCCACTGTAAGGAGAATTTCCACTGTGAAGATCTGTGGAAGGGTTCTCAAATGGCTGCACCTGACTATGCTTCAAACACTTTTTGTTGTTCTGTGATCTGAAATTCCTGTTCTCATTCAAACATGTTTCTTCAAGCTGCTGGTGTTTGAAAAAGAATTGTTTCAGTTATAAGGTAAAGCATATGAAATATTTTACAGAAACAGTCCAGTCTTAGGCTTTCAATGGAATGAAAGTAAAATTATCAAGGGGGTCTGCCTGTGCAGAGGAGGTCTTCGAGGTGGCAGTGTATGAGAAGAGGGATATTTATATAGATGTCTTGGAATTCTGTGCACTTTGAATTGTTCTAGAATTTGAAAAATCTACACTTGCAATCTACTCAGTTTCCCCTCCCCTCAGTAAATTTGTTGTTTGGTGATATTGCCAATGTATGAATTAATAAGACTTTTTTAATGGAGAGGGGGGGAAAAAGTTTGGTTTATTGGTCTTTAAAAATAGCATCAACAGTTCTGGCGGCTTTTTCATTGTCTCTCTACACCAGTAGATGGTACCTTTCGCCCTTCCCTGCCTGTTACTCAGCCAGAGCCTGAGAAGTAGCTGAATTCTTATGTGGGCATACAGTTTGATGGAAAGAAAGCATCCTGTCACCAGTCCTCTGACCGGGAAGAACAGATCTTTTGGAAGTCATGAACCAGCGACTATGAGTACTCTTGCTGTTGTAGGTCAGTTGGGTGGATTCAGACTCCAGTATGAAAAGGCTTTCACCTGCTCTGGTGTGGGCTCCTCCATGGGCTCAGGTGGATCTCTGCATCCCTGTGGACCTCCATGGGCTGCACCACGGGCTGCAGGGAAACCTCAGCTCTGGTGCCTGGAGCACCTCCAGCCCTCCTCCTCCACTGACCTTGGTGTCTCTGTAGTTGTTCTGCTTGTGTGTTCTCTCTCCTCTCTTCCCTGGCTGCAATCACATCTGCACAGTAACTTTTTTTTCTTTCTCAAATCTGTTATCACGGAGGTGTTACTGTCATTCCTGATTGGCCCGGCCTTGGCCAGCGGTAGGTCCATCTTGGAACCAGCTGGCACTGGCTGTACAGGACATGGGGGGAGCTTCTGGCAGCTTCTCCCAGAACCCATCCCTGTAGCCCCCCTGTTACCAAAACCTGGCCACCCAAACCCAATATGTTACTACAGTATTTCATCTGCTGGTTTTGTTTCAGTACAGTTCCTAAGTCAACTGTGTGAAAAATCTCAAAGAAAAAAGAGGACTGAACAATACTCAGAATGTGATAAAGGATTAGTATTACAAGATACTATACACCATTTGGTGGAGAAGGTTCAGTAATGACACCTTTTCTTTGTCCCCTTTCTTTCTGACAAAAATCATTCTGTATTCTCGTCAACTAGCAACAAAAATTCCTTCCCGTTATGGGAACTGTGGTTTTCCTGTAACCTCAATTTTTCCTTCACAGATTTAATTTGGATCAGCCTTAATTCCATCCCATTGGAGATGATTAATGTAAGATAAAGAATCCTGAAAGAAAGAATATTTTGATAATGGAGTTGTGGAAGGAATAAATTACTCTTAGGTGGAATAACAGCTTTGACAGAAGTAACATAAGAAAAGGCAGAATGAGACAGTTGTAAGAAAGTGATCTTGAATGACTGAGGAATAATTGAATTGTCAAAGTTAACAAAGAGGTGACTTAGGAAACAGATGGATTTACTTTTAAGATTTTTAGCTCAAGGAGCTGGTAAAACATCAGAGGAGATACCTTCAAGTTTGAGGAAGATGGGGAATGGGAGAAATACTTGCCATAAAAATAGTGTTCATGTCATTCCTATAGTAGTGAATCTGGGCAGTTTTAAGACATACACCATAAAGATCAAATAGAAAATTAGGGAACAAAGTGAAATTCATATGAGAAGGGATATATCATATAATCTTTGTGCTTTCTTAGTTTCTTTAGTTCTTACAATATGGAGAGAAAAGCAAAGATTTGAATGGAAAAAAAAATGAGGATTTTTTTTTTAGCTGAATGTGAACTTCATATAATCTAAAACCAAACCAAACAAAACCAAGCTGCTAGCCTACATGTTGGTGTTCTGCTGTCTTTCACTATACTGTGCAACAGGTGTTGAAAAACATTTTAGTGTGTTTAAAATAACCTTTTTGCACTGAGAGAAGTGGTATAATTGCTTGAATACAAATAACCTCCTAATACAACTGTTGAAATTTAAATATTTTAATCTCATTGACCAGAAAGCTCATGTTTACTTTTAAATTGTGTGTGAAAAGAAATTAATAGTATTCCTTTAGCACTTGGGTGCAGGGAAATAGGGGACTATAACTGTTGAGGTAAATATTACCTTTGAACTCTTGTCTACTTACTGGAAAGATCACTGTGTTTGGATTTAGAAATGTCTTTGAAGCTATATTTGATGAAAGTACATTGTTTAAACTTGAGGAGTAGTTTGTGTGCATGTGCATGCAATGTTGTCTCTCTAGTTATTTCACCCAGCAGATCTACAGTGCACTAAGAGTTTAACTTGGGTTTGCATTAAAATCGTTTCTGATCTCCACAAAACCTGCAGAATACTAACAGGGTAAGACACATACATCTTGAGTCCTGGAAATATTTCCCAGAGCAATAATGCTTTCTTATATATTTCATATTGAAAATTAAATATGGCAGATACAAACAGGGACTGAACGCAGCATAGAATTAATTATGTATTTGTACTGTGGAAGCACTTTCTTAATATAGCAATCTAATTTAATATCTGCAGTATCTGTGAAATAACTCTGTATGGGAGCATGTCATACTTTACACATAAGCTATTTGTCACTCAGATACTGAGAATATCTGAATACTTTGCAGGTTCTATGTAAGATAATTAATGTTGTAATTACAAGGTATTTGCTCTCAAATAGATTTGGGGGGTTATTATTTTTTCCTTCCCCCCCCTTTTTTTCTTTTCTTGTTTTATTGGGCCTTGAAGCTTCTTTAACCTACTTGTATGTATAAGGCTTCTCCTTGTAAGCTCTGGGAGTTCCTAGTGAGACAGCCTGTGAGGTTAATACCCCCAGCTGTCCACCTTGCTCTTTTCCTGGAGGTCAGTGCCTCTGTGGCAGTATCAGCAAGTGGCAGCTCATCAGCCACAGCTGTTCAGAGCCCAGCGTATTAATTTAAACTGCCATTGATTCTACTTTAGGCTATTCTGGACTTGCCACTGACAATACTTGCTCACTTCTTCTGCTCTTGCTGTGAAGGTGGTAACCTCCTCGTGTTTTGTGCCTGAAGCTTGTAATCCCATAAAAACATCCCAATGTGAGTTTCTAGGGTGAGTGTCAAGGCTCACAGATGACAGAAGAGACACCATTCATTAAAATGTGAAAGAATAAGAGAGGTTGAAATTTTACGTTATAAGGGCAATATAACAAACATGAAAAACAAACTTAAATGTACTTTGCAATTCACATTTATCTATATTATTTCTGTCGTATGAATTCTTTAAAAAATCACTTTCTCCTGCCACATCAGTGTTTCAGAGGAGCGTAAAGGAGCAGCAGCATCTACTTGTTCATTTACTTATCATATCCAGCTATTAAAATGCGTCTTTGGAAGATGGATGGAGACCACTCTTTTGAGAATATCTCTGTGTTTATGGGAACAGCTAGACAGGGAGTTTCTCCTCTCAGCAGAGTATAGTGCTTCTGTGGCCATGGCAGGCAGGTGAGGAAAATAAGGAATAAGGCTTACCTTTCCAAGCAGCGTTTTGTATTAGCAAATCATCATGGTGTTGAACTTGCCATTCTTGTCTCTGCTGTTTGCATCGGGCAAATACTGTTAAAGAAAGCTTGTCTCTTGCCCATTGCAGTGGGGAGTGCTGAATTTGATGATTTAAAAATTATGTGACTTGCTTATGAAGCAATATTTGCAAGTGTGTTTTTATCTTGTTTGTGATGTATGAATTAATTTGGACAGCAGTTATCTTCTGGGTAGCAGAAGGAAAAAATATGTTCGTGTTGACAGTTTTAAGCCTTGTGAGGGCAAACAGTTTGCTTCTTATGAAATGCTCCTGTTGGCCTTTTTTAATGCTAGATCACATGTCACTTGCTCTAAAAGGGACACCGTAGCTGCTTTGTCAGATACCAGAGGGAAAGGGTTTGCGGATCTGTAAGGAGGCAGCAGTGATTCCCCTGTGTAAGGCATCTCCACTTCGTTTGGAGGGGTTGGTTTGTATTTTTGCCTGAGGATTGTCTTCGTAAGGAATGTTTCCTGGCAGTTCTGAATAAATTGAAATTCCGTCTTCCATGTGTAAATAAGAAAAATAAAAGGAGTTTAAGGTCTTCTTTCTGTTACTCCTTCCTAAACTTATTTATTATCAGCTCTGTTTGGAAAGTGTTTCCTTTAGTAACTTCCAGGCCCACGACGGGAGTGTGAGGACTGAGGGCTCCGTGAATAGCATTATCAGGTTGACTCTTTTGACCTTGGTAATTACTAATCTATGCAATCGGGTATTTCTGAGCCTTGTCAGCTTTGCTTGTTTAGCGTTCTGTTTATTTTATTGGTTTCTACAAGCCTTGAATAGGAAAAGAGGATTTAAAGAGAAAATCCGAAAAAAAAGAAAAAAAAAAAAAAAGAAAAAAGAAACCCAACCGCATGTTTATTCTTAAAGGGGTGGAGGTCTTCTAGAGGGGAGCTGGCTTGCAGAGGGGGAAGACAGTATTCTTATGCTAATCCGCGCTCTGGATAAGGAGCAAAGCAGCCGTGCAAACAATGGAAGTGGAGCCAGAAAGTCTGCGCTGCAGTCTAGCACGCCTTGAAAAGCATGTCAGGCCGGGCGCCTTGGGCTGCCGGGAGGGGCGGCGGGGGGAGCCTCCGCTCCCTTCGTGCGCCTGGCGGCCGGCCAGCAGCCTGGAAACATCTCACTACCTACAAAACAAGAACCGAGGGTGGGAGTCAGGGCAAGAGGGAGACAAGTAGTTTGCAGTCTTTTTTTTTTTTTTTTCTTCTTTTTTCCCCCCTCACGTTAAAAAATAGCAAACCCCAGACCCCGCATCGAATTTGTCTCGGCATCGTCGCTGCCGTTTTCTTCTTTGTACCGAAATTGAAATTCAAGTGATGTGTCTTTTAAATAGCAGCCACTTTTTCTGAGTGTTCTGCGTGAGAGATGTAGATTTTAGCAACGTGCCCCTGCTCGGAAATTAGCCTACACTACCCTCCTGTGGGCAAAGCACTGGCATTGGAAAGCGTGTGGGAGCCGGAGCTGCAGGCTGGCCTAAGGATGGCTTTCTGTTCCTCCCTCCTTCTCCTGTAGGAGAAACCAGTGTCAGGGACATAGCAGAAAAACATTTGTCTACCATGCTTTGTTATTGATTAAAGCCAGGGACAAAAAGACAGGCTGTTTTCCTTAGGCATCACGAAATGAAAAATATGCTCTTTAACCACCAAACAAAAACCCAGTTTCTGGAGAAGTCTTCATGAGTTCCTGAATTTGCATAATCACCTTGGCTTTGGAGACAAAAAGTAGTTGTGAATTTCTTCTTCTAGCTTGGGCAGAGGTTGTAGGTCTAACAAAAATAAGCCAGGATCATGGGATCTAAGTATAATAAACACCCTGTCAGTTTTTTAGTCTGGGGATTTTTTTGACATAGATTAATGAAAAACTGTCCTTAAATTATGGAAAAATTACTGTAAGGTTGTGAAAACATTCATTAATCGTCTTTATAGTGCTGAAAGAGATGCTGCACTGTAGAAACCCTTTCTATTAAAGCACTTTTACTTTTGAAGGCACTGGCACTGATTTTAGATTGTTCACATCTAAAGAAGGGGGCAAATGTATACTCAGGATTGAGGCCCAGCTTTTCCCCTTCCTTAGCCTAGGTATATTGTTTGTATAAGATTATTGTAACTCAGAGCCAAAATGTGTGATAAGTTTTGTAGGCGCTATAGTATACCATAATATTTTTAGTAGTAATATGGAAAATTTCTGCAAGTTTTGATGAGTTTTCCTCCTGTTGCTTATGTTTAGTGAGTAAAAGGCACTCTGTAAGTATGTTTTTGCAAATGAAATTTAACAGGTTTTAGTTATGACTCCCTGTTTGTATTTGTTAAATTTAGAGATGGAATGCATTACATATGGAGACGTTTCACCTTGTTCCATTAAGTAGTATTGACAGTAAGGAAATAACAAATTATAAATGGATAATAAAAGCATGATAGCTTCTGGGTAGAATAGCAGGAGTTGTTGTCATTTATGATAGAAAGAGCATGGGTGTCCATTTTCCAGTTGTCTAAAGGGCAGAAGCTCTCAGACAGCTAATCACCAAAGTGATGAAAAAGGTGAAATGGGTCAAGATGAATAAAAATTGTGTAGCGAAGTCTTATTTGAATATTCTCAAATAAGAGTATGTGTCATGTTTGTAACAGACTAGGATATGTCTGAATACCTGATGGCATGGTACTGGGAAAACAATTTTGTTGAATTCATTGCAATTAATTTAATGTCAGAAACTTTGTAGCAGTTAGTTAATTGGAATTCCAGAGTAACAGTAAGATGGGCATTCAGGAGTCCAATGAGTGGCGTCCCCAATTACCAAATTGTGCTGGGCATGGTAAAAAGCAGCTCGGCTTTAATTTCTTCATGGTTAACAACTTTGTTTATGAAACAGACAGATATATCATAATTCAGTACTTTGGGTTCTAAATTCTGCTATAATATACACACATTTGATATTTGTAAACAATGTGAAGTCTTTCTTTCAGAAGACTTCTGTGTGACTATCCAAAGTGGATTTTGATGACTTTTCCCAATGGCCAGAAAAAGTCCTTTTGTAACACTGTGAACTGTCTTGCTGCAGAAAACAGTTGTTAGGGACTGGTGTTTTTTTAATGAGCAAACATGTTGCAATGCATGTGTTCTAAACAGATGGTTATAAATGTCCTACAAAGAGAACAAAGATACAGTTTTTTATTTCAGTCTTTTGAGAAGTATGTAATACACAAATGTGCTTTGTTTAACATTTTGGACTTCATTGCAGCCTGTAGAGGGAGAAAAAATGTTGATATAATTTACACAATCTCTTGGCTTTTAAATTTATACAATTGAAAGTAGTTGTAAGTAATTCTAATACGATCCATAGTTTAATGGAATTATTTCTGTGAGCTTGAACAGATTAGTGCCTGGACAAACAGGACCTAATTTGAAGTTGGCTTTCTTGATGGCCATGTAGCCAACTAGCTTGCAACAGCCAGCAGACTTCTCCATCAGCTGTAGGATTTCTTGACAGATTTTGGTGGTGGATTTACCCTGTTTTTTTTAATTTAATGTATTTGACAGCATTTAAGTGTAGGTAGTTCAAGTGTTTCAGTATGACAGTTTTCTACAATTTGTGTAGGCATGCCCTGCAATATAATAATAGAAACACATTTAAAAAATAGGCTTGTACAAGTATTTGACAGAATGGCGCAGTACAGAATGTGAAACTTTCTTCTTGCTATGGACTTGGTTAAATTTTACTGTTTGATTAAACTAAAGCTAACTATAGTTCTTTTTGTATTATGAGTAACAAAATGAAGTTGTAAGAGCTCTCCCAGATCAGAGTCCGTTCCCAGCCTGTCACCTGCAGCTACATGAGATGGTGGCCTTTGTAAATTAAAGACTAATTAATTTTTTGGACTGTGTTTAGTTTGGAAGTCTGCCCTAGAACCTTCTAACCATTGGTTAGAAATTGTCTTCTAATTTCTGATCTAATTAAATTTTAATGGCTAATCCATACCTAGTTGTTGTTGAACAAGTAATTTTCTTCAGGTTAAATAGCTGTCTGTCTTTCCTTGTGATAATTCCTGCCATATTTTCAAAGTGTAATCATTTCCCCACCAACTTTAACTATCATATTATTTTATTTTCTTTTTGTCTCCTGTAGTGGGTTGACCCTGGCTGGATGCCAGGTACCAACTAAAGCCACTCTCTCACTCCCCTCTGCCCTCTGCAGCTGGACAGAGGAGAGAAAATATAGCAAAGGGTTCGTGAGTTAAGGACCAGGAGAGATCACTTACTGATTACTGTCACAGGCAAAACAGACTCAAAGTAGGGATATTAATTAAATTTATTGCTGACAGAATCAGAGCAGGGGAATGAGAAGTAAAATAAATCTTAAAAACACTTTCTTCCCACCCCTCCTTCCTTCCCAAGTCCTGCCTCTTCCTGCCACAACAGTGCAGGGAGACAGGAATGGGGATTATAGTCAGTTCAGCATAGGCTCCTCTCCCCACATGTCAGCAGGACCCTGCTCCAGCAGGGGCCTCCCACAGGGTCACTGCCTCCTTTGGGCATCCACTTGCTCCGCTGCTTCTCACAGAGGCCACCCCTGTAGCCTCCCCGCTACCAAAACCTGGCCGTGCAAACCCAATACATGTCCAGATATCTTTCTCTCCTGTTCTTGAGATAGTAAGGATCAATCCTTCTAGGCGTATGTTGAATTTATCAATCCTGTTGTCTCTCTCTTTCTCCCAGGAACATCACATGGATGTGTCTGATGTTCTGTAATCAGTTAGTGTCCTTGAGTCCTTGGACATAGCTGGCTCCTATGCGTGAGCTTCTAGTCTATGTGAAGCAGAAGTTCTTGAGAGTTCCCAATATGTATTACTTTTGCAACTTTATGCTGTTGTACTTCATTCCATTTCTTTTATTTTGGTTCTTCATGTGATCTGAATCTTCTTGAATAAAAGCAACACTGAGCTGAACTGACAATTTATGTTTGTCAGCAAAGTTTATTGAAATTTTGCTTTTTGCGCATTAATTAATTCATTTTTCATTAATGAAAAGGATGAGTATTCTTCAGTCAAGCTGAATCAAGAATCAAGGTCCTTGAATGTCATTTGAACTAGACTACTAATCTCTGTTCTTGAAAATACTTGTCTGCCCTGTAGTGAATTCTTTACCCTATTTCCTTCATCCAAAGCAGTAATTTTCTTTGTGGCACCGTATCAGGTTTTTTATAATCTAACAAGAAAGTTGTTGTGCACTGGCTTAGACTGACAGTCCAGTTTATCTCTGGCATTCTGTTCCAACTCAAAGTTCTGTTCAAAACTGTACTAAACTGTACTTGTGATTGAGGTAATATGCTTACATTTACCTGAGTCGCTTCTTGCCCCAATTACTCATAGGAGAAACATTTAATATGTTTTAGTTTTGTTTTGGCAAATACATTCACTTGGTATTATATGTACTGCTGCAAATGTTTTGAAATATCTTGTCTGTTGAAATGGATTATATGTTCCAGTTACTGTGCAGTCCAAGATTGACATTTTTTCATGTATTGCCCTTTTACAATACTGTCTTTGTTGTTGCATTCAGCAATATCATTCTTTATTGAAATTTGGAACAGCACAGCTCATTTGGTTTGGGGATCATGCTGTTAAAAATATTACATAGCCACATCTAAAGAACAGTTACCACTGAACTTGGAATCATTTTGGACCATATGACAGATCTTCCACACTTCCAGCTTCGTATATTTGGAATCCTACAGGGCATAGGACTAGACTGCCGTGATAGTGCCGTGAATTCACTGCCAAGTTCCACTTCAGAAAAAACACACACAGCTTTAATAACAAAAGCATTTTCTTCAATAAACTCTTATTAAGAAGGATAATAAAATACACTGCAGACAAATTGGGTGTTACAGTTGATGAATAAGTTACTTTTTAATGGGTCATGGCTGAACGCTTCTTCATGGCTACAGTAGAAAAAAAGAGAGATTGGGAACTTCCAAGTCAACTGATTGGCTTATGGGTTTGAATTTCTTCAGCATGATTCTGTTGGCAGAGTAGCATTCCAGGTGTTAATTGGTGCTTTAACACATTTGAAGTGGTTATTTAGTTGTGTCATTTTACATTGTTAGGTAGGTTTTAGAGAAATTCCAGCTGTTGCTCACTTTCAATAGTGTGCCTTTCTAGGGCTAAATTAAAATTTACATTTTAATACATATGTATCTGGGAAAAGGGAAATATTGATGGAAGGAGGACTCAGGCAAAAAAATAGCGGTTCAAGTGGAGAGCATTATTTCTTGCATGGGCTTGGACAGCATTTTTGGAAACTACCTTAGTTTGTCTCACTGAACAAAAATCATAATGAAGTTGGACTGAGGTCTGATGTTTCATAGCTAGAAGGGCGTTCCTTATCAGCTGTCAGTTGGTCCTGTTTCTTGTGTGTAGGGAGGACTAAAGAGTGAATATTTCTGCTGTCACATTGCTCTTCCCTCTGCCTGGCCAGGAAGGTCCCTTGGAAGTTACTGGTGCTCCGGATGCCTACAAAGCGCGTGGTTCTGAGTCTGTCTCACCATAACCCGGCAGCAATCCTGGCAGAGGCCAGGGCTGCTGTGGAGCTCAGGGAGCACAGCCCGGGCTGGGAGCTCGTCCCTGGCTCCTTCTGGCGCAGAGGCGCTTTGTCGCTGCGCTGGGGAGAAGTCAGAGACGTGTGAAAAGTAGGCCAGGGGTCGGGGCGGCCGCCGTGCCTGCCGAAATTGGAAGTGACGGACACCTCCCGGCTCGGCCGCTAATTTGCCTCCATGTTAAATGCCTCCGAAGACTAATTAAAATGAAAAGTTCTTGGGTCTCGCCGACAGACAGATTGAGTTATTGATGCTGGAAGCGGCCACCAGCAGTAATTGCGACCCATCCCCGGGCGAACGCTGGTTTTGGCATTCATGAGCAGCGCCAGGCTGACAGGGTCAGGGGGGTCAGCCCTGCCGAAACAAGAGGCCAAGGAAAGGCAAAATCTGCCCTCTGTTCATCGCTGTGCAGCATTGCTTTTGTTCCATTAACTGTTTAGGTGTTCGGGCTGCTTTTTAGTCCTTTGAGGCCCAATTATGCTTCCCTGGTGAATAGCCACTGAAAAGTTCTTTAAGCAGAATGTGACCACTGCTCTTGCAGTCTGAGAAAGTAACTTCTTACTCAGTTTGGCTGTCTTAGCATGTGTTCACCCACTGCAGGAGGAGAGTTATACTTCATTTGTGGAGCAAATGGCATGTGTCAGTAGTAGTGTACTTTTTCAGGAGGGAGTAATTTTCACACAACTTGAGGATATCTAGAAGGATGTCACAACTTCGAATTGAAGTTAATGTTGTCTTTTTGTTGTTGTTGTTAAAGATGTACTATTCTAGGAGACAACGGTAACATAAGTTATTAGGTAACACAAGTTATTAGGTAACTAACTAATTGTTAAATTTAATACAAATTTAGTTTTCTTCCAGCAGAGAGGCTGGGTGTGGTTTTAACAAAGTTTCTCTACAAGTATTTTTCAACTGTTGGCCTAACATGGTATTGCTTTTTTCCGCTGTAGTACTGTAGATGGTCACCATTGATTTTCACTTCTAAGAAAAGTAATGAAAATTAGTTTTCATGTCTGTAAAGAAAATAGTTTTCTGTTCAGTGTGGGTTAATTTGTTGAATACTACCTATAAAAACTGTATGCAAGTCTAAAATTATACAACTGTGACTACTGCATTAACATATCTGATATTTTTAATAGGAATATAAAAACATCTCTGTGGGTTGTTACAGAAGAACCCTGCTATTCAGTTGGATAGTAAACATGGCTAATGTTTTCTTAATAAATAATAAACTTTTTTTTTTTTTTTTCTTTGGCAGCCACATGTTTATTATCAGTGTGATGACAAATCTTGAGTGGTTTTTTTTCTTTCTTCCGAAATACAAAGAGTTTCTTAACACTGTGTTTTATTGCATCTTTCAGGAAACGAAGGTGGAAAAGTTACGAAAGCATCTTTGCAGTCAAGCACCAGATCTGGTATTGCCTCACCGAACAGAGTAAGCGTAACATTTGTCAAGCAGAAGGGCCAGTCGCCTTGCACAGGAAGGATTAAAAGTGAACAATGACTCGATTGAGAGTTCGTGAGCAATTGCTTGGAGCCTATCTGCTTATCGTTCTCCATGTTCAAGGTAAATATGTACTGGGTGAAATAAGTTTGCATTTTTGATTCGTAGCAGAGCTGTGTGTTTTCCGGTGATTGAAGTGGGATTTTTTTTCATTTGGAGTTTCTTTTGCAGGCAGGTGACTTATCTGCCTGACATGCCATATGGACCCTTCCCTAAAAGGAAGGACACTCTAGTGGTCATGCATTGTAGTACAGATTAGGTCTATTTTAGCAAATGCTTAAATAGAGACAATACCAAAAAAACATAGTGCACCATGAAGCAAGTTATATGACCAGCAGAATTGAATGTTTGACTTGCTGAATTTCAGTTCCCTATATGTGTGCGTACTTGATCCCTTTGAACTTGCCTCACTGAAGAGATTGCAGTGTGCAGTTCCCCATGCCTTCTGGTGCTCCCAGCAGCCAAGAGATAGTGTGGTGTAACCAATCTAAATTAGCTTTTTGTGCCTACTTGATGGGCCAAGGTGAGGCTGTGGGATGTTCACAAATAGCATGCTTTTCAGTTAGTGAAGACACTCATTTGTACATCTGTTGTCTTTCCAGCCACCAGTTATTAAAAACTTTGAAAATCCGGTTAGTAAAATTTTAACTCCTTTGTCAAATTGCGTTGAATTAAAAAATAATATTGGGAACAGACCAGTGTTACTATCTCATGCCCTATCAGGATTGAAGCTTAAGTATAAAGATTGTAATTAGTTCATGGGGAAACTCCATTTTATGATTATTTCCTTACTCCTTATTAGCATCTGTGTCTGGCAGATTTGATTCTGTAACTGCCTGTAGTTTGGAGAAGTGGCAGAATGGTATCTGAGCTGTTGGTGGTGCTGTATTCCTGTGGCTGGCACTTGAGCAGATGTGCTCTGCCTGTCCAGCAGGCACGTACATCCCTCGCTGGTGTCTGTGTCAGATCACTTGTTCTCCCAGCTGTGCACCTTTCACGTGTTTGTGCACAGAGCTTTCCATATGTTTTCAGAGAAACAGGGAAAACAAATTTGGTACCGCCATTTAAATACTTGATTATAAAAGGTTTCATATTCTCTTTCCATACTTAGATCAGTTACTGCTTAGTGCTTGATTTTATTTTGAGATATTATATGAGCTATTTACTTTCAAGAATCACAATTCAATGAAGCCATTAAAATGGGGAGAGGATGAAGCCTGTTAAGTACCCAAATGACAATCTTTCTGTTCTGTTTCTGTTGTGTATCTGCAATATTAGATTAAAGAATGTAGCAGAGCTGTCTCTTTCAAGACTATGCTTGATCCATAGCTTGACAACTGATTTGAAGAGCAGACTTGCATCAGCCTCTTCCCATGTGCTGGTATTTCAGTGAACAGTGCCTCAGAGCACATACCTAAGCTTTTTCAAGTCCTACCCCACACACACGTTCACAGCTAAGCTTTTATAGAGCAAAAGTTCTCTCTGGATCTGTGCTGAATTGCACTTTAGCTGAAGTTATTTGAAACTGCTGTTCTTCCTTTTGGGTTTCCTGTGGGGTTCGTTCCTGGAGGCAGCCATGAGCACACTGAGGGTTCTGTATTGTTGGGTACAGCCTGCAGACATGTAAACACTTTTCTTCTGAAACTGGACAGGTGTTTTTGCATAATTGCCAAGTTCATTGTGCATTTTCTTCTCTTTGACTGCAGAGGCTAAGAATAGGGTCCCAAACTTCTTGACATGTGCTTTTAAGTGCTGGTGTTTGGCCTGATTCAGTCTGTGTGTGTACACATGCACACTTGTGTTCCAGGAGTTGGGAAGAGCAGGGGCTTTAGTTTGATACTTTGCCGTTGCAGCAAAGATTTCAAGATTGAAAGCAACAAAACATAAATCCAGGATTATTCTATCTTTGTCACACTAGCTAAGTTGAAAGAGGAGAATTCTCCAGACCAATCCCTCATCCTGTTGTGGACGTAGTTTTTAATTTTCAAGAAATAACATGGTTTGGGGTGTAGTTGAAGTTTGTAGTACGGATTTGCAAATATTTGTGGATAGCTCTAAGGTGCTTGGACTGGTTATGGACGCACTCTAAAGGAAATTTTGGTGAGAAATTAGGAAAGAAATTTTCACTGTGAATGTGGTTAAATATTAGAACAGGCTGCCTGGGGAGGTTGTGCAACATCCATCCTTAGAGACAATCAGAATTTTACTGGAATGACTGAAGAACCAGGTCTGACGTAGAAGTTCGTCCTACTTTGACCAGGTGGTGGTACCAGGTGACTTGTGGATGTCTCTTCCACTCTGAAATAGTCTCAGACAGTGTTTTGAAGTGGAGCTTGTTCTACTTGTATTCAAGCAGTTTTGCTGCTTCTTGCAGCAGATACTAGCTTCTTCCCTTGTTCCCTTGAAGAGGCTGGGAATGATATGCTTTGTTCTTTTGCTGAAGTCATGGTTACCCCTGTGCATTAGTCAATATTTAGCATTTTACTCATAGGCACTAGCAACTGAAGGATTATTTTTTCCTCTTTAGATACAAATAGAAATAATAATACAAATAGACTGGTCTTGTAGTTACTTAAAATTAAATTACATTAACTCCTTCCGTGACCATATTGATTAATAATGGATCAGTAAATAACTTCTAATAAGTGTTATACTGAGGGAGTTCTGAAAGCCATGGAAAAGTTGATCTTACTGAAACATTGTTGGTTCTTTGCAAGTTGCCTGAGGGCTTTTCTTCAAACATGAAATATACTTGGTTTACAAGGATGATGAGTAAGAAACAGTCAAGTCTCTCTGCTTGTCCCTCAATCCATGGAGGAAAGAATTAAGTTGATAGTCATGAAGTATTTCAAATTTTTTTTTAGGAAAGAGACAATTTAAAGTGGAAAGTCTCTAAAAAGTGGAAAGTTTCAACAAGGAAAATATATGTGGGATGTTGCAAAAATGCATCATAAAGTAACCAGCAGAGGTGGAGAAGGTTCATTATGAGAAATTGAGGAGAATTTGTGTGATTTACTGGAAGAGAAGGAAAAGCAGGGAAAGGAGAAACACCCAGTATCTGTACTTTAAGCATCTGGCATGCAGCTTCATACTTTGCTCCCTTGCTTTTTTTGGAAGCTTCTTCAGGATGGTAGGAGTTTCAGGGCTTACCAAGACCTGAGAGAATGATAATAGCAAGTGTGTCTGTAAACCTGCATGTATATATACATACCAGATTCCTTAGCAGGTAACTTGAAAAAGCAAGTGGCTGCATGTGTTGATTAATGTCAGAATGTTCTTACGATAGCAGCAGAAAACGGAGGCAATTCCGTGACATTATTGGTGAGCAGCTGCATTTCTCGGGTCATTACTACAGAGCAGGGGGACCCAGTGTTTACCCTTTGGATTTTATCTTCTTTATAGCTTATGGGACTTCTTTACTCGTGTAGAGAAATGGTCAAAAATAAGCCTGGGTTGCAGATGGGTATATTTAATAACAACCTTCTCAATTAAAACATTTTTGTATTTCCATTCTTGCTGTGGAAGGCCTTTGCAATATCTGTAAATCTGTGACTTGCTCTGCATCTTCACCCACCTGCTTTTGCCGATCTAAGGCAAGAGGTTACCGGCTTCAGTTGCAGTTGAGGACTGCAGCAAACAGGTTTTTGTCTGCCCCCATTCAGAGAACCAGTTTTACTTCTAAATAAAGCTCTTTCTTTGTTGTTACAGTGCATTGATGAGCTGATCAATATATGTAACAGCAGTAAAGTGCTTAACGTATACTCAAGCTTGTTCTTGTAGATTTTGTGCTGTGTTCCTGGCAGTTTATTTTATGTGTGGTTCATCATACCTTCATGTATTCTTCAGAGACACTGCAGAAGAGCAATATTTTAATCCTTGTAAATTAGTTGACTAAAAATGGATTAGTAGCATTCAATATGTATGAAGGTTTATTAAAAGTTAAATTTAAAAATAATTCGTGCCGATATAAAATATTAAAATGGCCTTAAAGTTGCCGCTGTTCATGACGGAACTGAAGAAAAATGTCTGTTAAGGTTTGAATTCACTGCTCTAATTACTTTTATTCAGATATTTGTTATGGATAAAATTAATACTTTTTAAAACCTTTATGCATTTTCTCAATTTCAGGTGAAATAGTTACTGAATTTAAATATATAAACTATCTGAAATAAAATATTCTAAAATCTGTAGAATGAACTTAGAGTTCTCAGTAGCAGATTCTTTACTTGAAGACAGTATAGTTCTGTTTACTGGTGATTTCCCCAATTAATGATTTCATCTGTCTTTAAAATATGGACAGCAAATGTGTTCTTCAATTTTGTCTAATTCAAGTCCTTCTAAGGGATTATTAAAAGTTGATCTATTTCTTTATTACAATTTCACATTTACTTATAAGTAACTTTATTCTTCAGAAGGCCATTTAATTTAAATTAGAATGCAGTGTACTTTTTTTAAAGTAAAATACTCAAGATTTTCATGTCTCTGGCTTTTATACTGAATGCATAAGAACAGAGCAGTCATCTTGAGAAGTGACTTTTTTGGGGAAGAGAAGTGGGAACAGAGGCTGGGGCTTGCTGTTTGGGAGGGTAAGGAGGCAGGGGCTGTGTTGAGCACTGCTGTAGCTTCTGGAAGAGCTGGAGGGAAGGAGAGAGGTTTGAAACAAGTAGTCTGGGAACGTGCTGTGATTTTTAGGAACCAGTTCTGCTGGAGGAGCTACCTCTAACATGCCTGGTCTTTGGAGATCACAGCCTTGATATATAAAAAAGTACTATAGGGAGAATTATGGTTAAAATACAAGACACACAACTCATAGAAGCATTTAAGATACTTTCTTTGCACTCATACAGTTTTTCTTGATTTTTTAAAATTATTTTGTGTTTTAAGGGCAAGTACCAGTGTTGTACCTAATCTGTATCAGTCGTACCAAGGTATAATTCACATAGCAGAACATGTGAAATCATTAGGGAAGTTTGTGATAAGTGAATATGGAGTGGATCATTTTGCAGTGTGTGTGTTCTAAAGCAAGAAAAAGGAACTTAAAACTACCACATAAAAATTTCAAGCTATGTCCTTTTGCATAAGGAATGTGTATCTGATGTAAAGAGTGTTGGTACAACTTCCATCTTTGAGGAGAGCCCAGTGTGGGTGAGCCCTGAGCTGGCCCCAGCAAACAGCAATAGCACCAACAGGAGGGCAGGTGAAGGTGGTCTTCTGACATTCTTATTTTTTAATTTCTTGGAGTTGACAAGTGTAAATCAGAATAGCTACAAAGAAATGCCACTCATCCTGTAGTTCTGCTGGGATAAATCCCTTTTAAGGATTGTGTACTCTGGAATAGAAATGTTTTTATGGTCAGCATCTATATTACAAATTCAGAAAGCTGTCAAACAACCTGACTGTTGTTGGCCACATTGCAGCTGTATTTGTGGAAGAAGAGTGGATACAAAAGTTACAAACTGTAGGCATAATTTAGATTTTGTATTTGTCTTCTTTCATTTACTGCTGTCTCTGAATTTCTTAATAGAGCTGGGGGGTTTTTTTGGGTTACACAAATCTTTTCTTAGATCAGAAGACTTAATGAAATTATACGTGTATCTTGGCATTGAGCTGCAACCAGGTTAGCTCAGCTTTTAGTGGTTAGTAACACCTCAGTGTCACACACAGTATGTTTTAAAGACTTACCCATGTTAATATTTGTATTTGAAGCCATGCTTTCAAGTAGACTTAGATTTCTAACCTAGTGGAATTTTTAATATCCTGTACTTCTTTGAAATACATTTTATAGTCTAATTTATTTTCTGTGATTGGAAGAAGTAGTGCTTTGAATAATTTATATTTTGATCAAGGGCTGGGTATGATACATGGGCAGGCATCGTCCTATTTTAACAACTTATTACCTTTTTAAAAAATTTTATTTATATTATTAAAATAAAGATTTATTTTAAACAGCAAGCCATTTAAATGTCATCCTGTCTTTAGCAGTTGTTCACACTTCTAGGAATCTACAATGAGTGCAGTATGTATGGTGGGGCAGAGCAAATGATGAAATGGGAACTTGAAGTCCCATCAGCTTTTTCCTCATCATTGTCTTACACTCTATTTATGTGAGGAGAATGTTCCAGGTCACTGTCACTCTGATTTTTTTTTTGAATGTTGTAAGTTTTTGAAATGTGGTAAAATACACATTACAGAGCAGTTTGTATGGTTAGAAGTACATGATACACTGAAGTGTATCATTCTCACAAGGCTGGACAAACAGGCTGCAGTATCCTGTGGTCCAGGATCTTGAACACATCCTCTAGTGTGGGATAGATCAGTTGTTGCTAATGTACATTATTTTGCCCCACCAGCCCTGTGCAGTTTACAAGAGGAGGGTAGGAGATAGTGAAGAAGCTTTGCTGGGCCTGAGGTCTCCAAGTACTGTATTTCAAGGCAGACTTTTTTTCTTTTCAAGCTATTAATGCACAGCTCCTACACTTTTGAGATTTGTGTGTTTCTTAGCTGTACTGCACAGTGACAGGTGCATGTGTCATTGAAAAGAAGACATTAATTACATCATCAAGTAGTGTAGTGTCACAAGATCCCTAAAATGTGATCTTCCCTTCCACTGTCCTACTCCTGGGAGGAAGATACAGCAGTGTGAATGTTTGAGAGGTGGAGGAGCTCTGAAGGTGGGGAGGTAATGAGAGCAAGAAGGTGCAAGAGGGTCGGCTGGTTCTTGAAGCAAAATGTTGGTTCGTCTCATCCTTAGTTCACTCTTGTTCATTTACCCAGTATCTATTAACCAGAAAAACTGCAATGAAGCATCCTGTGACTCCAGGACCTTCAACTGCCCTCTTAATAGCTCAAGTGCATGGAAGCCAAGTCTTTGCACATTCAGCTCCCTTTCCCATGCCTAGCACCTTTAGGATGTCTGGAAGTGCTGAGGATGTTTTAGTACTGCAGTAAGGGATACAATAAGGTATAATGTATAGTGGAGGTGATTAAAAACTGCTTTCTGAAGTGATCCCAAGCATCCTCAGTATTTTCCTTTTTGCCTCTTTCTCTGGATGCTCAAACTCCTGTTAAGAGTTTTCTTTAAAGTCTTGGAAAGTACGGATGTATGAGTCAAGTGATTTCCTCCCCCACCCCCTTCCATCCCTCGTGCAGTTCAGGTATTACCTGTAAGATGAAAGCAGGATACTATGGGGTATTTTTTCACACTACAAAAACAATTAAACTGTGGTCTGTTCTTGCTTTGAATAAAAATCTTTGCCTATAGAAACTCTGCAAAAGACAAAGATGCTAGTTCTTTGAAAATACAGTTATCTATTTTGGATTTTATTTGGTATGTGCTCTTCATAGAGCTTGTGACGCAATTCGTCATAATAAATGAAGAAGCAAAATGTATTTCATCTCAGCTTTAGTGTAAAAGGTTGGTATACCTGTAGTCATGCTTCACTGTTAGTTTACAAAGAGTAATACTGCTTTAAAAGATGCCAGACCTGCATAAAAATGTTCTTCTTGTTCTTCTGAGCTAGGAGAAGCCATGCTGTAAGGGTTCCTGGATTTCTTTTCTAAGAAATTGAAAAAGTATTGCATTCAGTGATCAGGGTAGGAAGGTGGGGGAAGTGACTGATGAGACGTAGATCACAAAGCATTCAGGCTTCTAAAATGTGGAATGTCCTTGAAGGTAGCGGGGCTTTTATAACATTAATTGGGAAAGATATCTTAGTCATTCTACAACATGAGCAAGAAAGAAAGACAATATTTGCACATACACAGTGGCTTTTCCTTTAAATATGAAGTAGAATTGCCTCTTCTTTGTGCAGGTAGGGATCTCTTAAATGTTAGTATGAAATGTTGTGTAACATATGTAGCATAATATTAAAATGGACTTTCAGTTTATGTTGGGGAGAAATGTGTAGAAAGAGAGAGGGGACAGGTGGAGGAGCTATTTCAATTATGCAGAATTTCTCTTGGTTAAGTCAGGAATACCTACTGCTCAGAACTCAGTTATCATAGCACTGGACCTTATTTCTTTTTAACAGTTCTGTACATATCAGGACTGTTTAACTGTGGCATCACTGAAGTATTGTTTGAAAACCACATTTCAAATAAACATGGCTAAGTAATTTGAGAGTTTAGGTAGATGGTGTTGTACTTTCTTAGGATATTCTCTTAGTTGTATCCCAAAAAAGCACAGTTACATTACCTGGCTGAAATAGGACTGTGCACTAGGTGAGCTGTGTTAATCAGATAAGGAAATCTGCAGATCTGCTATTTTCAGAACCGTAAGATCAAATTTCACGAATATTTAGTCTCACATTTGTCTGATTGACATAGTGGATGTTACTGTAAAGAGATACAGAGGGATGTAACTGCTCAGGGTTTTAATCAAGTTTCTCCGCACATGTTTCAAGCAAGGTAGAACAGGAGACTGATGTTCTCATCACTCTACAGCCAGGGTTTGGTAGATTTGACAGGAAGCCACAAGAATCTGTTCCAAGAGACCATGTTTTCTGGTCAGTTTTTGTTTGTTTTTTTTTTTTTTTTCCTTAGGTAAATTGAGATTTTTATTGTGACTAAATTATTTTTGAGAAGTATTGAGGGTAGTAACTGAATTTGTAAAAGCTTCTGTTGGTCCCGACTGGTTTTGTCTTACTTTGCACGCTGAGCCTCACACAGAGACTTGCTGTAAACTGTATCTGAGCAGGTGATAGTTTGTTCACAGCTCATCTGTCTCTATTTGGCTGGTACCTTGAGGACTTGGAGCTAACAATATTGTCAGGTGGTGGACAGACAGAGATTTTCTGTTGGTAAAATTATGTATGATAAAGCTGGAGGAAACAGGTGAAGATGTTCTCCTCTCGTATGGTGATCACAAAGCATATTCCAAATGGGGCACATTATGTTCCTTAGTTGTTTTTCTGGCTGTTCTTCACTAAGAAGAAAATATGTGGATGTTTTCTTCTGAATGCCTGCATTCACCAAAGCACATTAATAATACGAACAAGGACAAATGATGCTTAACTCTCCTACTGTTGAGAAACTGAGGGCTACTTGGAACATAACGTAGCCCTGTTTGTATTCTGTGAAAGCTCGTCTGTATGGATGTTCATGTCATTTACCGAAATTTAATTTGCAAACAAGATTTACTTTAGCTGTGTTTTTGAAGTACTAATGCATACAGAGATCAAAAAAACCCAAGAGATTTTGGAGTTATTACTGCTCTTCTATGAGACTCTAAATCCATAAAAAATTACTTCAGTTTAGAAAATTAGAAAATTGCATATTAAGTACGTTCAGTCATGCATAAAATTATTCTTGTTGTGGTTATCAAGCAGTCAGCACTTTGGTTTTCTAAATACATGAATAAGAAAGGCTTTCTTCAGTAAATTCTAACCAGTTACATCACTACTTTGCTACCCCACCTTAAAAAGGGAAAATATCTTCCTGTTTGTACTTACTAGGGTTGGAAAACCTGCTGTTAAGGTAAAAAAATATTTGAGCTAGGTATTTCTACAATAAAATTATTAACTCGAATTTCTGTCATAATCTTGGGAGAGGAAGTTCTTGTGTCTTGCATAGTTCAATTATTTATTAATGTAATTATTCTTTTGTCATGTTTTGCCTGTAAAAGTTTTGAACAGTTACCAGAGAGATGCAAAAATATTTTTATTTTTTTTTTAATGTGCAGGTCAAAATCTAGACATGCTTCATGGCACAGGAATGAAGACAAATTCTGACCAAAAGAAACAAGCAAATGGAGTCACACTTGCTCCAGAGGACACCTTACCTTTTCTGAAATGCTACTGCTCGGGACATTGTCCAGATGATGCTATTAATAACACATGCATGTGAGTATTGCATTAAGGCTTAGAAAGGCTCTTTGGAGAGGCTCATTTTGGCTCTGGAGAGAGCAAACTTCCCTCTGGAGTGCTGACCATGGTTCTCTCAGGTGATTTGACCATAATTGATTAGACACTCACTGGTTCTGTGAAGAGCCAGGTGCCAAAACCCATGGTCACCTCTATGTAAACAATACAGTTTTCGTCATAACTTAGAACCATTTGCAACCAGTGACTTCAACCCCAGCAACTGCTTTCAAGGACTAAGTAACCTGTAGTATTTTATAACTGGGTAAGTATGAAGTGACCCAAACCTAAGCCTTCTGGTACCACCACCTGTATGCTTATTTTTTTACCTGTGTAACACAGCCATGTACTGAGAATTCTAGTTACGTGTCCCTTAGTTACAGACTATGAAGGAAAGGCAAGGGAAAAAAAAAAAAAAAAGAAAAAAAACCTATGAACATGTAGGGGCAGGAGGAAGTTTTATCTTTGACAAGCATAAGAATCATAACAGACTCATGCACTGATTATTTGCTTGCTTAAGGTGTTTTTCGTATCATAAAATGTCCTTGGTTTTCATTTTCCTTTCATTTGCAGTTCATGCTTAAGGCCCTTCTGTTTTCCGCCCTAAGCGTTAGTATACATAGTGGAAAACATGGTACTTGCAACAGTAATTGGAGTCTTCACTTTTAACATGTAGTATTCAGCCTCTCTAAAGCTGTCACTTGGCAGATAAGGCAGTTTTTGTGGAACCCAAGGAAGTAGAATAAACAGTACTGTCTTTTTAAATGTAAACACAGGTATTATCTTACAGAAATAGTTTTGCACCGAGAAAATGTTGTGGTATTGTTTTAAAATCCTTTGGTATTTATTTATTGGTTTTTATTGCCCTCTAGTGTATGCAGTCAGTATAGGCTTAACTAATTTTTTGTCTGAATTGGTGACTGTGTAAGTCATTATGCTGATAATAAAGCTGTTGGTTAATGACACTTATGCAGTGTCCACATATAGGGTATTTTATGGCATTTTGCTTCCCAAATTTGCATCTCTTTACATTCATTTAAATAGATTGTGGTAAAGACAAGATTATTTCTAGATTTGTTTTCCTTAGTAAGGAAATGAATGAACTTTGATTTACTCAAATCTTACGTCTACAGGTATTGAAATCACAGACCTAGCATTGCAATTTGGTTTGGGATTCCTTACAAATATTGTTGACATTGTCAGGTAGTATGGAAGTCAAAGCAATTGTATAATGAGATAGTGAGGAATTTAAGGGCTTCTTTTTTTTTTTTTTAAGAATGTAATTGATTTTTTACTGTCAATTTTAGAAAGTGGGTTTGGAGGTTTCTTTTGCCCTGAAGGCTGAATATTTGAGAGAGCTTATGTGGGAAAAGGCTAGCTGTGCTATAGACCTTGAAACAGCCACCACTCACATACTGGGACTTCTCTTTGAGAGTTTATCATTGCAGTTTCAAAACAGACATGAGTGAGTTTTTTTTAACCTATAAAATTGTGTCAGTAAGCTTCTTTTAGTCTGCTTTTCCATCCCTTCAGTTGTTCCTAAACTGGCTGTCTGTGGTTGGATATGAGCAGTCTTGAAGAGGGGTAAGGAAGCAGAAAACAGAGTATTGGTGAGAAAGCATCCCTGTATGTTCTATTTGAGAATCCTGTGGGAGTCTCTTTTTCTCAAACTGGCTGATAGCCACTGTATTAAAGAAGAATTTTTCTAGATGTTTTCTTTCTAGTACTCTTAATGGGTTCATGGACAACTAATGCTGCATATTAAACAACAAACATGCTGGTAAAGCACAAGTGATGTGTTTATTCCAGAACTAACGGCCATTGCTTTGCTATCATTGAGGAAGATGAACATGGAGAACCCACACTTGCTTCTGGCTGCATGAAGTATGAAGGTTCAGACTTCCAGTGCAAGGTAAAAGAATGAGATACCATTAAAATGAAAGATCTTTGTGGAGCTTATATAGGGAAACTGCATAAGCAGTTTAAATTTCTGTAGTTTACAACTGCAGTTGTAGAATTTTGCATGTTATCGTTTACCACTGAGAAGAATAGGACCAAATAGGCAGAAAGGACACTTAATGGTGTTTGAGCAAAGATTGGAATAGAATCATAGCTGGTTACAGTTCTCTGCAGGAGAAACTCTTTGAAAGATAGTAAAAAATGTTTTCATAAATACATCAAAAACAAAAATAGGGGTGAGGAAAATCTCCATCCTTTGTTGGATGCAGAAGGCAAAATTGTAACCGAGGATGAGGAAAAGGCTGAGGTACTTAATGCCTTTGCCTGAGCCATCAACAGTAAGACCAGATATCCTCAGGGCAGCCAGCCCTGTGAGCTGGTAGGCAGGGATGGGGAGCAATGCTGGAGGAAGTAGTTAGTGCCCTGCTGTCAGTGAGGCCAGATAGGATCGATCCAAGGGTACTAAGCTGGAAGCAGAGCTCACTAAGCCACTCTCCCTGCCCACTTCAATGCTATCACTGTTTTGCATAACTTTAAATTTTAAATTTTTAAATCCCTAGGGCTTGAGTTTGTATATCACACAGCTGTCAGCAGCACTGCTTTTCGAAGCACTGTTGACTTCAGTTATTGCTGTGAGTGTTTCGGGTTACTGCGAATCAGACCTGAGGTATCACGATGACCTCCTGAAACTGTTCTTGTTTTTATGTTAGTGCCTTACTTTCAGTTTAATTTTTGTGCCCCTTCATCTTCCATATGGTGTTCTGAATATGTTTTTAAAGCAAACAGTGTTCCTATGATGAGTACAAGAGAAAAACTTCTAAAGGGAGTGGGATTTTTTTATCTTTAGAGCAGTATTTATTTAACATGTTATTAACTGGTTTTGACTAATCTTAAAAATTTTACAATTTATGAAATAGCATCATAAGTAGAAACCATTTATTTCTGTTCACCAAGTAGAAGAAGTCCTATGAAATATAAAAAAAAATAACATTGAACATATGCACTCAAAGAGATTGTATGATGCCTGTCTGCCACTGCGAGGTGATCCCCATATGTTAAATAGTGTGGTTGAAGTGCTTTTAAAATAAAATATTGTCTGTGCTACATAAATTTTTGTCCGTGCTATGTTGTAGCCATAGCACCACCTGTCCACGTTTCATCTTCAAAATGTGAGCATTTATTTGGTTCTCCTTGAACAGGACTCACCCAAAGCACAGTTACGTCGGACGATTGAGTGCTGCCGTACTGATTTCTGCAATCAGGATTTACAACCAACCTTACCACCTCTTGATAGCACAGGTAAACAGCTCCTGTATGTTCACGCTGCTGCTAATGAATGCTATCTATGTAGATTCTGTTCTTCCTAATCAGCAGCTAAAAATAAGTAGAAAATGTAATTACATGATTGCACTGATCTCCTTTTTCTGGACTAAGTAGTTTTTATGTGAAGCTCTGTATTACATGTCATCCTCTATTTTCACTTTTCTTTTTTTGCCACTTTCAAGTTAATCTTTTCCTTCATCAGTCCCTCATGATATTTTTAGTTTCTTTGTCAGTGTGCTCATACCTTGATCTGCATGTGATCTCTTGATCTGGTTTTATTTCGGTTCCACAATCTGTTCTTTTTGTAAAATGTTTTTTCTAATCTCTGCTGTGCTTTTGCTGTTATAAATGTATCATAAAAAAGTATTTTGGCATTGTTTACTGTTCTCTACTGTTAAATTCATTCTCTTCTTTCTGTTGTTCCCAGTGAAAATAGTTTGTTTTCATGCGCTTACTCATTCATTGCTAGGCAAGTCATACTGGTTTAATTGTTGCTTTATACCTTCTCATAATCTTAACTGCTCTAAATCTTTCTAAGAACAAACTTAACAGGAGTCAACAACTCCAAAATGTCAAGTTAAATCCTTTTTGTTTTGTTGTTGTTGTCATCCAAATGTAATTCTCTGCTTTTCTGGTTTGATAACCAGTATATGAAAATATACCTAAATAAGCTGTTTACAGTATATGTTTAATTTACAGACTTTGGAAACTCTACCTTTTTTTTCTTCTTTCTCTTTTTTGTCAAATAGATGGACTTTTTGATGGCAGCATCCGTTGGATGGCAGTGTTGATTTCTATGGCAGTCTGCATAATTGTCATGGTCATCTTATTTAGCTGCTTTTGTTACAAGTAAGGAAAGGACTTTCTTTATTGGCAAAATTTTTAGTTTTGCAAATCAAATGTAAACAGAACAGTTATTTTGTAAATGTACTCTGTTGCTTATATGTAGCTTGGAAACCACTGTAATTTGATGTCACATTTCTGTGGGTAGCAGTTTGTATTTCTAGGTAAAACAAAATGTTCACTGCAGAGAATTTGAAGTGAATTTGATCCTTTCCTCTGGCTACAAAGTATGTACAGTTTCCTAAGCTTTGCATAACTTCAGTCACTTTTGCTAGTTAAATTCCATCTACTTCTGAGATTTTCTTTTTTCTACTGTGTTTCAAAACTAAATAATTAACCAGCTGAGTTATGGCAATTCATTCAGGTGCCTCTGTCTGCTCCAGCCCAGTATTGGAGCTGGTCATTGTTCTAGAAATTTCAGAGGAAAGGTTTGTGTCAGCCTCATCTGCCACAGTTCACGGTCCAGTCTGTTAGTTTAAACCAAAATCAAGGGATGTTATGCTAGGCACACTGACTGTGAGCTGACTATTATAATGCTGGTTTTCTACCTGACTGATGTGACATCAACTGATGTGCCTGTACATGCTTTACAACAACTTCTTAATGTGAAAAAGCTATGTAAGTACATTTCAGGGAGAAAAAAGATACAGCAAAATCTGATTCTCTTTTTCTCATTTCAGAAAACTTCTACATTTAAATAGCTGCTTCCCTATATCAATTTGTTACGTATTTTGAAGAGTGTTTTGGAGTTCAGCTTAACTCCTGTTACTTTTGCAGGCATTACTGTAAGTCCATGGCAAAGAGGCACTGTTATAATCGTGATCTGGAACAAGATGAAGCATTTATTCCAGCTGGGGAGTCATTAAAAGACCTTATTGACCAGTCACAGAGTTCTGGGAGTGGATCAGGATTACCATTGTTGGTAAGTCATAAACTAAGATTTTTTTTCCTCTCTGAATTTCTCTCCATCACATAAAGCAATAAAATGTTTGGTTGGTACCCAATGCCTAGAACACAGCAGTTTGTCCATACAGAATGTTAATGTTTTATATGCAATTATTATGAAAAATGAAGTACAAACTGAACATGTTTAAAGCTTGTCTTCACATAATTAAATAAAAGGAAGTGCAGAATTAGATGACCTGTTATGAAATCTGTTGGCATCGGCAGAATTTAAAGAAAATTTAGAGCATACAGACATTAAGATAAAATACAAGAAATGGCTAGTACAAGTACCAAATTGAGTGAACTCAGAGATTTTATTTCTTAGGGTCCACTGACCAATAAAATAGAATTGCTTTTTATTGACTGACAGCAGTCTTCAGAGAGACCTTATAGCAGCCTTTCAGTACCTAAAGAGACCTACGAGAAAGCCAGAGAGGGACTTTTTACAAGGGTATGTTGTGATAGGACAACAGCAAATGGCTTTTAACTCAAAGGGAGTAGGTTTAAATTGGATATTAGGAAAAAGTTCTTCCCTATGAGGGTGCTGAGGCACTGGAATAGTGGAAAATTTCGTAGAACAAATCTTACAATAGGAACAAAATTCAAAGCAATCCAAGCTTGAGAAGAAGCTTGGCCAAGTATTTTTGGTTAACTGCTGGGTTTCCTTCCTCTGCCTTAAACCCTTCTTTCTTTTTTTAATTTCTTTTTAATCTTCTTTAGGTTCAGCGCACTATTGCCAAACAAATTCAGATGGTGAGGCAAGTTGGAAAAGGACGGTATGGTGAAGTGTGGATGGGCAAATGGAGGGGTGAAAAAGTGGCAGTCAAAGTGTTTTTCACCACAGAAGAAGCCAGTTGGTTCCGAGAAACAGAGATTTACCAAACTGTTTTAATGCGTCACGAAAACATCCTTGGTAAGGAAACAATGCATTGTTTGGCTACTGGCGGGCTTGTGTGAGGCACCAGGAGGAGGAGGAGTTCTTAGGGAGTGGCTTGAGGGGTCTGTGGCAGTTTCTGTGGAATATGTGCTAAGCAAAGGTTATTGAAAGGGCAGAATCTTGCTGCTCTTGGTTGAAAATATGTCTGCAGTGTCTTTGCTGGAAGACTGGAGTGGTAATCTCACGTACAGTTAGCATCAGAACTTCCGTATTATCAGTTTTCACAAGGGGAGTGCATATTCTCTGATACCATACAAGACAATACTCCTTTAGGAATTATTACTGAATCTGCTGCATAAAAAACTTAGGTACAAATAAACAGTAATTTTGTTTCTCTGTTTCACAGGTTTCATAGCTGCAGATATTAAAGGCACTGGCTCCTGGACTCAGCTTTACTTGATCACAGATTACCATGAAAACGGATCATTGTATGATTTTCTGAAATGCGCAACTCTGGACAACAGGGCTCTCCTCAAACTGGCTTATTCTGCTGCATGTGGGCTGTGCCATCTACACACAGAAATTTATGGGACACAAGGCAAGCCTGCTATTGCACACAGGGACCTGAAGAGTAAAAACATCCTGATAAAGAAAAATGGAACCTGCTGCATTGCGGACTTGGGTCTCGCAGTCAAGTTTAACAGGTAGGTGAACAAATCCTCTGTAATGGGCAAGCATTAGTGTAATTTTTTTATTTAATGCACCAGGTACTCAGTTTAAAAGGAAGATGGAATCATTTGGTTGCATGCCTTCATTTATTTTTTTTTTTCAGTTTTGAGAGTAAAATGTTCTTGAATGCTGGTAGGCATCGTGATGGAAATAGATTGTTAAGAGAACAATTAAAATACTCTTCTTACGGAAAATAAAAGTTTTGTAGAGGAAAGGAAGAGCAGGCCACCTAATTTGTTATTCAAAACTGACCTTTTACAGTAATTGGTATCATGAAGTTTCATGATAAATTCTTTCCTAGAAAATTTGAACAGTGTAAAAGGATTTGAAATTCAATTGAAGAAGTGATACTATAATAGTAGTATTAAATACCTTTGCTTTATATTTTTAAGTATTTTATTCCGATAGAGCCTAAAAGAAAGCATAAGCCTTTGTGAATAATTTTCTAAGTTGTTACCAAATATGTTCACCTTTATACTGGTTTTTGATGAATTTTTTTATATATTTTCAGTGTCAGGCAAAAGAAACAGTAAACTGTCAGCTACCATAGTCACTATGATTTTACTGGATAATCTTTTTCAGGGAAGTACAATGCACTGAGAGGGAGATAAAAGAAAGAATTTAATTTGTAAATGGGAGCTTGGCACTGTAGTGATTGCATCATACAAAACTTCATATCTTGTCTTGTAATAGTCCACAATTCACTAACTTCTTAATATTTTCATAGTGACACAAATGAAGTTGATGTTCCCTTGAATACGAGAGTGGGAACAAAACGTTACATGGCTCCAGAAGTCCTGGATGAAAGCCTGAATAAAAACCATTTCCAGCCGTACATCATGGCTGACATCTACAGTTTTGGGCTGATCATTTGGGAAATGGCTCGGCGCTGTGTCACAGGAGGTAAACTTGGAAATATTCTGTGTAGAATCTACCAGGCCCTTGTGTCACCTCAGCAGTGCTTTGACAGGAAATAACATAACAAGCTTGTTTCGTCATGAGGATTGTGTTCTATAAAAGCAGTAGTAACAGTCTGTCCAGAGAACAGCTTGAAAATCACTGAACTCAACCTTTTTGATTGTTACAGTTAAGCATCTTGGGCTTTTTTTTCCCATGCTCAAAAAGCAGAGTGCCTGATATGCGAGAAACAGTGGGATGCAGATGTATTTCACCCCTGTGAAATTGCATTTCTGATATCATTCAGTTTTTTCCTTATAAATATTTTTGTGAATCATCCTGGCTTTTCTTTCACCTTTTTTTTTTTTTTTTTTTTGCATCCTTACAGATCTTGACCTGTATTCTTCCACCTTACGCTTTCTCTGTCCTTCTTTGTATCATGTAGTGGATTAGAAGAAGCCAAATTCTACATTGGGTATCAAAATCAAAGGCACTGCAATGAGTTGTACCTATTAAAGTTAATAAACATAATATTGGAGCTTTTTTTGGGAATATCTGATTGTTACAGTGAAAATTTCGTATTTTTATCCCAGTAAGACAGCGTGGTTGGTTTGGTTTGGCACGAAGTTGAGTTAATTTTTGCTCTTGGCTAAGGGCATCTAAGAGTAGATATGTAGATTTATTTATTTTAATGGTTCTTGATCTTTCACAATTATCTCCAGGTATTGTTGAAGAGTATCAGTTGCCATATTATGACATGGTGCCAAATGATCCATCCTATGAGGACATGAGAGAAGTGGTGTGTGTCAAACGCCTGCGCCCCGTCGTGTCAAACAGATGGAATAGCGATGAAGTGAGTATGAGGAAAGGGAGAGCTGCTTCAGTTTATTCTTTAATGTGGAAGGGTATTTTAGTTTAGTAAATATTAAAACATTGTGAAATAGGGACTGCATTCAAAAATTCTGATACTTTAAAAAACTCCAGTAGGAGAAAGATACACTTAAAATAAATTCAAAAGAGTCAATTTTTTATGTATCTTTTCAGTATCTGAGGGGAAGATAGCCTTAAGCAGCATCCAAGTGTATGAATGCTGCTATACTTGAGATGTTCTGTGGTGAACTATGTTCAGAGTTTTGATTGGAGATAAAACTTAAATTATGTTTTCATTTATTTTATTAATCTTAATGTATGTAGCATATTGGTTTGTGGCAGAACACATTTCATGGAATATGAAGCAAAATATTTTCATTTTAGATGTGTTTTTAAAGGGCCACAGCTTGAACACAGTAAACAACACATAACTATTTAACATAGCAAGTTCAATATGCCTTGATTTCTTCTAGGAATTCCTGGGTTTCTTTTTTTTTTTTTTTTTTTTAACTGCTGAAAGAACTGTTGTTACATCATCATTTTGACTGAAAAAATTCTCCACAGTTTTCCTGACATAAAAGTGGAGATTTTTCTACTTATTACTGCAATTTTTATATCACTGTTCTTGAATTGTAATGAGAAGTTCGGGTATTGCGTCTCTGGGAAACTAAAGCAACACTTTTGTTAGTTCCAGCTACTGTAAATACTAACCTGTAAGGGGGAGGGCAAAGAAGGATTGGCATGTGGATGTTGAGTTTGGGCTTTTTTTCAGTAGACCTGTTTTCTGTCAACAGTTTTGCAGAAAATGTAGAAGTTACATATTTGGACTTCAGAGTCCAATAATTTGGCCTTGATAGTGAACCAAAACTATACTCCTCAGATCAGGCAGTTGTTACACTACTGGTCTTTTGTTTTTCATTTTACAGTGTCTAAGAGCAATATTGAAGTTGATGTCTGAATGCTGGGCTCATAATCCTGCCTCAAGGCTCACTGCCTTGAGGATCAAGAAGACACTTGCCAAGATGGTGGAATCACAAGATGTAAAGATTTGACATAGGAAACTGACTTTGGAGAGCAAAGCTGGACTCGTAGATCTTCTCACTCAGATGTGGGTGAGGAAGATAGAAATAGGAAAGAGGAAATAACTGAGATTCAGTGTATTTTCTCAGCACACTTCTACAGGCTGCTAATCAAGTCTTTCAGTACTTCATAGACCATGACACTGAGAGCCTCTACACACTACATGCTACGTATATGGACAGCCTTGATAAAGTACACGTTTTGTTTTGGTTTGAGCTGCATTGAGACTTCAGTCGTACTTAGTGAGTCTCCAGTAAAACTCTGGGTACTGAATTGAATGTTCAGATTACAGTGCTTTCTGTGAAAGCCTAACAAGCTATATGGATTCAACAGAGATGGAGAATATAAGCTTTTTTTTTTTTTTTTTGCCTTCTACCTGATAAAACCTAGTCAATCCATACCAAGTTTTTGTGAAACAGCCTGTAGGTTATGAATCTGTTTGTGATACTACTCAGTTTAACAGTTCCTTATGCCTTTACATGCGTGCCAGGATTATTTTGCTGTCATTTGGAATGTATAAGAAACCATTTAAATGAACAAAGTTTTATGGTCAGGGTTCCGTGCATTTTGTGGCTCTACAATCAGAGATTTGCTGCAGAATCTTTGCCATTAAGTTATCTTCTGAAATCTCAGTTATAGTTTTATTTCTGTTTTTGTTTTGGTCACAACGAGAACTGCAAAAATGTGAACCATGAGTCAGTTCAGGAGTGCCTACCTAAGTCTGTAAAGAGCTTGAAACACTCTCTCTTGAGGTGCAGCCTGCCTTGGTCATCTCGCTTCTGATCTAGTGAGCTCCTTAATTGGATGACTATGAAATTTGGCATTTTTTTCCAAAATGCCACATGGAACCAGCATTTTTGCCACAAAATACTTTCCATCTTAGCAAAAAGATGATTAACGATGTGTTTTGATTTTCTGCTTTGTTGGGACTCTCTGACAGGTGCCTGCCATGCTCTGAACTCTTTTCCACGAAGGAGGGGCTGTAGGAGCGTGCTTTTTCATCATTTGGCTAAAGTAGGCAGGAAATAAGTTTTGAAAGGCTTGTGAACAAGTTTGTTTTACAGACACAGAAGAGTGAAGGCAGGAAGCACTTGGTGCTCAGAAGATTAGAGAATACAGTAAAGGTCAGGACCAGGAGAACTGAATACGTGAACTGTTGAAGATCCACAAGGTGCAGAAGATTTTGAGCTGGTTGCCCTGAAGTTAAACATAGGAGGCCATGTCTGTGGGCCACTTAGTGCACAGTTGCAAAAGTCAAGATTTGAGGCAAGGTAAATCAGTTGGTGCTTTAAGTTCTAGTTAAGGACATTTGGGAGAAATGGCATTGAAATTAGTTCCTGAAGATACAGTAAGTTGCATAATTGCAAAATTTGGTCTTCTTGTGCCAACTATTCGGCCTGCATAGGAAACGGTAGTTCCCTCTTTTTTGTCACTGACCCACACAAGTTGATTAAAAACCAGAACCCTCCATGAGGTTACTGTAAGGCAGAATTACTGATTTATAACTCCTTTGGCACTTCTACTTTGAAGTTAGATAGTAGTACCATAACTCAAGCTGAAGCTTCAAATGCGTGAATCATCTGAAGAATGAACACACAGTATTGCAACCATTGAATCTATTTGATAATTTAAGTGCCTATAACTTTGTACTGTAAGTCTTGTTCTTGGTAACTTTAAAAAGGGAAGTTATTTATACAGTGTGTTTTGTGCTTTAGTAAAAAAAAAAAAAAGCCAACAAACACCTAGTTCTAGGTGCACGGGTGCAATTAGATACCTGCACACACACACATGCCATAGTCAAGATTTGAAGAAAAAGTTAAGAATAATACTAAAATTGATGAAAAAATGTTAAAACTTCAGATTGATTTATGCCAGATTATTTGTTGTCTGAAAGTATGTACATGGAGATTGTTTTGATATGCATTTAAATTTCCCATGAAAATACAACTGATACGAAACAATGTAATGCAGAACTAATGTGATTTGTGAACAATTACAACCTTTTAGCATGTTACTTTTTTTTGTTTTAATCCTGTAGTTCCCATAATGTAAATGGTCAGGCAAAAGATTGCAGTATTTTTATTTTCTATTGTGATGTACAGACTTTATTTAACAGTTCTACATATTTTATAGAAAAGTAGCTATTTCGAGGGACATTTCTCTTTTTTTTTTTTTTAAATAAAGTCATTACTTTTGTTTAGTAATGCCTTTAAGTATTAATATGTATTCTGGCTGAGAAGTTCATAGGTGTGTCAACTATGGTTTTAACTTATTTGAAAACAGCAAGAAATATATGATAATGTGCCACAATCCTCATGATAAAGGGCTTATAAAAAGAGTTTCTCCGTCCATTGCCAAGAAATACGTGATGATTTTGAAATTGTGAATCGTGTCTTTGCGCATCATTTTTGCACAGGTAGATGGAAAATGTTTGGTATATGCCAAAAAAAGTAAGGGATAAGCTTTTTTTTGTTGTTGTTTTTTCCTTCTCTAGATTTTTTAGCAATAGGAAGGAAAAAGTGATGACGTAGGGACCCTGCTAGCTTAGACTTTGAAAGCATGGAGGTCTGTTTAAATTAACCCATTCCTCTTAAAAATATTTTGTTCCTTCTTTCAGGAGATACTACATCATTATTAGCTGTAAACTTGTTTTGTGTATTTTTTTAGTTCATTTCCCCCCTGCTGGAAGCATGAATTTCAACAATTTGTAATTTTCTCCTTGTTTTCTTCACCATTGTTTAGGCATTTGCAAGGCAGTAGGATGGTGATCTTTGGTTAGACATTTTAAAGACCTAAACTGATTTACACACTGATGCCAAGTGAGCCAACTGCTGCAAAGATGGGTTTTTTTGAGAGAAAAAAAGTCTTTTTGCCTTAAACGTAATTTTTCAGCACTTCAGTTACTGGGTTCATACACAAAGGTATCATGCATATGTCATTTTTATAGTCCTGAACCAGGATCTCCCTTGATTCCCTGATACCCAACAAAATGTTAGCACTCAAGTATGTGGTTGCATAAAGCACTTGAGCACATACCTGTGTTCTGTGCAAAGTCATTCACTGTTTCGAGCCTAAGTGTGTCTATACTGATACTTTAACAATCATTTGGGGGAAAAAATATGCTCAAAGCTAGCCCATTAATTTGTACATAACTAAGCACAATTAGTGCAGACTCTAAAGGTAAGTTGTTGCTTTATGCAATGCTGTCGAGTTCAGAAGCCTTTAAGGTCAGGGAGGGTAATAGGATTCTTCTGTTAGATTGTGATTAGTCTCATTTTCTTGGTCAAAATTTTAAGCATTTGTCGTGCAAAAAAAGTGTCCTCCAGAACAGGGAAATGTGATTTCTTTCTTTTTTTTAATGCAAATATGAAGTGTGTGGAAAATATCTTGGGGACTATCAAGACTGTGCCTTGGAAGTTCTTAAACACTCATATGGAGGGATTTTTTGTGTTTATTTAACTTGCTCCATATGATTTCACTTAGATGGAAAATATTCTGAGTCACTTATATAATTCTTATTGTTACAGCAACTGAAAGGAAACTTTTTGTGTCCCTAGTTAGCTTCTAAATTCCCCAAGAAACATGATATTCCTACAGAAAAATGTAGGCTTACATTTTGAGTTTGTTCTGAGTTCTATTTAATGTAATTTTTCCTCAAGAAACATACCGTTTTCCCAATACCCATCACTTTTCCCCAATTATTTTCTTAATCAGTCTTTTTTGAGCTCTTGAATAAAATGTAAAATCAATATTTTAAGTTACCTCCATAGTAGTCCAGAATAAAATGTTAGATCTTGGTTTAAATGACCATTTGAATGTGTTTATAAAACAAATCATTTGGATACATTTCACCTACTTTATCCTCACAGACTGTATTTTAGTGGTCTAAAATGTTTGAAAAGCGGAGATACAAAGTTAAAAAACATTCTTTTGCTATTGCAGATATTTTTAAAGGGAAGTTACATGCTCATTTTCCGTGAAATACTAGAATGATTTAGCCCTTCCTCATTCTCCTGACAGTGCTTCTGAGTCAAAAGTCTTTATCCTGTGCCCACCATCTTTATTCCAGGTAGGGGTGATGTCTAACAGCAGCTGGCAGTGTTGCACGATATGGTGCTTTATGGAGCCACGGTGTATTAGCCTTGGTTGTACAGCAGAAGTGGAGTGCACATAACTTCTGATTTTTTGACAAATCTAATGTAATTGTTGCTTTGTGATGTTCTACCGTTGAATGCAATTATAGAAGCCCACATCATGTAGTGACGTTTGTGCTCTGACATGACATGCCCAAAATGAAATGTACTATATTGTATACAAAGAAGAAAAAATAACATTGTAGTTAACCTAGAGAAGATGTAAATAAAATATGAAAGAAGAGTGGAACGAGACAAATGGTCACACTCTTGTGTGTGTTATATGCCACAAGTGTAGAATACTATAAAAATGTAACACACTAATGTATTTTGTACAGCATCTGCTTTAGAAGGTGCCTTATTGAGTTTACCATGAATTGCTTGTTCTGTACACAGATTATGTCCAATGTATCATTTTTAAGTAAATAACCTTATTTTAGTACACATTAGTAATGTGTTTTGTTACTATAAGATATTGCCTTAAAAATGTATTGACTTGGAAATCGTAATACTGTAACTAAATAATTCCCTACTTTTTAACATGTCGTTTATGGTTTGTTTTTTCCCCCCCACAGTCTTTCAATAAGTTCTTAATTATCACTTTTATTGTTCCATGATGTTCAGAATTATTTGGTGCTTTATAAATTTAGGCGCTTTATTCCTTGCACTAAATTTGGGCGCAACAGTAAAACCAGTGTTTCCTTCTCCTGATTTTTATCCCTGTCTTACAGCAAAGCCAGAAGCAAGTCAAAATTAAATAATACTTTTATTTGAGCATATGTAAGTTCACTACATATTGATTTTACCCATATAAATTTGCCTCAAGCTCATCAAGTGAAAAGAGGAAAAATAAAGGGATGGGGGTTTAAATATGTTTTTTTACATTAGCTAGAGGGTTTTGATATCTGAACATCATATAAACTGATATCAGTATATTATAAAGATAATTATAAACCTTTATTTGTTCCCCCTGTACAATCAAGTATTAAAAGCTTGCAGGAGAGTTCTGGAAAGTACAGTGGAAGACTAGACTATGTAGTTTCAAACCTTTTTTTTTCCTTAATACCAGGAAATTAGACTGCACAAAGTTTTGGTCTCATTGCAATCTTGGCAAAGTAACCCTTTTTCCTACGTTTGTGGCTATTGTGTAGCTTGTGGAATGTCTACACTGATTACACTGATCGTGGTTGGATTTAAAACTGGGATTTTTTTATTGGCCTTACAGGAGGATGTAATGCAAAGAGTGGGGATAACTGTTAGCACCTGTCTTTGTTTTAACGAGAAGTTTTTCCTCCCAAGTGTTGTTTCGTGAGACGACCACAGGGTGATGCTGTGTCCTAAAGACAAGGAAGAGCCTTTGGAAAAAATTGGAGAGTGAAAATAAGTTCTACTGCCTGCTGATAATAAATATCAAAATGTTATCCTTTATGTATAGTTATTTTTAACCTCTCTATAAAAATACATTGCTGCTGAGTTTGCATCACTAAGAACTGAAACAACTCTGTCCAGTGACATGTCTAAACAGCCCACGTGTATATTTGTGTGCAAGCCAAAAAGCTAACTGAGTAGTTAGTGAATTGAATCACAAGCTTTTGAATAAATTGCAGAAGTATCACTAATTTCATAAAGGATCAGATTTAATTCCACTGATTTCCTTAATCCCTTCTGCAGCTTTATCTTCAGCTTTTCCCAAAACACCACTTTGGTGTTTCTCGCTGGTGTCAGTGCAGTAAGTCCATGTCAGCTGTGAATCTGAGCCATGAGAGGACCACTACTGTGGGCTGACCACCTCCTGAGGCTGGTTTGTGAGGGGTGACCTCTGTGGGCTTCAGAGACTGGCTTGATATGGGTGTGTGAATGAGTTGACATGAATCTGACTGTAGAATTCAGGCATTGATGTATCTATAGAAAGGAAAATTGTTTCTATACAATACAGTTGGTAGTTGGATTTTGAGTTGGATTTTTAAGGGGATCATCTTATTAGTGGAAAAGAAAAAAAACATGAGGAGACACTAATTTTAAAATGTGAAGTACTGTAAGATACACTCATAAAGCAGCAAAAGTTTCAGTAACAAAATAATTCCATGAAGTCATTAAAATGCACAACTTTCTATCTTATTATAAAGCTTAGTGGTTTGATCTGGAAATCCATAAACTTGTATTGGCAATATATCCATATATTGTATTGGCAATGTTTTCTGGCAGGTTTCTCAGAAGTACTAAAAGCAGTTTGAAGCTTTTATTTTTAAATACAAGACTCAGATTGACAGTAGATGTATCTGTATCTTGGAGTGAGCACATGTGGCCATCAGACGTGTTAGTCTGGTCGTTCTGCTCTGAGAGAAACTGAAGCAACTTGTGTGCTTTTACAGGCAACTCTTCCCAATGCCTATGGTCAGCTTCAGGTTGTTTTTTATGTTTGGAAATTCCCGTCTTAATCCACTGAGCCGACCAATGGCTATGTTTTAAATTATCTTCATTAAATTAATTCCTCTAGTCTGTTGCCTAGAAATGCAGGTCATGGTGATGGGGCTGCATTAATCTTGCAGAAAAAAACCAAATCACCACCACCCCACCCACCCCCCACCCCGAAAAAATGTAAGAAGTGGTTTAGGTGGAAGTTTATGAAAAATCTGGTGTATTACTTTGAAAAAAACACAACCACAGCTTAATGATCTTGTTGCTTGAGTAGGAAGTCAGTTTTCCTGGCTTATGCAGCCAGTAGAGTGTTTTAACTTGCATTAAGTTTTTGCTTCGAAGTCTGAAAATGAGTCTTCCAGTCAAGTGTGTCTTCCTTGTATATGCAGGTGGCTAACTTAAGCACATATTTGAAGAATACAAATATGAAAACATCTTTATATTAACATTTTGTTCATTCTGGAGTCAGTGATGTCTGAACTCGCCTCGTGTATTCTTCAACAAAAGTAAACTCTGGTAAGTGCAAGGATACCAAGCCTTTAGAAGTCCTGTCTACTACCTGCCATGTCCTTCTCCAAGCAGCTATGCTATGGTTTTCATTCCAGTTGAAGCTTTCTGTCAAAGCTTTAAAAACAAGCAGTGTTTTCAAATATCTATGTATTCCCCATCTGTATTTAATTGTGGAACAATCTGTAATTGGAGGAGCACTGGTAAAAAAAAAAACATCTGGGTCACCCCAGTATAACAGCTTCGCACTGAAAGAACCCAATCTTACAGTTTGATGCTGCTCTTTAGTTCTGACATTTCACCTCTTCCATTTTTGTCTTCTCTTCCTTCCCTCAGATCCTTGAGCAATCTGTGGGACACAAGATGACCCTGAACTCTCAGGCAGTGTGTGCTGCCTGCTGCAGAGCAGTGCGAGACGTGGCTCTGTGCCTGATAAACAGGGACACTTGGCCTGTTAATCTCATGTGGAAATGAGCATTGGCCAGGAGGAGGTGGGGGAGCATTTTTCCATTGTTTGCTTTGTTGGATTTTTTTCCAGGACAGAGAGTATTGATCTTCTCATCAACTGTGAAACTGTTTTGTAGCTTTATTTCAAAAGATTCATGTTGCCTGCTTGTCAAACTGTTGCCTTAAGTGCCATGTGTGTTTGTACCAATGGGTAGGGTTTTTTTTAAATTTTGTAGTTTAGCTTTGAATACAAGTAGGTGGGGAGAAAAACCCCTAACAACAGGATGGATTTCTGTTAGAAAATGCTGCCTTAAAAGGGCACGAATTACATAATAAGAATTTACCTCTTCTTTAAAAATACTGGCAATTTCAAAGTGCGTTTCAATTTGGCAAATTGAATTGCTTTAATACTGCTGTGTAAGGTATTAGGGTAGACAAAGAGAAATGCCACAATACTTGAACTTCTTTAAAATGAAGGTCTTCGGGATGTTCTGTTTGTCAGAAGAAGAGTTTAGGACATGACCAGACATGATCATTTTGAGATTTTTAGAAATTAAAAAAAAAATCCCAAGGTTCAAAAATTCTAGTCCTTGCTTTACTCTTATTATAAATGTATATTCAACGATGAGGGCAGACCAATCAGCTTGCCTTTTTGTTGTTAGTTTTGCTTGCTTGCATGGTTTTAAAATATTTACTAAATGTAAATGTAAATATTTACTCTGGGCTGAATTCAAGATCGTCTTCAGGATTATCCTTAGAAATAGACTGCATTATCACCAATATTTTTAAATTGTTAAGATGTAATTCATCTTAACAATGTTATATTAATGTTAAATTTTTGCAGTTTAGTTGAAATACAAGACAGGCCCAGAAACAAAGACTAGGCCATTTAGAATATTTTTGCTTGCAAATATTAGCATAGAGTGAATCTTACTGGATTTGACAGATCTCTACTAGTGTTCCTGTTGTGCACAGACTGAAACACTGGAGTGAGCTGCAGAAGTTTCCAGGATAGTCTGTGACTGCCTGTGGTCCATAGAGAACTAAAAGGTAAAATTGCTCTGGCTTCTGGGTTTTAGGGTACCATTCACATAGTACCAGGGTTGCTCTATGCTGTCCTCTCTAAAATGTTTTCCTTGCATGTAGTGGGCGTAATTTGTCAAGGGAAAGGAGAAATTATATGTGTTATAAGTGAAGAAAATCCCATAAAATGTTTAGATGCAATTCTCACAGCAGAAGGATTTGGGAATGTGTGTGCTGATACATTTGGAGTCCAAACCATTAGCTTTTCACTTGAAAGAAAATCCCATTGCTGCTCATAAGCAACTAATCAAAAGCCAAACACTTCCAGAAAAGAAGCATGAAGACAAACCTAGGGTAGTGCTATGTTTAAACACATGCAGTAGGATTTGAATACATCACAGATGAAGCAATACTGAATGGATCCATTGCATCTATGGAAAGAGATCAACAAAACATAAACGTCACTATTCAAGTTTTAGATATTAGGAATCCGCCCATAGTTGTCCCAGGTGGACTTCTCTTCACTACAGAGCCCTGCAGCAATTCAAAGCTTACTGTCTCCCCCTTCTCCATTTCTGCCATAGCAAAAGTAGTCATGGTGTTTCCATTTGGTGTTTTCCTCTGACTACTTGAGAGAGTTCTTTTGTACCCACGGCTAAAGGAGAGTTGTCCCAGTGCTGGTCCTGAACTAAACTCCACAGAGATGACAAACAGGTAGATGCCTTTATGTGGTGCTTTAAAGTGGCCGTGCTCAGGGAAATAGCTGTTCCCATAATTGAAGTACGTTTCATTAAACCTCACAGTTTTTTCATTATCTTTTCCTTCTGAAAATCCCACATGGAATGCCACCAAGGAGTCTGAAAAAGAAAGAGGAACAGGATTTTAGCAGCGAGCAGGTATTATCTCCATCCTGATGATCCTGTGGAGAGAAGGTGAAGCCCTGTCAGGCCTGATTTTTTTTGTGTGCTTCTTTGCAGAGCTAAATGCTTGAAATGGGTATGTGTATGGGATTAGATCAAATGGTTCCCTGGAAATACCTGGATCACTACTCTTGGAAAAGTATAAGGTTAAGACCACCCAGAGGAAAAAAAAAGGTAGCACTTTTTGCTGTCCTAAAAATAAATTCTTTAAAAATATGTTCTTTGCTTATTCAGTCTTGGCTGAAGTTTTGCAGCACAGATGCCTGAAGGGGATGATTTTTGCTCTCTGTTATTTGTCCATAACAAGGGCTATGATCATAAAAGCCAATGCTAAAGATGTGGTGTTTGTAATTACCAGGTACTTTTGGCCACATGGTTACAGGGAAAGGGAACTGGCCAGTCCCAGTGAAGTATAAGCTGAAAACTTGTCTCTGAAGCTTAGCTGTATGAGAGAGTGTGTGCTCTCTGGTCAGTCCGCCCTGTTCCCCTTGTGCAAATGATAGCAGTCCATTTAATGATCTGTCTGCCTTGGGAAGGATTTGGTGCTTTGAGTACACTCCTTCCAAACTCAAATAACAGGAAAAAGAAGCAAGCCCAGAAAACCTAACTCTCCACAACAGCTTCCAAAAATGCTACTGCGTTAACATGAACATCTACAGACAAAGTTGGTCTTCTAAACTTCTGAAGTTGAATTAGCTTGAGGTCCATTTCCCAGCGGCTGTTATGGGTTTAATTGTATTGGCCTCGTGCAAAATGCAGCAGAGTAGCAACTCTGTTCTCACTCAGGCTGCTTTTTTTTGATGGAGGGGGAAGATGTAACTAATGTCAGAACTTCTCCCTCCAGCATCCCACAAGATACCTGGCAGGTCTCATAACTAATATGCTGTGTGTGTGGAACTTGCAGCAGGGTCAGGAAAGAAGTTAGACCTGCACATGAGCAAGTGAAAGAAGAGAACATACCTTTTTCCAAATGTTCTGTCTGTGCTGTGTTTCTTCCACTTATCCCCTGCGTGTTTTCTCTGTGCTTCTCAGGCCTTTTCTTGTCTCTTTGCTTGTCTTGACCTTTCTGTTGCCTCCTCTCTTTTTTGTTCATCATTGACTGAATCTTTGTAACATCCAGACTTATCTTTGAGGCAGCTAATTCTTCATTACTTCCAAATAGCTTTTTAAAAATCATCAAATGTTCATCCAGATGTTGCTTTATGGTTGCTAAATCTGCGGAGAGAATTCTCACAGAGCTGTTGAGTGGCTCGATTACATTTGCTATTGTGTGATTGCAGCAGAGATTCGTGTCACTTCTGGATTCGTGACTCTTGATTGCCAGGCTGAGGTGTTTGATATCGTTCTTCAGGGTCATGATATCGTTGTAAGCTGAGCTATCCAAGGAGTCGTCTTTGGCAGCCTCGTAGCTGGGTTCCATGTGCTCCCTGATGCTGCGTTGACTGCTGACTTCGTCTGGAGTAGAGGGCGTTTGCGTTCCTTCTCTGGGGTGGTTGGGAGGTGTACGGGCATCATGGTTATTCTGTTGGCCTCTCTCTGAGAGGTGGAATCTCCTTATAAGAGACTCTAAAGTCACATTTTGTTCTTGGAGATTATCTGAGATATGTCTGAGGGATTCTTGCAGCTCAAATACTGATGGTATTAGGATGCTGAAATCGTCTTCAAACAAGACATCCACAAATTCTTCTTTCAGTAAAGCCTCCAGTGCTACTTCATGCCGCATTGCATCTTCCAAAAGAGAGCCAAAAGAGCTGTTGAGATACTTGATGTGTCTATGAATTTCTTCATCTTTCTTCTTCATCAAGCTTATGTCTTCTGAAAAAGCTGTGACTTGTGACTGAAGCTGCCTGTTTTCTTCTTGACGAAGACTAAGAGACAGATGGATAGATGGAATTGCTGAAGAGAGGTCTTCAATTTCATTCCTCAAGAGATCTCTGAGAACTGACTCTATGTGCTTCATATCCTTTAAATTTGACTGGGTGTCTTCAAGGGAATAAGTGATATTCTTTGAATCTTCCTCCAGAACATCAGTGTCAGAAGATATTCTCTGGCAATTACATTCCTCCATGTACCTCAACAGATCTGAATAGTTTTCCTGAAGGTTTGACAGAGTGTAGTTGAACTCTGATATTTGCCTTTCCATTGCTGCATTGTTTTCTTCCATAATAACTGATTTCTCAGTTAAAGTTATTGTAAGATCTTCTGGCCTATACTTTGAGATATTTTTTTTTATCTCCTTAAACCACTTCTCTAAAACTGCAATATTCTGAAAGGCCACATCTGACTCCATGTAAAGTTCTTTAAGCTGCTTTGCATGCCCTGACAGAATGTCATTTATTTGTCTGATGGTTGGCTGGCTGTTTTCATCTCTGGGACCGTGATGTGAAGAGAGTTCTGTTAAGTTTCTTTCCAAAGCCTCCAGTTTATTTTCAAGATGGTTTTGCTCTTGTTTCACGTTTGCTATGCTGTTGTTCAAAGCTAAGAAATGGGACTGCTGTATCTTCTGAAACTTCTTGAGCTTTGTGTCAGTATCTGCCTTGATCATGCTGAGATTATAGTGAATATTGGCCTGCTGCATGTGCAGTTGGTTCTCTATATCTCTTTTCACCTGATCAGCTCTCACTATGTTTTCTTGGACTTTTGATTCAAACTTAGTTCCCAGCTCCTGGAATTCTTTCTTGGGCACAGAACTCTCTCGGAATCTTTCTATACTTCTCTTGTTGGCCTCCACATCATGGGACAGGTTTCTGACTATGTTGGAGAGGTTCTGTAAGCTTCTGTTGAAGGTTGCCCACATTGGGTTAAAATGTTTCCTTAGGAAATTCTCCACATGGGGAAACAAAACTTGCTGCAGAAGCCTTTCCTGTGGATCTGTTAACACAGTTGAAAAAAAAAAATTTAATTAGATTTAAATTCTGGTTTTGGAACACAACTTATCTAACCAGGGTAACTCAAGTATGCATTTTTCTATAGTAGTTGCTATCTTACTTGCCAAAATTTGACCTCGTGATACTGACAATTTTGACAATTGCAAAAACAGCCTCATTTTAAAGCAAGGTTACTATAAAGCACATGGTGTCTATGAGCCTGCAGGCAGTAACTTAGACATGTATTGATTTCCCCATTTAAGTCTTAAAAAGCATGCTTTTTTGAAACTCCTAGACAGGCAGTTTTGCAAGGGGCCATAACTGTCCTTTTTCCCAACAGTTCTTAGTTGGTGAGCTCTTCCTTTTTTGACTTTGTCATAATGGTGTTCTTTTTCTGATACTTCACAAAGTTACACAGCATCTTAACAGATGAATATTCCATACCATGAGTAAATAACTTGAAAAATCTATGAAGTATCTGTAGTAGGTGTGACTTACACTAAAGCTTGATTTCTAACTTTAACATTCAAACTTGAGTGCCTTGAAGTTCACTGAGTACGATAGTCTGTATCATTAGAAAATGTTTCTGCAAGCCAGTGGCACACAGGAGTAGGTCAAATTCAGTAGCTTTTCTTTTTCCCACTCCTATATATTGCAGGGATAATGTTCCTCAGAAGGATAAAATGTTTCATTTTTTCGTATACAGCAGTCTGATATTCCACACATGAGAGTTATACAGCATGAGTACAGAAAAAGAACAAAAACCAGATCTAAACTCTGCATCCCCATAGAAGAAGCAGAATAGTAAGATGAACAAATTTTAAATGTGAACAACCTCTTTATTCTTTGGTTAAGGCATATTCCGAAATTTGCCTTTCATCACATTTCCCATTTCAAGTTACTCTTTGGTTCCTTCATTTGCGCTGGGATTGCACCCATTTTTTAGCTCTCTAGGAGCAACCAGCAGACCAAGGAATATCAGAGTATCTTTGCTTTCATGTTTTCCTCCTGGCCTGCATGGTTGCACAGGGCCTATCTCAGGCTGGTAATTCTGCATCAGACCTCTCACCTGAATTGCTCTGGTTCACTTCTAACACCATGCTCGTACCGTTGTTCTCAAATAGCCTCTGTAAGTCACCTAAGTTGCTGACTGCTTGATGAATATCACTTTGAAGATCATCCAGTAAAGCCTCATGATTTTGAATGACTTCGAACATTTCTCTGGAATCCACTGATGTTGACACTAGTCACAAGATTGAAAAAACAAAGTCATGCAACGGAGTGCAGCGACCAGGCGACAGGTATTCATACCACACCTCTGAGAACACCTGTCCACTTTTTGCTCTGAAAATTTTACACTGACATTTAGGGGGTTTGTTGGCACCTTAAATTGCAGTTTCTTTGCAAAGAAATTTTTTTGGCAGTGATGAAAACCTAATATATTTCAATATTTGCAGAGAACTTCAGCCACAATAGCCACGATGGCAGTAAAATGCTCTTTAATTAGAAAACTCCCCATGCCATAAAAATGTTTTGGAATACTAACTCCTTTCAAGCCATTGACTGAAAGATAGCAAGGTTTAACAATCCAGAATAAAAGGAGAGGATGAAAGAGCAATTGAGGCATTCCACTGAGGAATCAGAAGCAGAGTGTGTGTCAGAGCTGACTCATGAAGGGGCCCTTTAACTAATGTTATTCTAAATAAGTACCTGTGAATTTCAGCTGTAGACTTCAAAATATACACTGAGAGCTGCTGAAAGTGGTATATTCAAACTGTGCTATCCCAAGGGCTTCTTATCCTCCAGGGTTACCTTTGACCTTTAAATCTCTTGTTTTATATGATTCAGTTGTGCAAACCAACTGCTTATTCATTCAGTGCTGAGAGCATAAAACACTCTTTCAGAAAACACAGTAAAGAAAACACTCTTTCAGAGCTGCAATACTACCCTGAAGCTAATTGCTAAAAGATACTCAATAGCACTGCAAGCCACACCATTTCCCAGGTTGTAAGGGACAGTCCTTCTTGGTACTCAGATTGGTAGGTTGGAGTGCCTGAGAAACAAATCTGTAGTACCTCAAAGCTACTGGGAGGCTTTAATTCTAAAATAGCATTTTGAGTGGGGTTTTTTTTTCTGGTAGACTTGTGAACCTGGTGTGCTTTCCTGTGAATCCACTTGGCAGAGCAAGGGGTTAACATCCCTGGCACTGAGAGGTGGAAGGCCCTGGACCAGCTGGCATTCTTCATTAGTATCACTGATCACCAGCCAGCAGACAGCTTTGAAACTTTTGGATTATTTGTCTTGAGCATTCATGTAGTGTTACAGCAAAAGCCCTCATTTAAGCCAATAAATGTATTGTTTCAAAGCTTTCACAAATTATGCTTTCACTAGAGAGATTTTCCAGAGCTTATGAGGTTAAAATGATTAAAACAACGTTTTCTTTCTGATCAGTGACTGAGAGGTAAAAGGGTGACAAGCAAAATAACTTCAAGCACATACTGTGGTTTGAGAATTCTTCTTGTCCTTCAGTTTCAGTTCCTGGCACCAGAATAAAATTAGGATCTGCAATTGAGATGTAATACAGCTGTGAAAATGTTTTAGATGCAGAAACTACTACAGTTTAGCAAGACAACCCAGAGGGATTTCATGTGTAGTGTAACAGATGTGGAGACAGGATTCTTGGGAAAAGACCATCTTGTCTAGAGAATTTTCTTTCCCTGCACTGACATACAGCATTACATACACAGTAATGCTGTGCAGTAGAGTGGGGGTTTTTAACTCTTAACAAGTTATTGGTCCTAAGAAATTAGCCTATTGCAAAAGATGCCTTTTTTTAATTTTTCTTTCTCTGGGACTCCCACCTAAATATGTGCGAATTCCTCTTCCTTGTTCACAGTTACTTGAGCATTCTGGTGGCACAGACAGTGAATGATGAGATGATGATGGAGGAGCTGCTTTTGCTCAGTCAGTGTAACAAAAGAGAGACTAAACTAGAAGCACTGCAGTTGATAATATCTTTCTAACATTATAAATGAAGCCCAGGCTGGGGCACTACATAGAGATAAACCTACAAGTCAAAGCTATCTGTGAAGGAAAGCAAAACCTGCAGATATTTTAGTCTGTGGAGTCTGTAGACGAGTTAGACATGAAAATTTTCACACATGTTTGCCTGTTTTGTTATGGTTGCCTTAATTGCTGGAGGGAATTATCTTTTATCCATTTAAATTCCCTTAATTCCATTTAAATTCTTAAATCCGTTTAAATTCCGTTTTTCAAGTATTATTTGCTAAATCCTGCCAATGTTATTTTTAAACCACTGTTCAGTTTTTAAACCATGCTGTCTCCCCTCTCTTTTATTTAGCAGCTGCACAGATCACAGAGTCATTGAATGGTTTGGATTGGAAGGGACCTTAAAGACCATCCAGTTCCAACCCTCTTACCATAGCAGAGAATCTTCCACTAAAGCAGGTTGCTCAAAGCCCTGTCCAACCTGACCTTGAACAGTTCCAGGCATGGGGCATCCATAGCTTCTCTGGGCAAACTCTTCCAGTGCCTCATCACCTTCATAAAAAGAATTTCTTCCTAATATCTAATCTAAACCTGCTCTCTTTCAGCTTGAAGCCCCTTTGTCACTGCATGCCCTTGTAGAAAGTCCCTCTCCATCTCTCTTGCAGTCCTGTTAGGTACTGGAAAGTGTGATCTCCTGACTCACATAGCTTCACCCTATAAACTGACCATAGGGGCATTTCACATACTAGTGTTGCTTTCTGATGTCACCAGTTTTTACCCAGAATTACTAGATGGACTTGTCTAGGTGGGCATCTGGCAGGCTGCTCTAGCAAATACCTTTCTCAGTGTGTAAAGATTACAAACGTTGCTATTAATAAAGAAAAATAAATAGTTCATGCTAATTAACTACTGATTGCAGCTAATTACAGCTACCTCTTGTCTCAAAGTATCAGTGATTTGGGGCATATCAGACCAAATAAAACAAGGCATCGATTCTGAGAAAAAGGCAAAAGCAAATAGGCAAACTTATTTTTTGCCATTGTGCCTGGCATTTAGTCATTCATTCTCACACTTGTTCTCTAGCTTTCCTTACCATGCTGTTCACAGTCCTTGCCCATAAACCCAGGGCAGCATTTCCACTGCAAAGACTTCAAAACCTTCTGTTTCACTTGGTAGACTGGCTTCAGAGCTGTCCTGTACCTGTGGAGTAAGGGTCTGGATGTTAGATTGGAAGCTGTTGTCAGCAGGTGGCACTTGGGTGCCAAGTGTGTCAGAGATGGCTAATGCAGAATATGGTTAAAAAACTTGTCATAATCTGTATCACTGCTACTTAGAAAAACATGTGGGCAATCCACAGCAATTTTTTTCCTTACATAAAATTATTTTTCAGGATTACTGTTTACAACGGGAGTTGTTCATCACGTGCAGTCAGAGGCTCCAGTGGTCGGCCTCACTGTTACCAAGGAAGATACAAATTTGTTAAAAACTCCCCTGGACATCATGATGAAACTTTTTTTTTTGTTGTTCAGAGAAAGAGAAATTAGTTATGTTAGGAAATAACAAAAGCATTTTTGCAACCAAATAACTACACAGATCTGAGGACGTGTAGATGATAATTAAATATTATTTAACACTTCAAAAGTGTGTGTGTGAGTCCAGCTAAAAAAAATATGTGTCTCCCAGCTTAAAATATGTACCTTAAGATACACTACTGGCTTTCACTAGTACTCTTTGGGCAGCCAGTCCTTGTGAAAGAACTGTGAGCATCTGGGGATTTGCAGTTCTCTGACTCCTGCCATGTAAATGGTCTTGCTGATGGCCACAGGCAGGGAGATTTAAGTTATGTGTGTATATTATGACCTGAGAATTATGGAAAAGGTATGGTCTCTGTATTTTTTCTGAACATGTGGGAAGATATGAAAAATTACTTAATCATCTTGTAGTCTGTACTCGGTGGCTTGAAAAGGCAGTTGTTCTCCCAGGTTACTTAAATGCCTGAGCACTTTTAGGTGCATAAATGAGGCCCTACATCACTTGGGTATTAAACTGTGTTGATGCTTTAGTTCTTTTTAAAATGTGTCATTCAATATTATGGAAAACATCATTTAGGTACATCAGAGAAAATTCTGCTTTCTTCAGTGCTTTTATTTAGGATACTTACATGATCTTCTGGCAGTCAGGGGTTCCATTTGGACAGGGCTGTTGGGAGTTGACAATGTACTTCTCCTTCATGCAGGCTTCTATGTATGTCACCAGCCGGGACTGCGTGAAGGAACACCAGTTCCTAGGGGAAGAAAGACGTGGGAAAAGAGTTTGAAGCAGATCTTGTTAAGTCTCTGTTTGTAACAGTGCCAAGGAAGAATGAAATGTAGAAGGGCCTTCTAATTTTTATGTTTTCTTTTTCCCAGCTGGATGATGAGGAAAGTGGAAAATGCTTCCTAGCTTCTCCCTCCAGTCCCAGTTCATGTGTTTTCATTTCAGATGTTTATCTGGGTTTGTTTTGAAGGGGCTGATTGTCTGGACTTTGATGCATTAGTTCCATTTCCAGTCCTTTCGTTTAGGAGGAGAAATTTCCAACCCATGATAACCTGCAGGTTAATGTCACTTTAAATGTCAAATTGCCTTTCTAGGCATGTTGCCATTTCAGATGCCTAATGACTGACTCATCAGGTTGAGACAGACTGCTTCTGAAAATTTAATCCAGCATAAACTCCATTAATAATGTCTTCCCAAGTATTACTCCTTCAGGATAATATAGTAAGTGATTGGATTTTATTAATTAAGCTAGCTTTGAAATAATTTCTCCTGTCACCTGCAGAAAAATGATATTGGAAAAAAGAGGCTTGTTTTCTTGGGTTTTAGTTTTACACTTCTAGCAAGGACAAGTGAGTTTTAGTAGTCTGATTAATTATATCAAAATTATATAGGCAGCTATTAATCCCAGAGTGTAGGTGAGCCTCTTCCTTTTCGAGAGTTTAAAGTCACAACTTGGAAGGCTGAAGTTCAGTGGTTAAAATCCAAGGCCAGAAGGGACAGGAAGTGAGGAGTAATAACTATAATGGAAACAGCTGAACTTCAGGCAATATATTTTTAAGTGGGATTACAGGAACCAAATCTCCGACAATCAGCATATATGGAAAAAGTTTGCCCCTCTGAGAGAGTCACTGAAACAATGGGGAACCGAGTCCTGCACAAAAGCAGAAGCTGCGACCGCAGCGGCCGGGCAGTCAGGAGAAGGGGAGGAAGCTGCAAGGGAGCTGCAGACATCAGGATAAAAGGGCAAACAGCCCAGGCTAGCTGGGAACATTCACCAGGCTTGCTGGGATGTAGCCTGTTTTGCTCCCCTGTTTTTTAAGGAAAATGTGATTGAGATTTCAGCAACCACTCACGCAAGCAAAACTCTTCATCTCTTAGAGGCAAGGGCAGGAATCTGGCAAAGCCTACAGCACTGGGAAAGGAAGGGAAGCTGCTGCCTTTGTTGTAACTTCAAGCCAAAACAACTTGTTTGATGAACTGTAGCTTTAAGGCCTTTGCAAGTGACTGGGGGAGTTGTTGCATCTATGACCAGTGGGGGTCTTGGTTCTTATGGGACTGAACCAGAAGATAAATCTTCAGTTTTTTATTAAAATACTGCTCTTTCAGAGTTGAACACTCTGCTGGTGACACTGGGCCACTCAGTAAAAGCCGGCAGACCAGCACACATGCTCTGGTGACATCTATCTCCAAGGTGTGCCTGAGTCTGCCAGGCTTTATAAGACTGCAGTGCTTTTCAGCAATTAGTGTTCAGTTAAATAACTCTGAAACAGAGACCTGGTTTATGCCTGGGCTTGGGCTGTCCTTTGTCATGTGCTCGGCAAGGCATAGCTGGGAGAGGCTTTTCCCCCTCAGATCCTCTCTGCTTTTTTCATGGGGAAATAAAGTGCCCAGGCACTGGAGCTCAGTGGTATTGTTGCTAGGTGCAGGATTCCTGGCTCTGCCAGCAGGATGCCTGCCAGATCCAGGCAGGAGTCTGCATTCAGTGTGGACCTCCTTTTAAAACAGGATTCTTTAGCTTTGGGGTTTTGTTCTTTCCTAATGAAAACAATCCACACCCTATGAATCATCATCTGGGCTGATTTTATTTTTTTTCCCACAATATGCAGCTCCAAAACAAGTCCTCGGAGTCATGTAAGCCATGTAGAGCTGGGCCAACTGTTCACGTGCATCAACTTGTGCGAGCAAGAATTAGGCACTGTGTGAGTGCTCTGGCTGTATTGCACACAAGGATTTCTTTTCTAAACATGTTATTGTGTTTGGAGGCACCTAGTGGGCTTCCCTCTTGTTAGAAAGGGGTTATCTTCTATCAGAAATTGAGTCAATGGTTGATCCCTGCTTTGGACCGTTAGTAGCATTATACAGAGTGAATAACATGAAGAAAAAAAAAGAGGGGGTGGAATTTGATAGATTCTCAGTAAAAACTTCCTTTAATGCTGCTCACACTTCTTTATGTCCAATTTTCTTTACTATCTGTTCACTAGTTCTCTCTCATTTGATCTTAAAAGCTTAAGATCAAATCTGTGGAGCTGAAGAGCTGCATAATATGATGTTTTATGTTTGATCACAAAAACCTGTAGTGGTTCTGAGTTCCATAAAGCTTATCAACATTTATTCTTTCCTCAAATAAGTAGATAAGGCCTGTAATGAGCTGCAATATAGATACACGTGCCCAAAGATGAATACTTCTATTGCAGTATTTTGCACATCTTGTCAAATGCTTCCTTTAAGGAAACCTTGCTATCTGTAGCTAAAAATATTCCTTAACTGTATTAACCTTCAGGGAAAATACGTCACTCTTTAATGTTAAGTGCAACAATGTAAAAGACTGAGAAGGGCTTGATCTAAAGTTCAGGGAGGCTAGCAGGACTTCTGCGGGCACCAAAGGCTCTGAATCAGGCTATGAAGCTTCAAAGAGCTGCTCCCTCACAAATAGCACTTTCTTTCTTCAGCTGGTTTCTGGAACACAGCAGCTTTGTGTTCTGCTGCTGCATTTTTTTTTGCTCTTTGTAACTATGTCGCCTCATTGACTGAATATATAACCGACTTAACACCCTCTGCTTTTATTCTCCTTAATACAGTTTCCTTTTGATGCAAGCTTCTGCTGCCAAGGAGAGAGAGGAACAGAAAGAAGCCGCTCATGTGAGGAGAGCAGAAGAGCTCTCTTTCTCTCCAGTCTGGTGAATGGTAAAGTTTATCACAATGCTGCAAGTTAGAGCAACGCTTGAGGGAGCCCTAGCAAATTCAAGGCTGCAGATGTTTCATTTGTTTCGTAGCTTTTCCTGTTTGACCTTCCATGCAAATTAATCCACCCCCTTTTTTTTTTTTTTTAAACCAGGAAAAAAAGTATTTGAATCATTTTCTTTGCTGGACTAGGTGGGTTTTTTTCCTAGGCTTTGTTCTAATTATGAGTTAATCTTACTGAATAGAGCCTTCACATGCATCTATCCCCTTCTGCCTTATTTTGAGGCAAGTGTATTCTTACGTCTGAAGTTAAATATATCTGATGACAAAGCGTTCTGTTTTTAAATGAGGTGCAGCAAATGTAGGTTAGCTCAAGCTCTTTTTATTTGAAGCTTTTAGGAGTTTAAAAACTGGTATTAAAATGGTTTTTTTCCTTATGCTGGATAATACTTTCGCTTTTACTGAAACACAGCAAAATGCAGGCAGTTCTTTCTGTGATTCTAGGATTAGGCCGGGCCACCTTGTATCACAGCAAACAAAATAAAACTCACAGAACCAGGAGATAAAGTTAGATGGCTGCTCTGCAGTAATTGGTGCTCTGCTCAGATAAATACAGGGCGGTTTCTTTTCTTCGTACACAGACAATTGCAGCATGTTAGTGTGAGTAATGCTCCCCAGCTCAGCTAGGCACTTACATGCTTTAGTTTTCTTAGTTACATGTTCTCTTCACTGGCACGCCAGTGCATAATTTTAGATCTTTCCTAGGTCAGTGGAATTTTTCCCCGAACAAAAGCTTCAGGGCTTCAGGATGTAGATTTTTTTTTTTTCCCCGAGAGTTTGTTATTCCTTTGGCTGTACTAGTACAACTGAGTTGTCCTTCACACATCAGTTTCCTTAAGTTTCTATTCTCAAGGAAGCGAGTTTCTGTAATTACTTTGAAAGCTCCTGTCCAGCCATTCCTGTGTCTGTCACTGACAGTGTGCAAAACTTTTCAGGACCACGACACTTCCCCATACAGCAAAAAAGGCACCAGATAATCAGGTATTGGTTCTTAAATGTGCTACAAGAAGATAGTAGAGGACCACGTTATTTCAATTTAAGCATGATTTTCTACTGACTTGTACAGAATAACTCCTGATTTATACCAGTTGAAGTAGAATAGAAGAGTGAGGCTTTAGCTATGAAATAATCTGGTTGGGTTTTTCCCTCCATGCAAAGTTTTTACTGACAAGAAAAAGCAGCCTCAGTAAAACAGAGGTAAAGTACAGCTTTTAAATTAGTTTAACCTAGGACTGTGCATGTCAGTATTAAAACAGACATATCTTTTTATTTCTTATGGAATGCAGGAGGTGTTCAGCTGTTGGAAAAGGTGCTGGCTCTCCAGAGCAGCATGCTCTGCCATTGGGTTTTTAATTAGCAGACAGCAAGTGAGGGCTAAGGGTCTGTCAGTGGGTTTTCCAGCTCTTCCCAAGCAGCCCTGTATTATAATCAGACAGGAGAAATTCTCATATTTCTCCATGTTTCCCTTAGGCTGAATAGAGCTCCCTCTCGGGCAGGGTCTGGGATCTTCCTGTGACTCAGCCACTCTTGCTTTCACTGGGGTTAGAACAGACTGATTGATTTGCAGTTCACCCTAACAAACTGGGCTGAAAAAAGTGGCAGTTGTAGTTTCAAATATGGATTTCCATACAGTGCTGGAAATCTTCCAGAACCCTGAGTTTCATTGTGTGAATGCAACTTTTATTCCAACAGTAGTGCCAGTTAGTCTGTTGGGACAGTCTTGTCCTGCAGAATATCCTAAGAATTCAGTGCAGTGAAAGCTTTCAGAGCAAATTCAGTCGTGAACCTCAAGCCTCACTGGGAGCAAGAGTTCAAGAGACAGCAGGCTTGGCTGGGAGCTGGTTTTGAGCCAAATCCAACTATTGTACAAACTACTTCAGAGAAATAAATGCAAGAGGTTTTTCCTCTTCAAAAGCATCCACAGCCATTACCTCACTTATCCTCCCTGCAAGAGAAGCTCTACAAGCTTACACTGGGATCTCATCCTTTGATTCCTGCAGACTTAAGTGTTCCCCTAGTGTTGCCCGATCACTTCTTTTGTCAGACCCTGTCTGGAAGCAGGAATTGCAGCCAGTGGCCACCTGCAAGCACAGCTGTGCTGATGCCAGCGAGTCAAAAATGTGTGGGAAGACAGTCTTCCCAGATGTCACACCATCAGGATGCAGGCAGCGTGTGCCAAGGTTTGCCCTGGGCATGTTTGGGGCTTCAGTGTGGTTTGGTTCAGGGTTGGCCACTGATCACCCATTCAAGGGGTACTGACCTGCACGTGTAGGAAGGTGTTGGATCCACGTGGTGACACTGCTGGTGGTGGTTTTGTGGCTATGCTGAAACAAGGGATCCCTTGCTATCTGCTGAAGGGATTAATTGCTGCCACTTGGAGTAATGAGCTGTGAAATAAATCAATCCCTTGGGCACAGAGGGCTCGATAACTCCTGTACTGCGTGCAAGGAAGCTGTGTCATTTGCATCAAACAGGCTAATGGGGAGCTGTTCCACCTGCAGCTGGGCAGCTCAATGACAGCCAAATACTGGAGATTCCCTGAAGTCCTGAAAGGAGCCAAGAGCCTAACTTTGATAGGAAACCACTGCTTCTGTTGATGTACTTGGCACTGTGATAGCTATTGTTGAGCACTCAGGTAGTTCCACTACTTTGCAGGATGTCAGGGGCTGAAAATCACATTTAACTGCATTTAATTCCAAACTGGTTTATTTTAAGCATATGTTCTGTGCTCCTTTGGTGGGAAATTCCAGTATCCCATAAGCTTCTTACAAAAGCCCCTGCCTTGTTTTGAAGAAATAGATGAGTCAGTGTGAAACTGATCTTAATTAAATCAGTGCATTCTTCCTGTAGAAGCAGACAAAAAAACCCAAGCTATTAAGACTGAACACTGTTCTGATTTTCCTCAAAATGATTTGGGTTTTCTCCACTTGTCTACACTTAGGAGGATAGTTCTATATATTGACACACTGGGTAACCCTGAGAAGAGGCCTTCTTCTTTGTGACTTCTGGATGCTGAATTACATGGAGAGATGAGTGTTTCGGTGAGATAAAAATGCACCTGGTTGACATCAGGAAACCTTCCTCTAACCAAGGGTGACTTCACAGAATTGTGTGTCCGAAACTCAAACTATGTTAATGCAATTAAGGATTTACTTAAGCTGAAGATTTCTGCCTTTCCCAGTAGATCAGGTCATGGGGGTTGGAGATTTTTAGCTTTTGCTTCTCCATCTTTTGCATATATATTGTAATTGTGAGAAAAATCCCGGGAGATGACATACAGTGTGTGTTTGTGTATAAAAGAGAAAGAGGAAAAAGTAAACCACCTACCCAGCTGCAAAATCCAAAACAGGGGCTTACTTGGCACTGATTACACTTTTGGAGAAACAGAGAAGTTCTGTGAGACTTTGTCACAGGCAGGGAAAACAGCTGTAGTTGCTATGCTCCTTCCCTTTTCATCACCACAGTCCATTTTTCCTCTGCTATGTGAGCCATCCATTTGGGAACCAGCTCCATCAGCAGAAGGGAGAGGTTAAAAATAACTTCTGCTTTTCCTAAGGTTATTTTTAACCTGGAATGCTTAAGTGATCTGGTTTACAGTGTTACTTGACAGACAGGTCCGGCTAACTGAGGGTACAGGCAGCTTTGGGCTTTACTGTCAGAGCTAGTGTGTGCCTTTTACATGCTTCATTTCTCTTGGTTTTTTAATGAAATATGAACACTAAGTGCATGAAACCTGAGTTGTGAGCCTGGCTGTTCTTGGTGTTGCAGGCACGTGGATTAGAAGGATTCTGCTCTGGGCTGAGAAAGGACAGGAGCACTGATGGTGCTTCAGAGCAGTGCTTGATTGTTTTCTCTTTGTAGGGAGAGAAAACAAGCCCTTCTGAGTGTAATTACAGGAGGGGTCTTTCCATGGATCTCTGGTCAGAAGGGGTAAGCTCATGGCAAGGGCATATTTAGATAACATGGCATGTTCTTCCCAGGGTCAGAGAATCTTTCCTTTCAAAGGCTGAGTCTCTGTGATCCAGGCCCACATACAGGCACATGGAGAGGGACGTGTGTGCCCAGTCCTGTCTGCCCAGGGCTGACCTGTACACCTTGAGGAGCTGGATACTTCTGTAGCCCTATCCTTCAGCATCAGCTCAGCACTGTACCTTTCTCAGACCTCAGACATGTGTCATGACCAAGTATTTGGAGGAAGTGTCTCTAAAGAAGGAAAAATCTCCAAGATGGCTTGTCAGCTTAGGGTGAGTTTTCACAAGCGATCAGGTGTGCCAGCCACACTGCAGTTGTCAGGATAACAATAGTGATGTATTTGTTGTCCCTTTCAATATAACCTTATCAGACATCAGTTGAATTGGTTACACCTAGTGGTAAGAATTGGAGTGGGTGATGAGCTAAGGCAAGCTCTTATTTGATATTTGAGTCACTTTTAGAACTTCCTCATATCTGGTCATGTCCCAGGCAGCTTTTCAAGCCTCAATGTAGCTGCCTGTACCCACACACAGGAAAGCCACCAGTAGCAACAGTGTCCCTATGAAGTTCTGCATTAGGCATCTATTTAAGGGAAATGAAGAATGAAAATGTATTTAGTATCTATTTTGGGTATTATGTATTGAGAACCTGTTTTAATGTTCTTACTCTTCATCTTCCGTTGCTAAAGCAAATGCTGATAAGAGTACAGACCTCTTAATTTCCCTTTTTAATTCTGCTGTAAGTTGGGGTGCGTGT
>JAWWES010000169.1:8773745-8811623 GCA_035583135.1 Lophotriccus pileatus
TTGCTAAAGCAAATGCTGATAAGAGTACAGACCTCTTAATTTCCCTTTTTAATTCTGCTGTAAGTTGGGGTGCGTGTGGATCCATTTCCCTCAGCAATGGAATAAAATATCTAAAGTCAAACCAATCATATGAGACACAGCTGCTGGGGAGGAAAGCAGAATAAAAAGGTGATTTCCTTTGGAAAAATGGTCTCTTTGATAGTTTTGATTTTGTAAGTAACATGTACAAGCACTTGTCCACTTGGAACATGCAGAGCTTCTCCTTTTTGCTCAGATACAGGCAACAGCTGAGATGCTAAACTGTTATGTAGTTCTTCTTCTAAAGAGCAGTTGAAACAAGAGGATTGTGACTTCTCTACTGATTTTTATCTTTTAGTATTATTTTATATTAATAATCTTTTTATACTGAGAGGAATTAATTAGCAAAATAACATATCCAAGCACTTGAATGGTATCTGTTGAGTCATTTCATCTTACATGGGGAAACAGAAACCAGAGGATTCTGCCTAATACCTTGGACTTATTAGTCATGGTGGTCTCAATTATTCAAAAAACTCAGTTATTCAAATATGAAAAATAATACTACATTTTTTTAAAAGGCAGGAATATTTTGTAACAGCCACTATTCCTAATACATAGGGAAAATAATAAAGAGGTTGAACAAAACTTATCTCATTTTTATTTTTTTTTAATAATGAGAGTCAAAACTTTTCACAAAGTTACCTTAGCTTTTGTTTGTTTCTTAGTTCTGAAAAGGAAGTACTTTCTTATTTCAAAAGCAAACTAAATGTAAGACATAGTTTTGGAAGAAAATTATTCTCCACCATCCTTGGGGTTTTTTTGTCATATCTTTTGCACTTTTTTATGGTGTGTCTTTATCTCCTTATATCTCTTAATTCCTGTGTAACTCCTGATAGTTTTCCTTTTGTTCTCTCTCTTAGAGATATAAACCCAGTTCCTCGATGTTTTTTTCCAGGGAATGTGTCACACTTGTAGGGAGGAAATACCAGTCTCATGACAGCATCTTGTCTGTGCATGGCAGGGTAGTGCAGCCACAGCACCTGACATGCACTTGAGGACTTCACGCTTTGCAGGTACTTTGCTTCAACCATTTGCAATGACTTTTAGAATCTGGAGTGTGGTTACAAGGGGAAATGTGTTGTACCTTCTTATTCACACACTCTCCCCTCGCTTTTGGACATAATTCCTCTCAAAGTCTCAAATTTTTTTTCATAAGACCTACCAGCTGCCTGGGCTTGTGTGTGCTGTGAGTATGATAGCTCTGCAAAAGAACAAATACCTTAAAGCTACTGCCAGGCTAGATTTGAATCATCTGTAGTCATCACTATAGCTTCATAATTAGGGAGAATTGATTCATTATGCAACTATGTCCATAAAAGAAGGAAGTATTTCTCTCCTTACGAGAAAATCAGGATGAGTCATAGCTGGTGTTGAACTGAATTAGACAAGGTGGTGCTGAACAGAGTCACATAGCACAGGAAGAAATCCTGATTAGGGTGGTAAATTACAGCACCTTGCTGACCTATAATGCACCTTTGTACACCACTGAATTTTCATAGTACCTGGAGTTTTCAGAATGCTTTCAGCATTTTAACCAGCAATCAAATGGTTACCACCTTGCAGTGTAACTTGGAAGCCCAAAGTACCACTTAGGCTTTGCTTCCTTCTTTTGACAGCGTCTGAAATGCATTATCCAGGAGTTGATTAATTAACAGAGCACGTCATTATCTAACACTCCCCGTCATGAAACTGGAAGTGAACACTTAGGCTTTAGAATGTTACTTGGGGCTATTGGTGGGAGGTGCAGATTTGTGGAAAGATGTAGTATGAAGGACAGCAGGGCTTTAAAACACTCACCATGTGACATGCAGAAGGGAGGCCTTAATTACATGTAGATGAGATTGGAAACAAGACTGCAGAGTTTAGTTTGCATGAAAGGGAAGCATGGCACGACCAAAGTTTTATAGTCTGTTTCTATCTCCCTTTTTTCCTTTCTCAAGAGCATTTAAAGGGAAAAATACAGGGCATCCTAAGGCACTGAGCTGTGAACAGCACTCAGTGTGCTGCTGTTTCAGCTCTCCCAAACAGGGCTCTGCAGTACCCATCCATCAGGGCTATGAAAGATTCATTCACTGTCCTGCTTGGTTTTCATCTGTTTTAAACATTTAGAGACCTACTTACATGCCCTGTAAAACTATACACAAATCATAGGGATTGGGAATGTTTCTAGTGAAGTACGTGCCTTTTCCACTCAGGATGGCTACTCTTCTGCTATAGATTACCATGGAAAGCATTTCACTGGCATGAAAACCTTTTGTAGGGGAGGGCCTGTGGAATTTGTAGTCGTTTCCATGCTTATTTATTATTCCTTACTTTGTTATATTTTCTCCTCACTATTTTTATTTTGGTGATATCCTGCTGTTCTCTTTCCCTCTCCATTTCCAAGGCCCAAGTCTGCAGGCAGGCACGTTCTGCTGATGGGCAAAGGTTGCTACAATCAGCAAAAATAATCAGCATTGGTTTGTGATAAGAAAACATCAGTAAATGAACTTCCTCTAATTCTGCTTTGCCAGAAGTAGTGTTTTGTTTCATGGTGCTGCAGCAGAGCTGGAAGCCTTCACATCTGCCAGGTGTGCCCAGACCCCTAACCCCATTCTGCTATCTCAGACTAAGCAAAGAGCCCATCCCATCTGTGGTTTCATCTTCCTCAAGTGATTCAGCTTTCTGTTTGTGTAGCTGAAACATTTAAACCCCTCCTGTTTGGATATAGATTGACCCCTGGAATCTAATGTATTTTAATGAGGAACTTCTATTGAAAACGGTCCTGTGTCAAAAGGTATCACAGAGGATTGCACAGAGACAGACACACGGGGGTACTCACCCATTTCGGGACTGCGGGCTCGCAGCTTCAAAATCCCCTCTCTCTTCCTGGTGTGAGGAGGTCACACTTGAAGGGTAATCTTGAGTATCCTCCCTGAGCCCTTCTGCCTCCCAATAACCTTCTTCTTGGTGTGACAGAGGAGTCCTCTGGGGGTGTGCAGGGGTGTCATAAATTCGTGGCTTTGAGCTGTGCACCGAAGCATCGTGATGTCCACGATGGGCTGAGCGTTCGACCAGCTCTGCCAAGCCTATTGTATTACAGAGCAGCAAAAGCTTCACTAGCATCCTGGGCTTTTTCCCACCCAGTTACACCTGTCTCTTGTTCTTTCCTCTGAAGCTCAGCCCGAATTAATTCAGAAATGCCCCAGCAATTTTCTTTAACTGGAAAGTTGGAAGAAGGAAGGAAAAAAAAAAAAAATTTGTAACAAAGAGCGGAAAGAGCTTTCGACCCTCCCAGCCACTGTGGAAACAATGTGAGCCTGGTTCCTGTGTGGGGCTCAGACGTCTCTGACAGGGGGGAGAAAAAGGTGGTAGGAATATAGCTTATTCAGGGAACCTCGGAGCTCGGCCGCCTTCTAAACTTATCTGTGAACAGGAACTCGGCTTTTATCAACTGCCTTCTCCCTCAGGCACAGGAAAAGGATGTTAGCTTAAAGGAAAGGAAGAGAAAAGAAAGGAAAGAAAATACTGAGTGGTGTAACAGACTCCCTTTACAGTGCCAGAGAATGTTACAGACCTGCTTGCTCCAGGTTTTTTCTACAATTTAAAGGCTGAAATAACTTGGCTTTAGCAGCAGGATATTCATGGTATGTATGATAAATTATGGGCATTGAGGGACTCTGAGCAAATGCACAGTGAAAAAGAGCTTACAAATATCCATTCTTGTGTGACCTTTGCAAAGTAGCCCTGTGAATCATACTCTGTTCCCATCAAAGTGGAAGGTATTCATGACGTTGTCCATCAGAGAGGTCAGGATAATTGGGCATTTTTAAGAATTTCTGTTTGGGTTGTCATCTCTGGATCTCAGGCCTAATTTTTTTGTGCATTTTTAGTTAGTATTACAAAATAACACTTGCCAGGAGCTGCTGTCAAGAGCTACCTCTGTCAAAACATCCTAATGATAAATTAAAAAATAAAAAGGCAGTGGATGTGGTTTTGTTTCTGGTTTTGCTTTGCTTGATGGTGCTGCTTTTAGTTTTGTTGCTTTCATAAACTGTATTTCTTTCTTCAGTGTCTTGCAGAATGATGTGCTCTGGTATTTTTAAGAATAAAATGAGGGAAAATGTTGCTCCACTGACAGAACAAGTGGGAATGCTGGTGCAGGACTGCTGGATCATCTCTCAGTTTGAATGATGAGATGCACAGCCCAAAGTTCAGTATGTCCTGAAGAGCATTAAATGCAAAGCTTTTTTGGATTCCTTCCAATAACAGCTGAAAATAGAGGATAAAATCTCTCCAGGATTTTGGAAGGCCTTTTTAAAGGCTGTGAATTTTCATTTTCTCATCCCGAGCTGGATCTGCACCCCTTTCCTCCTGCCCCTATTTTCTGCTTAATGGAAGAACCCAGAAAAACACAGAAATGCTCTTACTGACATGTGACAGACACTGCTGCCTAAGAGCCATTAATCCCTAGGGCAGTGACAGCAGCACAGGGGGCCAGGTAGGGAAAGATTTTGCTAATTTTAAGGGCAAAGCCTGCTCTTTCTGTAGCAGTCACTTCTCCAGGGAGATGAAATCATAAGGTCTGGACTGAAGACTGAAAAAAAATTAGCAACTTCCCTCTGTTCCTTCCTGCTGCTTTTATTTCAGAATTGGGTGCATCCTGCTATAATACATGTCAGTGTGTGAGTATTTCATGTGCCATGTTTCACATACACATGTGCTTTTCTTATAAGTAACTGGATGTGACCTAAGCATTATGTTTGTTTATGTAATAAGACCATTATCAGGAAGGAACTGAAGCAAACATGAGACAAAACAAGCAGCAGGTTTGTAACCTGAGCTGGGGTGAGATCCTGGTTTGCAAAAAAGTGGATTTGTGCCACAGATAATGAAGTTGCCCCACTTGTGACCTACTTCCAAACCCTTTGGACTTGCCTTTCAATATATACCTTTCCACTTAGTCTTAACCCACCCACTAAATCTTTATTCTTCATGGATGTGATACCTCACAAGTGATGGGGCAATGTTTCTCTGTCCTCCTGGCTCAGGACATCTGTTGTCCTTCAAGTGCAAGAACCTGTTCTCTGAGCCTTTGTAGTGGTGCTGCCCTATGGGTGCAGCAGGCACAGATTTACAAGTTAATAATTTAGGGTGAGCTTTTGGTAGCAGTTATGAAAGAAGTCGAAATATGGACATGGCAGGGGATGACGTCTCTTTCCTTGTGATAGGTGTAGCATAAGATGCTGCCACGAACACATGGAAGGCATGAATTATTCAAAGGATCTTCCTTACTAGTTCAGGTTTTTGTCTAATAGCTGTTCTGATTTGGGATATCTGAATAACATGTTCAGGTTGTACTCTTGGCTCATAAGTATGGACTCATTGGCAGACTGAGCTGTAAGTTTTCTTGCTTTTACACCTGTAGAAGAAAATGTATGAAGAGTGTGCCTACTCAGGAATTAGATGCACCACAACTTGGCCTCTTTTATTTTTTTGAGCTGGTGCCTCGGCATGGAATCAGGGAAAACAGGCTTACAAAGTCATTTTGCTGCAACAATTTGCTCATTGCTTTCTGAGGGGAGTCTCTTCTAGGAGGTACCTTCTAGGTGAGAAAGGCAACTGTGCACCAACTAATGTCAATAGATGTCTGTCACTCTTTTCAGTTGCCTGGTTTAGTGTTGGTGTGCCTTACACAGCTGGGTACTACTGCTGGAATGAAAGAAATAGCCAAGATAAATCAAATTTAAAACATAATTTGGAAAATTACTTGGAAATAGATGTTACTCCAAAGTATATTTGAAACTTTATCAGTGAGTGCTGTGATGATGATAATAATAGTGGTGTGGAGATGTTTGGAACTCCCTGATACCTCTCAGAACAGCTATTCAAAAAGATATTGTCCCTCCACTCTTGCTATTAGTGAGTTGTTTTGGGGGTTTTTTCTGTGTCCTTATTCATGAAAATACTTTTCCCCCAAGTATTTCTGTGAAGTAGTTCACTAAATTGTTCAAACTAGACTTCAGACTTCAAACTAGTCTTTAAGGAGTTGATATTGCCAGTTACAGCAGATCGGTCAGAATGCCCTGGGATCTTGCTGGTAGCTGTCAGGACTGCTTTTGCCTTGTCTGGTAGTTGAAGCTGTTTCCATTAAACACAGCTCTTAACCCCCTCTGATGTTGCCTACCCCAAGAATTCAGTGTCCTGTTTCCAATTGCAGAATCAAGTTGTCAAATGCCGGCACCATCTTCTGGATAATCTGCTTAAGATGCAAAATCTCATCTTGGTCCTTTTCTGTTTGTTTAGAGTCAGAGCCCTGCAGTTACAGCTGGATAAGAGGTGGGTAACCATCAGTAAACAGTGCCAAACTATACATTTGATAAATGGCTTGTACCTACTTGGAAAGCAAACACACTGGCTATTCCAGTCAGCCTGTCTCTGGAGAAAGAGCCCATAGAATTTGATTTTCAATTTATGGGTTCAGATGATTTTGTTTCTTTCTTTTGTGTCTTTCCAGATTCACTGGCTACTCGGTAATGCTCTTAATTATAGACCTAAATACCAAATCTGTGTATTTAAAAGGAAAAAAAAAATGGAAAAAATGTTTTTAAAAGCCAAGCAAAGATGGAATTATTTTAATAAGCCACCATTGCTTTAGATTTGTATATTCCAATTCCAAAATTCTGAAACAGACTGAATGACTGAAAGGATTTGTCTGGAAAGATGAGCAGTTTTGTTGATAGCTGCACAGCAAGGGGATAACTTCTCATTGGGCATTGAGTTTTAGAGCTGGAAAATGCTGTCTCATTCCTTGCCTGCTGCTGGTGCACTCCCGTGCGTCTGCAGCTGCTCTGGGGAAGGGGAGCACAGGAGAGGAGCGTCAGGAGGGGGGCTGCTGGGCTAGGGAGCAATCCCTGTCAGTGATCTGTCCATCAGAGGAAGAAGAGGAATTTTTGTTGCCTCTATTTTTAATAGTTTGCTCAAAAGCTATCAGTGGTATTGAACAGCAGAGATCAGTCACGAAAGGCTGCTGTACTGGCAGCTCTCTGCACACTGTGTGTGTGCCTGAAAAATGGCTCATCCCTGGGCTATTCGTTCCCTGGCAGAGGAAATTAACTCATTAACTATGCAGACGTACATGCAGAGATTCAAGTCCTAAACTGTTTGCCGAGAGGATGTCAGACAACTGTTTTTGTTGGGGCATGAAAATGAATGATCTGAGACAGTTCTTTCTGCATTTTGAAGTTTTCATAAATTGAGAGAGGAAGGAGTTCTGTTTATGTAAAGCAAGGTTTGATCCTCTTAATGTTAATATTATTCTTCATACAAAAACTTCCTGAACAAAGGATATTTACCAGCCACAAAAGCAGTCTGTCTTTCCTTTCCTTACCTGTCTTTCAAGCAGCACCATACACCATTTAAATACTTCAATGGAATATGACCAAATCACACTCCTTTCATCCAGGAAAATGACTTTGTCAGCTGTTAGTCTCCAGCATGAGTTCATCATTAAAGGACAAGGTTAAGGTTTTGTGTGTGGAGTAGCTTGCAGCTGGGAAAATTCAAGAAGGAAGAGACACAAATAAAGTAAAATCCTGCTTTAATCTGTTTCAGACACAAAAGACAGTAGAGGACAGGGAATCTCAATTTCTGCTTTGCATTCTTTTCTCTCCCTTGAATCAGCGCTTTGGGGAATAGGTAGACCAGAGTTAGAATTCTCTTGATTGTATTCCAGAATTGCTGGCAGGTGTTGCACAGTCCTGCTCTCAGATACCTGCCACCAGCACCCAGAGAGAGGTGTGAGTGTGTGAGATGTGGGGAACTGCTCCTTGCAGAGACCTTCAGGAAACTGGTGTAGTGCAGCAAGAGGGAAAATGGCCAAGCCTAAGCACCCAGGATTCAGACTTTAAATAAACAGCAGTTGGATGGTTTGTCATTGCACAAGTCAAGACAAGGCTTTCTTTTATTATGCAGAGCAGTCACGTGTTTTTGAGGTATGACTTTGTTTACAGTGATATGAATTATATTCAATCATAATTTAAAAAATTGTCACAACATCTGTCACAAGGCAGATAAAAGAGAAAAAGAGATTGCTGCCAGGTGAGATAGGAACTTAGGGTCTCTGAATTGCCTGCTGGAGGACCTTCTCTTTAGCTGCTAATTATATGATCTGATACAAGGGGCAAACTTAGCAGGCACAAAGTTAAGAACTTGACAAAATCTGGAAGCCAAGGTTGCTTACATTAGTCCTGTAGTTAGATCTACCTGAGGCAGGATTGGCAACAAACTGGGACTGAATCCTCTGCTTAGAAAGAAATAGGGTAATGCAGTTGCCTTGAGGTGGCAAACGTTCAGGAGCCACTATGGATGCTTGCCCTATATAGATCATCTGCGATGTTGTCTTGAGTCCAGAGCTTTCCTAAAAAGGTTTCAAGGTAAAACAATGCCTGTGCAAACTGCCTGCTTACTTGGGGGGGATCCAACAGCATTTAAATACCTCTTGTGAACCCTTTCTGAAGGTCATCGGGAGAGGAGAAGGCAGGAAAGGAGTATCCCACTTGAGTATTGGCTAATTCAATCTGGTGATGATTCATGTTTCACATCCCAGGATGGCTTGATATTTCATGTGTTTGTTACCTTTTATAGCAATGCAAAATATGTAGAATTCAATTGTACAAATCACAGTGACAGAACAATAGCTGAACGAAATAGAAATACACTTCTCACCCAGCCTTATCAGCCTTGGCATTCTCAAGTAAAGATACCAGTAAAACCCATAACTATGGGAGGATCTGTGCTCTGCTTTAACGGTCTTTGAAAACCTGGTGAAAAAGTAAATGGTCTCTAGCAGTTCCCAAAGGTGGTAAATTTGTTTTTTTACCAAATGTTAAAACAAGACTCCTGCCCTGAGCAGGATGAAATCAATGGCAGTTTAGCAACTGGCTCCAAGAGCAGCTTGGCTAAACCACTGGTTGTATGGCACAACAAGATGCAGATACCTTCAATTTATGAGTAACCCAGGAGCACAAACAAGCACCAGCCACCTAAGGGGAATTTCGAAAGATGGTGAGAAAAGCCTTTTTTCACTTCTTGCTTCAACAATCTGCAACAGCGTGAGCTCCTATAATAATTGGTATGCCGTGCTGGCCTTCTTATGAATCTTGCACTTTTTTAAATTAACTCATAAATTCATTAGTCTGGCAGAGATTTGGCTTCTCTACATTCAAATATGAATGTTCTTCATTTATAAGTACAGAGACTTATTTGTGAGAAAAAAGATTAAGAAGTCTATGTATTGTTTTCCAGATCTGCAGTTTTTCAGTTGTTTCAGTATGGAGTAAAAAAACCCACTCCCAAAAAACTGCAGACCTATTCATAGTTCCACAGTAAGAACTATGTTTGTGTGCATGTCTGCATGTACACACAGATAGCCATTTTTTATTCAGACTTTTTCTTTTCTGTGTAGTAATTCCCCATCTGACACTTCCAGGCTGAAAACTTGTGGCAACAGTGGGTTACAGACCACTGCACTTCATGACATTCCAGTGTGCTACCCTCTCATATTTCACATTCTGTTTGCCTCTGAATTTCATATTCTGTTTGCCTGGTGAGGAGAAGCAGCCAAAGCAGGTCGGGGTTTGGGCTCAGAGGATGATGATTCATGGCTTCCGTAGTTTCACATATGGCCCTATTAAAAATAAATTAATTAAAAATCACCTTGCTGCACCAGCAATTGCTTTCCCAGGTGCTAGCACTTAATTTTGGTTGGCTAGTGGGGTAGTAGCTGACTTGGACCACTCAGGATCTACTTCAGAAAACAACTTAACTAGAGTTTAACTGCAAGCACATTAGGATATCCAGCTATGATCAGTTACTGTGTTTTTTTATCTTTTCCTAGCAATGCCTGGAGGCTGGATGGATCCTGTGTGCAAACTGTAAGATTCCCCCAGTCAGTTCTCTGCTGGGTGTGTTCCTGCCCCGCTGTGCTCTGCAGCACAGGCCTCTGACGTGAGTGATGGCGTCGGTGAGAAACGTCGTCTCGCTGTGCGGCGGCAGAGCAGAGCTCTGTCCACAGCAACTCAGGGAAACAAATAGGAAACAGGACTTCCCCCAACAGGCATCTGATTTTTCAGAAATGAACCATTGTAATGGGTTGTACAGCTGAGCAAAGCCTGTAATTTATAGTGAATGCCTTCAGACTTGACAAACATGGCAAGTGGGACCTCTGGCTCCCTTCACCTGAGCCAAACTGTAGCTGGTTCCCTTTTTCTCTCAGTATTTACTAGAAATGATGTTGTTGTTACCATTTTGTGCAGGGTGGGTTCTGGTAACTGCCAGACCACAAAACTTTGACCTTGTTTGTTTGCCACAAATGGTACCAGGTTTACATGCTCTCCACTCTCTAGCGACCCAGGAGAGCTGGCATTTGGCTCCTGCTGCAGCCTCAGAGAGATGCCCTTTCAGGAACTCATCTCTCCAGATAAAAAGTCTCCCTCTTCACAGGAAAGCATCCTTGAGAGAGAGCATTGCAGCATATTTTAAAAGCTCTATCTGTCTGGAAATTTTCCAGTCAGTCCCTTACCTACTGCTGTTGTCGTCCTCCTCTCCCCCTCCCTTCTTAAAGCTTCCCAAGCAGATCCATATCATTAATATTTCAGTATCAGCTGCACACAGGCATTGGCTACACTGCAGCACACTTCATCAATAAGAGCCAGTGAGGGCTGTGAGGTTTGCCACACTGCCTTCATCCAGCTAGAGGAGTGAGAGCAAAGGCAGAGCCTGGCAGAGAAACAGAGTATCTGCCGAGGGTAAGGCTGCAGCTCGCAGTCCCAGCCTTGAGGTGCTTTTTGCTTCTGCCCCTCATTCAGATCATCCCAGATAATACCTTAACAAGCAACGCAAATGGATGTCTTTAAGAAAGGTTTCTCCATTGCTAAAGAAGGTGTGGTGGCTGCTGCAGAAAAGACCAAGCAGGGAGTGACAGAGGCTGCGGAGAAGACTAAAGAAGGGGTAATGTATGTAGGTAAGAGACAACTAGTTTGAATCCACCTTTGAGCATGAACAGCTACATAGATTGTCTCTGAGAAAATCTGGGGAAATTGTATTGTGGCTGGAGGTTGGGAATGAATAGCAGGGAGGTCTGGATAACATCCTCAGCTCTACACAGAGTTGCTTTGTAAACCTGGGGTGCCACAGCCTCCCCGTGCCTCAGTTTCCCCAGTTGTAAATTAGACAAAGAAATGATCACTACTATAGGGGAGGCAGAATGAATGTAATGTTAAGGAGCAGATGCTCAGGTGTAAGGTTTCTTTTAGACTAGTTACTGATTGTTTGCAGGGTGAGTCAGACACTCTCCAAGCATCTGAGCACTGCTGGTCTCCGCCTCACCTCCACACTGAGACACTCTGAGGAGGTCCCTGAGAGAAGCCAGCAGTGTTAGTAAGAGGGGATTGCAGGATGCATCTGTTTCCCCACAAACAAACTGTTTTATCCTGAAATCCATCTCTTGTTCACCAACCTATTTCTTTGCCCATGCACACATTAATCTTGCTTTACAAGAGACGCCCAAATTCCTTTTTCCCAAAGAATAGGATCTGGGAAACAGCACGCCTGATGTCCTGTCTAGAGACCTCTCTCACAGTTAATGGGCTGTTTCAGAAACCTCTCAAGGTCACCCTCAAAACCCACTATCTTCACTATCTAGCAAATGCAATTATATGGCTGGATGGTCAGATATTCCCGATAATACAAAATCTACAGAGTCTTAGGTTCCCAAGACTGATTACCTTGCTGCTGATTACTGTGTTTCACACAGCTTTTTATTTTTGCTAGATGTGGAAAAGAGGGTTTATTTTAGTAGGGAAGTTTACATACCCGTTCTTCCTGCTATCATACTGCAACATCCACAGCTATACTTAGCTACTGTATTTAAAACAGCTCTATTGATAATAGCTACAGACATATATTTGTACATTATAAATGAATATAAAATTTGTGTGCAGCAGGTCTGATAATGTCTTTATCCTGAATTTTTAAATACTTAACTATTGGCATGCTGGAAATGAGTGGATGTAAAAGTTCACATTACAATTTGAAGCTGACTCACAAGAAGAAAGGTAAGCAGCATCCCTATAAACAATTAAACTAACTACAGTAACTGAAACACCAGCCAGTGAAATGTCATGTATGGATGTCACATTGTGGCATAATTATTGCTCCACCTGCTTCCAGATTTGAGTCATGTCAGGGTATTCAGAGTTTTTATACATAATTCCTCATGTCTCTGTTCAGTCACGTTGTACACCTCTCTGTACTGTGACCTGCTTTTCAGGTACAGAGTCTCTTTATGAGATTCTAACCTTTCAGTAAAGTTTTCTACAAGCCTAAAACTGAAAAGCCTTAAAACCTTAATCTCTGAATGAGGATCAGATAAGGATCAAGGTGAAGATTAACTGCTTTCTCCTTTTATTGGTTTGGCTTGGTGGTATACTGCTGGTTCCTGCCCTGTCATGCACTGCACAGGGCTTTGCCTTGGGCTGATTCAGTTCCTGTTGCACACTAGGGGAAGTTCAGCCCTTTGGGGAAAATTTAGTGTTTCATAGGCAGGAAAAGTCAAGGCCAGATGCTGATTAGCTCAGAAAATCAGTGTTCTCAACTACCAGGGAAGGTGAAGGCATGGTATATCTGTTGGAACTGGAAAGTTGTTCACACTGCCTTTTTTCACTCTGTGCTATGTGAAGGGTAAATCACAGATTGAACTGTTCTTTCCCTGCTCCTTCCTTTGCAGAGCCCTATCCCAGCAGCTTCATCTAGAGCATTAGGTGACAAAACTTAAATTTTTGGATGCTAGGAGAAAACAATACTGCATCAAACCTTGAGGGTCTTTTCAGAACATCAGGAAAGGGAGGAAAATCCCCATAGCCTAGGATGGACGAAGCGGATCCCTGACTTTTATTCAGGTTTGTGCTAACTCATTGCTGACTCTCCAAGGAGGATTCCAGGTGTCTGGGCACAACCCCCCCATCTGGTGAGTCACTTGCTGCTGCCCAGGAGAAGAAAATAACGCTCGTTCAGAGGCACCTGGCTGGAGCAGACAGTATCACTGGGGCACTGGGGCCAGGTTGTCCCTCCCCTCTGGTCCAAACAGGTTCAGCTTCCATGAGCCATGGCAGAGAGGAGATGCCTCCCTCCTGTGCTGGCACTGCAATGCGGTTCACAGCCGGGCCGGCCAGAGCTGCTGCCATTGCTGGGGCAGTCAGGGTGTGGGGTGCTCCTGCCCTGACACGGGGCTTCCTGAACAGGCAGGGTGGAGAAGAGGGGGCATGAAAAGAAGGAGAAATCTTTTAGTGTGGGTCACCTTTGCACTTAGCAAAATCACAGTCTGCTCTCCAACTTGTAACATCCTCTGGGTACACCAAAGTGGCAGGGGATCCCTGCACAGTTAGTGTGGGTCCAGCAGCTGGTTATTTTTTTGTTGGGTTTAAAAAGGGGGATAAATGATGCTGAAGTTAATTAATGAATGTCATGCAAAGCTGCACCAGAGTATTGAGTATAAGGTCATTAGTACTGTTTAATGCTATAATTCAGTAAGCTTTAACAAAGAATGCAATTCTAGTTTTCCGGAGTGATGTTAGACCATGTGTGTTGCAGAAAGCCCCAGCGCACCAAGCTCTACTTAAACCAAGTGACTCCTGCAGGACTTAATGCCCATCATATATCTCTTTCTACTCTAAACCTTCTCCCACTGCACAGCAGTCCACCACCTCAGTCCCACCCTTGCCGTACCAAAGCTCTTACGGATGACTCACAGCACTCAGAAGAGGCAGGATGCGCGAACTTTTAATTCTGTGTACAGAAGCTGCAGGCAAGGACTAATGAGTGAAATGAGATTGAGCATCAGGTGATTGCTTTCTGATTCAACAGATGCGGGTTGCTGGCAGGAGCGTGCGCCGGAAGGTCAGGTTTCATGTGGTGCATAATGGATGTGAGCCTGAGTCATGGGGTGTGGCTGGGCCGGGAACATGAGGCGAGCGCTCCCAGGATGCAGCAGGGACTCTTCCCAATGACACTGCTTCTGTGGCAAAATGGATTGGGATGTTTTTCTTCTCCCTGCATCCCTCCTTTCTGGAACCATTTCTGATCAGCAAATATAGCCCCCACCCACTCCCCTCCCCCTGTAAAAGAATTGAGCCCAGATAAGTCACCCTAAAAGTCTGGTAAAAAATGTAGAGAAGACAGAAGTCTCACTGTGTTTACTGCACAACTGAAACACATGGAAACCTAGCACAGCAAATCATCTACTTTGCTTACTTATCAACTGTTCTTTGACCAAAAAACAACAAAGAAGGGCTGAGCTTGAACATCTGTGTCTGACATGAGACAACCTTGTATGTCAGATTAGTATTGTGGCAGCGTTTCATAGGAGAAGCACTGGGAGGGAAACCAAAGCAGGATGGTGTCTGTGTGTGTTTGGCCCACTCAGGAGCTCACATTCATGGCTTGAGACTTGCACCTGCTCTGCTCACTGCTGTGCTTCTGGCCACGTTTGTGTATCACGGGCATCACTATTAAATCCAGCTCACAGCAGTACATGTGTATCACGTGCGCCACTAGGAACTGCAGTTTACAGCAATAACAAGTATAATGAAGTACAAAGATTTCATCTCTTCAGTTTTAACGCAGTTCAGGAGGGTGGAGTGAAATGTTGAAGGCATATTGTAGTAGAACAGTTTTGTTCTGCCCCAGGCAACAATTACCATCACCAAAATAAATCAACAATCGAGACTAACATTCAATAATACGTAACATGCGTCAGGCAGAACAGAGCTGGGCTGGATCTGTTGTTATCAGGGCACTGCACCTGTTTTGCCTTTCAGGCTGTTAATGAGAAGGAGATGTGGTTTGTAGCTGGTTTCTCCCACCACACCCATGGATGCTCCACTACCGTGGAGTCAAAGATCTGCCTGGTTCTCTATTTTTATCATTTTGATGCTTGGCCATAGAAATCCTTTTGTTGTATCAGTATGGAAAAGTTGAAGAGAGCCTGTATAGGTGCAGATAATTTACAAAATACAGTAAGGTGGGACCAGTGGAATGTTTTGGCATGTGTTTTTTTAAATTGTAACAGAGATAAATTTGATCCTTTATTTTTTCAATGTGTAAAGCACTCAGTTACTGTGGGGGCTGCCCATCTACCACATGATTTAGCTTATCTGCTGCAGTATAAAGGTAGAAGGGATATATAGCTAGTCACCTGAAGCGTGGAAGAAAATCACAGAGATTAATTATTCCTTAGGGCTATTTGTGTTGCAGACTGAATGCCTTCACATCCTGTTAGCTTTTCTGCCTTGAGAACAGTGAGATAAATTACAATATAAGTATACATATGGTGTACTTTCATAATTTGAGATAAAACCATATGCATTCTGTGTACCACTGTGAGCAGGCACTTACAGCCTAGGCTGAAGCACTGAAATGGGAATCTAGGTAGTAGGTATGTAGTAGGTGGGCAGTTGTTCTGTAAATTCAGCTTTAAGATTCTCAAGTCTTTGAGAAAATAGAATGAGATTTTAAATGACTGTTGCAGCTAAGTACTCTGCTGTAAGGCAGGAGAGAGTCACGGATGTGACTCCTTGTCTTGCGAGACTGAAATAGGTGAGATTTTACTAGGTGACTTAATATACAGTCATTTTTACAATTAGCTAAACATTGATTTACCACTATCTAACGGTTCTTTTAATTTTGGAAATATTCCAGAGACAATTTTTCATACCTCAGCATGATATAGTCAAGATTTTTCAGGTCTAGGCATCTCCAGATAATTTGTTGTTGAAGTTCTCCAGCTCTCGGCACAAAGGTACTTATTGACTTTATTGGGGAGGGAAGCTGGTCTCTTTTTCTGGCTCTACAAATGGCTTGTGCCTGAGCAGGAGGTGCCAGCAGCACTATGGCTCCCTACTGCACTTTGTAAGAACAAAAAGCCGTATGTGTCCAGAAACCAGGGGTTTCTTAGCCTGGTAGCACTGATGGACTGTGTTTTCTTTCTCAGGCACCAAAACCAAGGAAGGCGTGGTGCAGAGTGTGACCTCAGGTAAGAGCACAGCCCTGAGAGAGATGTGGGAATCTGTGATGGTTTGCCAAATGGGAAGTCTGTGGGCAACACCACTGACGTGTGACCTTCCAGATGATGAATGGAGGATGCTTGCCAGGAGCAATAGTTCAGGGTCTGGCATTTGCAGTGGGCAGGGATGGGAGAAAATATTTAATCAGCAGAGCAGGTCAAAAAATCTAACAAAGGTTTCTTGGCAGACTGGGATGATTCATGGCAATTTAGACATTTCTCAATGTCAAGTGTGCTGCCCAGCATGCAGAGAGTCTGGTCGCGCCAAAACTGTGGTCTTTGGGAGACTCCGGCCAAGCAGTCACAGAATTAGGAACCCAAGGGGTTCCTTCTGGGACCCAAGCTCCAAGGCAGAGCAGCCATGTGGACTGCCTTGAAGGGAGATAAATGGATCCTTTCCCTGGAGAATTTCATAATGATTACTTTTTTTCTACCCTGGAGTATTAAATCAAACAGAAGGTACCCAGGAAGAGGTCATGCACAGTCAGCAATGCAAAATACCTCCATTGCACTATTTGACAGTGAATTTTTCATTCTGATGGTGAATTTTTCATTCTGCAGTTGCCCACAATGACTAACAGGCTGCAGTGCTGCTCTACAAACAGCATTTTGAGTCAGACAAAAATGCTCACGTCCACGATGTAAATTCAGACGTGATCTCATCTAAAAAAATCCAAACAAGGACTGTACAAGGGCCAATTTCTTCTTTTACCTCAGTGCATTCATGTTATTGTCCCAGTGAATTTGGCAGCCTTTTGGCAGTGTCTAGCTCACTGACTTTCTGCTTTTGTTGAAACCCCAGTTGCTGAGAAGACCAAGGAGCAAGCCAATGTGGTGGGAGAGGCTGTAGTAGCCAGCGTGAATACCGTGGCAAACAAGACTGTAGAAGGAGCAGAGACCATCGCGGCCACTACAGGAGTTGTAAAAAAGGTATGTTTGGTTCTTGGGTGATGTGCAGGACAGAAGAGTCGCCTTTGGATTACACTGAAAATACCTTCAAACATTTACAGTTGACGGTTTTACTTATTTAATGAAAGGTTTTCAGCATTATCTGCTTCGGTATAACACTTTATATTATCCTATAATGCATAATATAGTCACAGCATCATTTAGTTTGGAAGGGACTACTTGAGATCATCTAGTCCAACCTCCTTGGGTTCAGTGAGAGAGGACTGTGTCCAGGTGAGTTTTGAATATATCCACAGATGGAGGCTCCCCAATATCCCTGGACAACCAGTGCCAGTGTTTGACCACCCTCACAGGAAGAGAGAGAAGTGTTTTCTTCTGTTCAGGTGGACACTTTAATCAATTTGTGCCCATTGCCCCTTGTCCCATCAGTGGGCACTGCTGGCAAGAGTCTGGCCTTTCATTTTCTTATCAACGTAGACAAGCGTTTTCCCCAGGGACTTGAGCAGAAAAGCAGCTGGGCTGAGGTGAGCACCTGGATGGAGTCCAAGCTGTGGGATGTGCAGGGTGGGAAGGCACAGGAGCTCAGCACTTGCCCTCACACCTGTGCCGTGCTGGTGGGATGCACAGGCTCAGCCCGGGCAGCTCTGGAGGCAGCAGAGGGCAGCAGCAATTCAGGCACAGCTCGGTCCCAGCAGAGAGCCTGACCCTGCTGCTCTGCTTCCTGCTGGTTTTGACAACATCCAAGCAGTTATTGATTAGGGCCATGTGATCCAAATTGTGCACAGATTCAGCCAAATTCAGACAAGGCATCTTCTGTCCTCCCGCTTAATTTGGCAAACTGGACTGCTTCAAGTGAGGGGATTAAGGGCCATGTGAAGGAGCAGAACAGTTCCCTAGATGAAAGCAGTGTTGATCATTAGAGAAGATGCTTTCCCTGGGTGGTAACAAACAGCAACCATTTGTACAGCACATGAGGCTAATACTTGGCAGCTCTTTGGTAAGCCCAGCTCTTTCCCCTCTTCAGAGAGCTGTGATCACTGCCGTTGATAGCCACATGAGCTAGATGAGTCACAACAAACCCAAACCCAGAATCAAAGCAAAGCCAGGCTGGCCAAAATTGTTTTAATTGTTCAGATAGTCGGCTGATTAATTTCCTGACCTGCACGTAAACACATTGTGATGTGAAACAAAACTTCTACACAGCATATAAATCCTGGGAGAATAGCTGAACAAAAGAGGGGAGCAGCAGCTACAAGTGACGCAAAATGTCCTCTCGAAAGCATGTGAAAAGGGCAGATACAGGAGTTCTGCTAAGCCCTTGGGATAAGATTAATCTCTATTCCCACAGGGAATAGCAGTTAGGCTGTAGGAGCAAACAGTGATTCCTAATTCCATGGGGCAGTACCCCCTCCAACCTTTCCGCTGACCTGGTACAGGGTGATTGACCCAGGAGAGTGAGGAATTTGCTGACAGTAGGAATCCATCCTGCAGATATTGGATTGTTTTCCCTCTGGCAAGGACTGAGCAGCAGCAATCCTGTTCCCCTTTCCTCCTAAGTGAGAGCCTCACCTCAAAGACTGACAACCACAGTTTACAGGTAATTTCAGAGCTCAAACCAGGGAATGTTACCTGTTTCCATCCTTGTGAAGGTAGTCCCTTAGAAAATCAGTGATTCCTTCACCCTAGTAGAGGTTCTGGATTATGCAGACTGCAGGCAGTATGCAGAGCTGTGAGTTTTTGGAGGGTTAAAGCATTAAGCATTTGAACTGTCATTCTGGCATCTTCCATTAATGTCTGACTGCTTAGAGTTAAAATAAAGATCAGTCAAGAAATAAAAAGTTAGGATGTGTCACATGCCAAAGGGCAGACTACACGGAACCAGGAAACTGCCTTGGACACAGCATCATGGTGTCATGCCAAACAGCAGAGGTGGGCAGCAGAATGAAAACAGGAGGAGAAAAACAAGACAAAGTCACAGGAGAAAGGAATTCAGGAAAAAATGTTTGTTTCTGTAAAAGAGGGGTCATCTATTCTACTGGTTTAGCTCAGCTTAGGAGTGCAAATCTTTTATTCATGCGCACTCACCATACTTTAGCATCGAGCTAGACACAGAAGATTGAGCTCCATGAGCACACAGAGTGCCTCCCAACTGCTAATGGTTAATTGCCTTGAAGCCAAAGCTGCTCCTGAGGGAGGGCCCTGAAGGGACTATAAGGGATTGTGCTGGGCTCTCAGCACCAGCTGCTTTTTCTCCAGGTCTGCTCCTATTGTGCTGCACAGTTTGCTAATGGAAACATATCCAGGGTCTGCCAAGAGCAGCACCGGGCACTATGATGCCTGTGGGAGACCCTCTGAAGATACACTAAGAGAGATAAGTTAAAGCTTTTAGTTGTTCAAACAGTGAATACCTACTATTATCATCTTGCAATCCTGGAGTCCTACACAAGCCTTTCAGCCTTTGAAGTTTGAGGGAGCTGTTATATTCAGTTCTGAGACTTCTTTGTGTTCCATCCTGTCCTCCTCCTTTCTAACTGCACAGAGCAGTTGCTAATGCCTTATTTCGGTTTTCAGCTGTCTCCAGTGCTGTTCCCTGCTGACTTTATAGAGGGTTGTTCAGAGCACCAGGGATCTGTGTGAATGCCTGGCACTGAGCAGTGCAGGAGGGTGACTCGGGTCTGGGGAGGCAAGTGGCCTAGGAGGCATGTCCCCAGCTGAGCTTTCCCAGTATTAATATCAATTACGGAGAGCTCGTTGACATTTAATCCGTGCGTTTGACAGCTGGCATGGGCAGCGGGAGAGGGGAACTCTAAGGATTCTGAGTTAAGTTTTGCTCATGACAGCAGCCATGGGTTGGTTCAGTTCTGTGGGTGTGTCACATGGTGAGTTGGGTCATGGGAAAGAATTCAGCCCGCTGTTGGATCGTGGCAGGCACTGAAATGTGGACACCCATGGGGCGGTTGGCAGCCTGCTGCTCCTTGCTGTCATTGGTGGGAGCACTCAGAGCCATGCAGAAGGAAATGAGGCTGGAGTAACTCTACACCTGTGGAGGAGTGCCAGGTACCAGATGAGAACAACCCTGAGTAGTGTTGGCATCGCCTGATAGGGCTTTGGCACTGGCCTGGTCACTGCTTACTGAATACAGGGAAGTATTGACTGATTTGAGGGAGTTTTTAAGCATTAACTAAAAAATATGTAAGTTAAGAGATTATAAATTCACCACAATTTTTCTGATCCACAAAGGAGTGAAAACCATCAGTGATGTGTTCTGTCTGTGGCTCTGCACCCATCCCCATCCCTGGGGTGGACATTAAGAGATTCCAATGAGATAACCACCCACTACATATCCCTGTCTTAGAAGAGGATTAATTCCTCGTCTGCATGACGCAGCACAGAGCTTGCTGCAATGCAGACACCACGTGGCTGGGAACGAGGGCATGTACGTACACATGCTCACAAAATGTCCCTCAGGGAGTGGAACAATTTCCCCAGCGTGATGCTTCCCTACACCCTCCACCTGGATCTTCCCCTTAGATCTATTTGTCCTGTCAGTTTTCATGATTTACTTGTGAGCTCATGACTCTGTCACTTTGAATTGGGTTTGATCCTTTTTCTATTGTCAGTTATGTGCATCCGCTGGGTGCGCTCGCTGGATCTCAGCGTTTTCCGCGAGCCGCACCCACCCCGGGGCTCGGCGCTTTCATAACAGCTGCACATTTTGGATGTGAACGCTCACAGCCTTGATTCTGTTCACTCACACCCTGCAGCGCCACCGAGGCCAAGGCGCTCGCACCGAGGGAATTAGAAGCAGAAACTGAGTGACCTCCCTGTTCAAGTTAGTTTGGGCAGGGCAAGTGCCACTAGGAGAGAGCAACCAAGGGCATTCAAGAGGCCAGTGAGGGCAGAGCTGCTAAGCAGGAGGAGCAGGGAAATCAGCAGCTAAACTACCTTACAATTAAGTAGAATAAATAGTTGCAACTCTTCCCTTTGACATTCAAGCTTCTCTGTACTTGGTTGATGCAGTGATGCATCCCGGCGGTATCTGTCCACATCTCATGGAGCAGGGGAGACTGCAAAAGCAGTGTGAAACGGAGTATTCTGCCTACAGGCACTTTTTCTGTGCTTCCTTCCTGGTCTCATTAGTGCATCCAGGCATATATTTTCCCATGAAAAATAGCTGAGTTAGTGGCACTGGTGAAGCCTTAAAGTCTACAAGACCGTGTGCCTGCTTCATGGCTCAAGGCTGTGCCGCAGCAATCCTGTAGGATACATTGTTAAATGTGTATTATTTCTGTAAGCAATCCCAGGAAAGTGTCAGAGAGCCTGGCTGTGAGCTGGATGAAAACAAAGCCACCCCAAGACTCCGTCTGGATTTGTAGGGTAAGAGAGGACTCCTGTGTGCCCGTCTGTCTGTCCTCTTTGTGGATCCACTCTAGTCACGGGTTGATCTCTTCGAGCTGTCAGCATCACTCCAAGCACATTCAGCCTGAAACCTGTACAGCACAGCCTGTCCATAGGACCTGTCAGGTTGCCTGAGGGTTTACGAGGGAGTGGTGTGGGGAGACTGCCAAGTACCATCCTGTTTGCTCCAACGCCCAAGGTCAGGAGCACTACAGGAGGCTGAACCTCTCCGCCTTATGCAATTGATGTCCCATTGAGGGCTGTTAAATTTGTAGCAGATGAGGCTGCCAGTGAACCTCTCTGGCTTTGCAGCAGCAGCAGCATCATCATCATCATCATCATCATAATGAAATAGTGCTCACCACTGAATTTTTTGAGATTTTAATGAGGTCATAGTCCAGCATCCAATATTGGATGTTACATAAGGAAGATAATACTAATAGGGTTGTTTTTGTCTGAATTTTTGGGAACAGCAAAAAAAGCCCCACTGGCTTATAATGTAATATAGATAAAAATATAAATTGCATTTCATATATGGACTTGGAACATACAACTCAGTTGCTATGCTGAAAAAGGGAATTTCATAGAACCTGGGGATAAAAGGAAATCTGACAAGTCAAATTATAATTAATTGTTTTTCAATATTTCTGGGTTTTCCCTTAGAAAATCTTGTCCCTTTTAATGAGCAGAGGAACAGTGAAAGGAATGGCGAAACTCTTGCTGTCCCCCAGAGAAGCTGGATTTTCACCCTTGCTTTCTTGCCCAGCGTTGTGCTGTGGGTCGCTGTTACAGCTTGAGCTCATATCCAGGGATTTCTGGCTCTTCATCCAAATGGAAGACCCTTCCACCACATCGTCCTCCTCTGTTTTCCTGAGCAATCACTGTAATCCCCAGCCAACTAACACCCAGCTGAAGAATGCAGCCCTTCCTCATCTCAGGATCACTATTCTGGGCAGGGTGAGAAGCTCGTGAGAAAAAGGCTGTGAAGCGACATCCCTAACATGGCCTGACACCTCTTCATCCTGCAATTGTGCTGGTTCCTCCACCAAAGTTTAGAAATGCTATCCAGAAACGTGGTTGTTTCCCTTTCTAAAAATAGGTGGTTGATTTTTATCCTTCGGGAGCAGAGTCTTGGCAAGGAGTGCACTATTTAAGAGATATAACAAGCAGCACAATAGCTGAACGGGGATTCTTCAGCCCATCTGCTACTCTTGGATGCAGTGTCCTGAGGGCGGTCCTGAGAAGGGTATCCCTTTTCCATTACTCTTTTCACAGCTACCACAGCTGAGCTCCCTGCCCACAGGAACAGTAGGTGGTCATACCCTGTAGAAGGATGGAATGCATTGCCCTGGTCCTTGTGTTCCTGTGAGCTGTCCTCTGGTTTTCCCAGCACAGCTCAGCACCTTAGGCAGTCGCCTTTGATTGACTTTCATGATTTCACACGGCAGCTGATAACTCCACCTGCAAAACACCTACAAGACACCTGCTGTTGCAGCCACTGTCAGCAGCTTGCACTGCGGATTTCTTTAATTTCCACCTAACAGTCAAGAAACCTGCTTGTAAAGCTTCCCAATACAATTTGAGGCTATTTACCTGTTCTGGCCTAAAGTGCGCTGTTGAGTTATAAGGTGTAGTCCTTTTTATATGCATATGAAGTCTTTTCAAGCCACAGGCTGGATCCTGGGTCTGGATGAGCCTGCATAAATTCAGAGTAGTGAGCTGTTTGCTGACTGCAGGGGAGTTGCATTTCTGAAAGGCTGTGGCTGACCTCCACAACAGCCGAGGTCCCTGCTGTGCTGGGAGAAGCTGGCTTCCATGATGTGCACTGTTCGATGTCATTAACTTACCTGGGCTTACTTAAAACAGCTCAGGCCAACAATGCAGTGCAAAATAAGGGCACGTTCGTTGGGAAAAGGTAGTCACACTGTGCTTCTCAACTGGAGCCACCCCAGTGCATGATGCTCTCCATAAACAAACTAATCTAGTCTCAGCTGGGAGATAAAGGGAATGCCTGCAGCTGTGACACACATCAGTACGTGGCTGCAGCTCATATTTTGGCTATTTTCTGGTTTTGGTGGATTGCTCTCATGGTAGCTTACATGGAGAGCAGGAAGCCCATAGGTAGGACAAGCAGGTTGCAGTGCTTCCATCTCCTGGCTCCCCTTCCTGCCACAAATGGACCTGAAGTCAAATTTTCAGCTTAAATTTTCATGGGCTCTACCTTATATCTATGTAACTCTATTTTTCCCTTTTTATTTCATATCACCTTTTCTTCCATAACTCAGTCCCAAAAGCAGCAGGGGTGCTCTCCTAATGATGAGAACAGTTGTGACTGAACAGGAAGATAAGGGCACATGTCACAATTAAGAGTGGAGTTCCCCAGACACACAGAGCATGAAGTTCTGTTTACAGGAGGTTTGGCAGGGACATTTGACTTGTCAATGTCAACAACAGCACCAGGGAAGGTGGTGGCCCTGTGTTTCAAAATGTTAAAATTAAAATGATAACTTTGCCCTCCATGCAAAATTGACTTTCCCTTTATGTAATATGTGTGTCTCTGGTTCCCTCCGTGATAGCCGTGACTACACCTGGGAAAAGAGTAATTCAAGGAAACTGCTGGGCATGTGTGCTCAAAGGGAACAGAGAAGCTTTGTGATTTTGAGTTGCCTGGTGATTTGGGGCTGGGCTATAGAGGTCCTTCTATTTCTGCTTCTCCCTACTCTCACTGACTGATTCCACACAGGGGCACTTCTGCTTTCTGTCCATCCCCCGTGCACATCCAGTACACTCAGGGTTTTGTCTTCTCTTCCTATGTGACCAAATTGTGCTTAAAGTAATTACCTGGTAATACAACCTTTTCTCTTCCTTTTGGGCTAGAAAGGAAGCTGAAAGATGCAGGCAAGTAGCTAAAAGAGCCAAAAATGCCTATGTAAATACTTGGACTCAAACACAAATGCTTTGATAATGACACTTTATCTGAAGCGTGACATTAACACCACCACAGTACTGCTGTCTTAAATTAGTTTTAGTCTATGCAATAACTGCTTAGGGTAAGTAAGACAATGTGGGGAAAGGTTTGGTGTAGTCTTATTGTAGGTAAATTTATTCCTCCCAAATTTCTTCACACTGAAAGAGTCAAAAGAGAGACTTTGGTCTCAGTGAGAGAAAAAGAACTGATTTTCTGTACGAAAAAGACCCTAAACCAGGTGGTAGGAAAATGAATTGCTTTTTCATAGATATCTGCTCCAGCAAGCTGAACATCAGAAGTGGATCTCAAGCAATATTAAAGCCAGTGTTTTATTTGGGTGTGCAGTGCTCAATTGCTGCTGCGCGGTCTGCTCGGCCGGCCTGTCTAAGGTTAGGGCGATGACTCTGCATGTGGCAGCAAGGACAAACATCTTGCTTGTGACTTGGCAGGAGGACCTGGCAGCGCCGCAGCCGCCGGAGCAGCCCCGGGTGGCCGGAGAGGGGGCCCCGGCGCCAGGCACGGGCGGTGCAGAGGTAAGGGGGTGCCAGGGCCCTGCCGGCTCTCGGGGCCACACACGGGCTCCTTCTGGGTTACTACTTTCCCCCCCAGGAGAATTCCCCTTTGCATCCTGTGGTTATTTATCTGCCATGTGATGTTCTCATCAGTATTCTCACTTTCCTGAGTTGTTTGACAAAAACCTGAGCTCATCAGTTCTCGCTTTTGCCTTTTTTTTTTTTTTTTTTTTTTGGGACCAACAGTTTTCTATGAGTGACAGACTGGACAGAGTGTAAAGTGCTGCCTGATTTGGGTTGACTTTGTGGATGCACTTATAATGGTTAATGCTTTCTTTTGGTTTTGTCGTCACATGAAACAGCTTTTTCCTGGTTGCAGCCATGCTCTAGAAGAGCTTTAGATAAAAAGTTGGATTTTTCTAAAGATTTTTCTGCACTTAAATTAGTTCTTTTAATTTTTGGTCTGTTCTACCTGCGATGTCCTTTTGAAGCCCTGGGTCAAATGTCAGTCTTTGGGCCACTTTCAGCTCTTGAACAAGAATAACTTATTGTCCAACAAGGATGCTTAAAAGGGGCAAATGCTTCTCACATGGTATTTCCTTTATGATTTCAGTCCTAAGGCCTTTGTTTGCCCACTCCCCAGGTACTGCATGCACCCAGCTTTTTTCAGCTTTTCCGAAGCTCAGACTGTTTTTGTGGTCTCAACTTCCACCTACCACTCTCTGCCACTGCTGCCAGTCCCCGAAAAGAGCCCTACTAATCTGACTGACTCGATGGCTGCACCAGTGCTCATGTCAGGCTGCAGGAGCAGACCCAGCAGCAGAAAGCAGGACACTCCTGTTGGTGGCAGCCCGGCCCCACATTAGCTCGACTTCCACCATCTGTGAACTCACACCCTCATTTTCCCTGGAGGTCTGAGTTACAGCAGGAGTGTGTCTGGTTTCCAGAATTAATGGATATTTCATTTATTTTCTGCACCATGTATGGTCCTCATTGTTTTGTAGCTGTTTATTATTTTTTTGTGTGGTGACTATTAGCATTGATTTTTCTCTTAATTTTATTTATCTATGTTTTCCACTGGAAATATTTAACTGTTTTCCTACCTGTCTTCTCTCACAGGGTGAAATTGAAGGCGATCCATCAAGTTAAGGAATCCTAGCTCAAAAGAGACCATTCCAAGAGCATACGTGGAAATATTTAGCTGACACTACAACAGGAAAATCCCACTGTCCATAGACTAACTACATTCAGCTTTGTAGTCCTTCACTTGCCTCAAAAACAGTTGTACAATATACGTAAGCCAGACTCCTCTGATTGTAAGTAAAGTGCAGGTGTGTACCGGGGGGTGTGTCCTTCCCCACCTCCCTCCTGGCTTTCCTGACCCACTTGCTTTGCATCTTTTGGTTGGACTCACTGGTCTGTGTCTTGTGTCCATCTGCACTGGCACTTGGGATCTCTAGGTATTGTGGAAGTATTTTTTTTTAACTAATAAAAAAGTGTTTGAACACACTGGTTGGGTTTTTTTTGTGAGCTTTATTTGCATGTTTTAGATGTGGATACTTCTGAACTGATGCACTCTTCCTGTAAAAGTGCAGTATCCAAGATACAAGGATCTCAAAACTGTAAGGGCCTTAAAAAGGTGGAGGATTGTGAAAAATTGTGTTTCTCAAGTCAATATTATAGGTAGGCCAACTTCCAGTCTTTCAGGGCTGAAAAACAGATATTTCACTATTTAAATACTTGCCATGTTTAAGGGGGGGGGGAATACTGGACAAGAGGAGGCTTTTTAAAGGAATGTGAGAGTGATGTTGAGCTCAGTTTATTCTGCTTACTACAGAGCTTGAAAACTCTCTCCTGACATCTGGGTGCAAGAAGCTGCTAGAAGGTAATTACAGAACATGATGGGTACCAGCCAACCTGCGAGATCAGAGCTGCGTTACTGCTGGCAGGGGCAGGGAGGCTGTGAAATGCAGGAGTGTGAGAGCAGCTGCCAAAGGAGGATTACAAACACAGGGCTGGTATTGCTCACAGCAGTCTGTAGGTTAAGCTACGGAGTGAGAGCAGCAGAGACCTTCCACATTACGGATGTAGAGTACAGGAAAATGTTGCTACAAAGGTCATTGCTGTAAATCATGAGGATGAGTTTAAGGCACATCAGTAGTTATGGGTCTAAAAGTGGGTTCTTTTATTTACCTGCAGATAGAACATCCACGGATCCAGGAGAAGCCAATGTAAGCTGTTGAGATTTAAACTGCTTCAAAATCAGATCATTATTCCTGATCAAGCTGCATAATGATGATGACTGTGGAAGACATTGCAGGAGAGACTTGCTGTAGTATGGAAGGATCTAGCAAGTGTGCTATCAGCCTCTCTCATGCATTAATACATGTAAGGCATTACATTGCAGAGAACACAGGATTTCCATCCGAGTGAGTGTTTGATCTCAACACTGAAAGGGAACAGAAGAGCCTTAGCAGAGATAACAAGGGCCCTCAAAGGAAACTACATCTGATATGTGTATGCTCTTTTCTGATGTCCTGCAAAACGTCTGGCAGTTAAACAGAATAACTAAAACTGAGGCCAAGGTAAGAGGGCTTAAAGAGATACTCATGCCCAGCAGCAGGAGGCTGGAGTCTGTTGTTAGTGCTTGCTAGAGAGAGACAGAAAAAGGAAAAGTCCTTTGCTCCAAAGATTTGCTTTATGAGGGTACAAAAAAAAAAGTGTTTTGCCACCAGAGGGAAAAAGGAGGTGAGTGCCTTCACCAGCACGTGTGGGAGGCAGGAGTGGGTAGCAGCTGGGCTGGGCTGTAGCTCAAAGGAGAAGTAAGTTGCTCCCCAAATGCCCATCTCTCAAGCAGGCTTCACCTCTGGTTCCAAGGGCTTAAACCAGGAGAGAACAATAATTGCTGGGACACTGCTCTGCCATGCTGAGCTCCGTAGCTGCTTGAAAGTGTGTGAGCACTGCCCTGTGCCTGGGCTGGACAGGCGTTCAGCACTTCCCTGCTGTAGCCCCTGCCCAGGCCTGGTCCAGTCCTGTTGCACTCAGAGCCCAGAGAAGCGTTTGTGCACCTTGCACAGGCAGTCACAAGTCTTGAAGACAGAGAGCAGGACATTCCATTTCCTCCCACGAGTGCCCTGCAACAGTGAGTGGAAACAGAGTAGTGCTGTGCCCATGCAATGGCTCAGTGAGCCTCTATTCCCTTCCCTTCCCCAGACCAGCTGTCACCCAGCCAGGGGGAGCAGATGTACCACTCTGAGCTACCTTTGTCAGAGGTAAAAGAAAGGTGAATACTTGTTTATTCTGAGGCAGAAGGATCTGTGATAAAAGAGACAAAAGATTATCTATTAATTATTCAACTAAACTTCACTATATGTCTATTTGGTTGTCTGCATGGAAAATGTCTGCTTTTAATGAGTATTCCAGCAAGTGTAACAAGAGGTGACGGAAGGAAAGGTGGAAGGATGGAGGAGATGCATCACAAAACATCCCACAGGAGAAGGTGCTTTCACTGAGGAAGTGCTGGGAATCCCCTTGCCCCAGATAAAAGCTGAGAGGGGCAGATACTAGCAAAATAATTTTTCGCTGACAGATCATGATCTAGGCAATCAAGAGTTTCTTTTACTCATCTCACCCTGTGAATTATTTAAGTGGACTTTGTACATGTGACACCACACTCACACGAGCTGTTGATTTAATCCCACTGTGCCGAGACAGCTCTTGGTGCCAGCCATGGTGGGGCCACAGTTTGTCCCCAGTGACGTGACTCTGGGTCTGACCTCTGAGGTGATCCAACGAGCCAGGAACAGTTGCTGCCAAGTGTTGCATCAACTTCACCATACAAGTGACCAACAAAGTGCTGAAAACCACTTTTTTTTTTCCCCTTGTAACAGCAAAATTTACTTACCATATAAAACTGCAGTTAAGCTTTATTAAGTGATTTGTTCTGATAGAGTTCATAGCCTTGGAGAGCTCCCCCCATCCTGGTTATGTTTTAGCCAAGGGCTGAAGGGCATGCAGGGCCTGAGTTTCGAAGGTGTCTGTCCGGGATGCAGAAGAGGAGGCGGCGGCTCTCTACAGAATATCCGAAACAGCATTCCACTAGTTTAAATGTAAATCAGGTAATAATACACTTGAACTCCCACTTCATCTGAAAGTCCTGTTTCAGTGTCTGCATGATGTGTGTCCTAAAACTGAACTCAAAGAGCACCCGATTAAAAACTGAAGGGATTTTTTTTAATACTGTTCTCTATAAATCACACATTCTCACCCCTCTGACACTTTTTTTCTATACCGAAACACAGCTTCACTGTTTCATAAATGCATCAAACCCCTACCCAATTACAAGAAGATACTCCATACTGTTAAAAGCATATCAGAAAAAGGTCAGATTAAAACTGAGCTTTCTGAATATCAGACAAACCTCTACCCAGATGAGTTTGCAGCAGTGCAGTGTTTGTCTGTCAGTCTTTGGCACTGCTTTTTTTGAGTGGATTCCAGTATGGGAGCCAGGCAAGCTTGGCAGCTCTGCTTCTCCACTTTTCCTCTCTCCCTGGGCCCAGGTGGGGTGGGCAGCACAGCTGTTTGCCAGAAGAGCCACAGGGCTCCTTCCTCTCAGTGTGCCTGGAGAAATATACATGTTTCTTCCGTAGACTTTACCTCCCAGCTCACAACCTCACAGCTTTCCTAGACAGCCACTACTGGGATAGGACCAGTTATTTAATTCCCCAGTCCCATGACAGATCTTAGGGTGCTAGTCAAGCCTTTCTCACCTTTCTCCTTCTAAGTTAGAGACCAGACAGTTATTTTTTCTGTTTTTCCTAGTCCTGAAGCTGGGGGGTATCATGAGACTCCACAACAATCACCATATTTAAGCATGGTTTCAGGTGCTCCAGAAGAAGGTAGAAACATGACATTTCACCGGGATGTTGCCTCCAGATTGAGAAACCAGAAAGTAAAGAACTCCATGTGCAAGAACTCCAACTGCCCTTATGTTGATCTCATGCTTTGAAGCAGAGCTGACTAATGGTTCCTGGAGGATGTTTAAAGGAAGACTAAATTAGACCCCTTTTCTCCCAGAACTGTGTATCAGTATTTGCACTGAAGGGCTAATTTAGCTTAATTGGAACAACTTTAGTTTGATCCTTCAAATGACTAACATATGACTTACAATAATTATATCTTTCTATAAGCAAACCATTCTATTTCTCAAAACAATTCCATTTCATTGACATAAACACCAAATCCCTTCCACACTAATGTCAGTCTCTTTTCACAGCTGTGGGTGCTGAACACTGCACACTTCCTTAACTTCTGGAGTGATCTCTATAAAACTTTCAGCCAAATGACACGTGGTTGCATTTGCCTAGCTGATGGAAACCATGCCTGTCTGTAAATCCCAACCCTGGTAAATTTAAAATTTAAGAAAACCCAAGTGAATGTCAACACTTCTCAATAATTAACCTCATTTGCCCATTTTCATGTGTAAAACATAAGCTCTAGCTCTGATCAGTTACTTCTCACCTTCATCAGGTAGGAAAAGAGAAGGGTTCATGTCACTGATGTATGAGAGGGTGGTGCTCAAAGACGCCATAGAAGATGTGTGAAAGGAAACCAGAACAATTTCTAATTTCCCTGTGGTGGCTTAGATTCAACTCACAGATACTTGGACTGCACGTTTAAAGTTACCCACTTATTTCCAGTGCCCGATGAACCTGTTTGTGTCTGAGCACTCTAATCTATATCTAACATCAGTTCAAAGGGTTTAACATTATTTTTAGGCAAGTAATGCTAACTCACAGAGTGAAAAAATACGATGCAATAAAAATTCCATTAATTTTCTATTGCAGTTTTGTAACTCTGCAAGCCACCTGAGGCACAGACTATTTGTCCCATCATATGGAAATAAGTACTTGCTATACCAAAGGTCCCTCTTCCCTCTGCTTTGGGATGCGTTATAATGATTATGCCATGTCAATTTGCCAGGCAACGGTAATTTCTTTCTTTTCCCTTTTTTTTCTGTTTGGAATCAGGATAATATTAATGCTAAGATTACCTTAGATAAGGAGTTCACGCTGCTATGCTCTTAGCAGTGTAGGTTTTACTTAGAAATTTGTGCTTCCTAATGTTTTGAGCAGGACATAAAGCAGGCAGCAACACCGATCAAGCCTCTGTATTGAGTCTGAAATGCTGAGACTTGTATTTGGAAGAATAATAGTTGGAGCTGGGGAAATCTACGAAGGTGTCAGAGGAGAACTGGAAAACAGTATTTACCTCAACTGGTTAGAGTCTTTGAAATATTGCTGTAATGTAGTGCACGTTTCACACTTGATGTAAACCTGCATCAGTTGTAAATGTTCTCCCAAACTCCTGTTGTCCCTTTCAGGCAGACCACCCCAGCCAGCATCTGCGGGGCCCTTGCTGAAAATCCAGCAGTTTAGAAAAGAGCTGGGAGGGCAGGTGGAAGGTATTTGCTGCTGAAGCCTGGGACGTCCTCTCTCGAGCTGCGACAAGCTGCCTGGTAGATGCTGGAGAGCCTCTTCCTTCCTTCACTAACACTCCACACAGAGTAACTCGAGGCAGCAGCGACCTGACAGAGGGGGCTGAGAACAGCTGAAATCCACCCATTTGGTATGGCTTTGCTGTGGTGATATTCTCAGCTTTGGGCAAGAAAGATACGTGGGTTCATGTTAGTGGTTTTGTTAAAAAAATGCCAGAGCCACACAATACTGGGTGAGTTGTTGCAAATCCAAGTAAGAAAATCATTCCAAAAAAGAAATCAGCGAGGAATTGAAAAAGATACCTGATGTGCACATATAATTAAAATTCTAATTGACCCATTGAGGGGGAAAGAGGATTGCTGTTTGAAGTAACAAAGGAGTGGTGCAAAAGTTGAGAGGAGCTCTCTGAAATGACAGGCGGAACAGGAGTGGCAGAGAAATGCAAGAACCTTGTTTCCTGCGACTCTTCCTCACTTGGGTACTAATGAAGTACTAAACTTATGAGAACTGTCAGTGCCCACACTACTTTATCCATGGCATCTTGTTCTCATGCCTATTTCCCAACACAAATCTTTACTCAGGAAGACAAGTATGAGTGTGGCTATCTGAACAGAGACACTTTGTACGCCAGAAAATGGCAACGAGGAACCCAAACCCCTCAAAACCAGCGAGCCATTTGGCTCCCAACTCTGCCAATAGTTTACTTGTACAAAGCACCTTTGTACTGGGGGTTGATGGCAGGAAATATAAATTCCAAAGGCTAGTGGGAACCTGGGAAATGCCAGAGGTTAGAGCCAGAAACTTTTATTAATGTGGTGATGCTAGGAAAGGAAGTGATTTTAAGCATAATTTCTGTACTAACAGAGTCTGTACCACAAAGCCACATTAGGAAAAGGTGTGTTTGGTAATTTGGCTTCTTTTTTTTTCCCTTCACCTGAGAACTGCTAGTGCTGGCACTGGTTACTTAGCTCACCCAGGCAAGGCCTTCGGTCATGATGGGATTTGTAATCCACCTTGAGCAGCCAACTGGAAAGATGACCAGGTTTGCGTTTTCTTATAAAAATACACATAAGTGACAACCCTCACCATCTAACAGTATCCCACCTGACTAAAAAAGGGGATAATTATTAAAACTGCTGAAAACTACAACAAGTTTGGGCTGGCTTCTGTTCTCATGAGGTTCTTCTCAGGAAGGAAAGAGGAAGAAGTCAGCCCAGCGGGGACGAAAGTTGGCCATGCCCAGGCACTACCATTTCAGTAGTTTTCCAGCATTCTATATAAAGCTCAGTTCAGTGGCTTTTCTCTCTCTGTGATGGTGGAACAGGTTTTTTCGCAGTTTTGATTAAAAAAAAAAAAACGACCACAAATTGGCAAACAAAGACAGTGCTATGAAGCAGAAGACTCTATCTGGGCACACCCTCTCATCAGGGAGGGTAAATAAACAACTTTTCTCTATTTTCAGCTCTCATTCCTCACATTCAAACTCCACCCATTGTACCAATCACCCCCAAAACAATCAGCAGGTCTCGTGGCAGGCATATAAAAATGAGGACAAGTCAGGACACTATCACATAGCGTGCTACACATCACCAGGTGCTTAATTTTATCAAAGCAGAGGACTTTTAACAGGTGTCAGAAGCCACAATGTCGGGAAGAAGCTTTCAGGGACTGAAGGAACAGACTGATTCTGCAGCAAAAGATGCTGGTAAGAAAGACAAAATATTGTTGTATATTTGGAGGGGGGCTTAGTTGCTACTTTGGCTCAGAAAACCCACAGTCTGCAGTGACACTATTAGCTGCATCGGTGCCAGGAGGACACAGCTTCCTCTTTTTCCTTCCCTTCCTGGGAAGCAAGTCTTGGCCATCACCTGGAGAAGACCCCAGACTGGCCATGGCTCTCCAGTTGCTGTGGGCAGCTGCCTCCACCTGCCCACCCACTGCTCCCTCTGTGGCTGCTGAGCATTGTCCAACATTTGTCACCCCCCAAAACGTTAAATTTAATGTTTTTAGGACATGTTTTTGGTAAAAATAACCTTCTGTATTTAGCTTTTGCATTGTGCAGGATGGTTTTTTCTCATGCTCTGTAGTGGTTTCTAAACTGCTCTCCTTTTAATAAGTTGCAGTTAACTTTTGATGAATGTTTCCCACTTGGCCTGTCAATGCCTTCTGGTAATAACTACATTGATTGCAATGTACAGTTTGTAATACGTAGTACAAGTATGTTTTTGTTGTGTTCCTCAGCAGTAACCACCAGACTGTGCAGGGTTTAAAAAAACCCTGTATGAACATTTCTGTAATAGCTACGCCCATGTCGTAGGGCCAAGGTGTTATCATTAATGCTCTGCGTTGGAAACCAACTTGTCAATGCACAGAGTAACAGCCTGTCCTTTAAATGAAAAACTGAAAAATGTGTATAGCTTATTCTAGCATTTTATAGTATATTCCCTGCAGTATTTTTGTGCAGTTTATTCCTAGCAGTGTGTAATTTTATCAGGTGTGGTCCTGGACTCTCATCCTGCAAATACTGTGTTGTACAGCTGAAATATGTGAGAAACCTCACTGATTTCTTCAAAGTTACAGCAAGTTTTCATACATCCGGAGACAAGTGTGTAGCAGGCCCACAAGCATGACAGTATTTGTTTCTGAAGAACAAAATAGTCTTTGCTATTTGCTATGCTATGAATATATTCATACCACTGAGAGGGCACCTCACTCTTACATAAACTATCAGATAACATACGATTACATGGCATCTCACTTTTTTAATGCTTTATATTCTGGACTTGATCTGTTATGTTTCTAGCTTCTTCTCCTCTTCTTCTTCTATTTATATCTTGTTTATAAAACCTCCCTTCTCCTGTCCTGCTCTTGTTTAATGCACTTGCTTCCATTTTAGAAGAGGCCCTGCTCCCAAATGGCCCATGGAGAAAATGCATGCTAGATAACCAACCTTCCCCAAGCACAACAAGGTAGAAATCAATAAAAGCAAGTGTAGTGTAAAATAAGCAGCTTGCAGCTAAATGTCATCATTCCAACTCACTGCTAATCTTTGCTTCTTTATCTCCTGCTTATCTGTCATTGATTTGCTCAGCTGACCATAGGTGCTAGGTGAACGCTGATCTCACAGCAAGCTGCTCTGGCAACACACAGTTCCCAGGGTGCCCACAGGCAAAGGGCACAGCCTCAGCCTGCTCTGTACCAGCCTGGTCAGTTGCCAGGGGCATAGCCTGCTGTGGGTGTGCAGAAAAGGGAACTGACATTGGGAATTCCTGTTACCATAAACGGGAACAGCTGGAAATGATTTTTTTTTTTTTATCTTAATTACAGCAAACAGCCTGGGACAGGCCGCTCAGGATTCAGTCAACCAGATTACAGATGCAAGCCAGAAAGGTAGGAGCAATGATCAAATCAAGAAGTGATGGAGCAGCTCAACACAAGGCAGCAGTGGGCAGTGCTTATTCTCCTCTGCCCCACAGGTGTTCTCAGCCTGAAAGGCCTTGGTTTCAGCGACAACTTTTGGGCTTTTAGAAATCTCATGGGAAAGGATTTCAGGGTCTGTTGCTTAGTACATCCAGAGGTACTGGCAGGCAGTGGCTGAGGCTCCCTTGCCGTTAAGTCTCATGCACAGCGTTCAGATATTGGCTTCCTCTTTAGAAAACTTGAGGGAACAACATGAACAAAACTTTGCTCTTCTTTCTTGAGGATTATGTAGCCCTGTGTCACATCTTGCTCCCACCCCCCTCTCAGCCCTGAGGGCAGGGCTCCATCCAGGTCCAGCCCTCTAATGGATCCCAACACCTGCTGAGGCAGGTTGATCCAAGCTGATCCTGGCAGCTGGAAAGGTGCCATCTTGCTGCAGGGGATTGGGAACAAGTCAAACTAAAAACTAAGCTCAATTTTTTTTTTTTTTAACAATTTAATAACTTTGTAAGAATGAGAGGAGACTAATCAATTTCGGGGTCTAAAATGCTTCATGGAAACCAAAATGCGTTGGCAGTATCTCCTTAGAGCTGACACCCTCTGTGGCTCCATGGATGTGATGAGAAGGGTGGGCTTGGACACCTGTTGACATTACACAGGGAGGCAGCAAAATTGCCAGAATCTTTTTTAAAGATATATTGCTACATTTCTGTGGTCTAATCATCTTCACACCTCTCTTCCATCATAAATATTAAACAACGATGCATTTTTTCCAACTTCCTGCTTATCCTTTTCCCTCTCTTGCAGCTATTGACAAGGCTGCCAAGATGGCACAAGACGGAGTAGAAAAGGCGACTGGACAAGCTGCAGAAGCAATGTCTGGCTTTGGGAAAAAATGTGGCTTTAAAAAATGATGCTGATTTAAGTCAACAGTATTGCATGTATAAATCTCTCTTTGGCTTGCAATTCCCTCCTCCTTTGTGTAGAAAAATGAAAGCTGTTTGATATCTGCATAATTTCTCTCTCTTCAAATACAAAATTTTAAGATGGAAGGTCCATCTCATCCTTCACAGAGGAAAAAAATGTATCTTTTAGTACATCCACTCACAATCATCAACGTGGCTCAAAGGGCTTCAGCAATGCTGTTGCCCTGCTCTTACAACAGCACAATTATTGCCACATTTGCTTAAGTGTATTTACAAAGACACTGAAACTGTTCATACTTCAGGACAACAGAACATTCATATGATGAAACTGAGTTTTCTTCCAGTAATCAAAGGTTAAGCTGGGGTTGTATTTCTTGTCATTTAGTTGTTTGTTTGTTCCCATCTTCTATGTTTTTAGATTAAGATAAATAAAGAGTATTGTAAGATTTCCACCACTTCGAAATAGGTTGCCTTGTTATTTAATCTCGTTATTTTACCACGGCTTTCAGTGAAGGATCACACAATGACTTGCAAATCTCTTTGATCCAAAGCCCTTTGAGGTCAGTGACCGTCCTGTAAGGACGCAGAGGAGCCCTGTGGTGTCTGTGAGTGAATGGGAGCTGTGGTGTCCCCCCCCTTGTCCTTTCTCCTGCCCATCTGTTGCCCATCTACATTTCTTGTTCCCATTATTCACAACACACCTCCCGTTAAATCTCCTGAGGACAAAGCCCGGCCACTTTATCCCAGTGCTCGCTCGCAGCTCTAGAGGCGACTGGCGGCACTGACGTGAGAGAGACCACAGAGGGGTGCTCGGCTCACCTCTCAGTCGTGCCTGAGCTGCAGTTCGTGTGCGGTGCTTCAGGGCAGCCCGGGCAGGCTGCACTGCACACAGCCTGCCTGCTCAGGGATGGAGCTGCTGTGAGAGAGGCAAGGGGGCAATCTTCTTGCCTAGGAGATGGAAATATTTATTTTAGATTGCTGCTTGCTGGGCAATCAGAGGCTGCTGCAGCCAGACAGGATGCCCACTTAGTGCTGCCTCTGTCAACAGAAGGCACTAATACCCACTTATTCACAGTAAGTGCTCTTACCTCGGCCTCTGGGTGTTTTTCATTGCTAGGCAGTATTTCCTTTGGGAATTATTTTTCCTTTTTTTTTTTTTTCTCCTGGTTTGAAGCCTTACCAGCCTGATTTCAGTAAAAAAATAGTTTGTGCCTTACAAAAGAAATCCAAAGCAAGACCAAAGTCATCTGGTTGCAATGAAATAGGGCAATCCAGGCCTGTTGGAGGTATTGCTGCCTTGCCCCTCTTGACCAAAGGCTGTGGTTGACCAGGGCTTTTTGGAAGCTGGTCTTTGTGAATACAGTCCTAGGAGAGGCTGACTCACCCCTGAACCCAAAGACCACCCCTGTCTGCAAGCTGCACAAGGATGCACAAAACGAAAAACCTTTATAGGACCCTATAAGTAATAGACCATCTGTGAGTAAACATAGTCCAGGGCTTTGCACCAAGTGTCCCTATGCAATGTCTCCTGTCATTTAAAGCTTTAAAAGCCTAAATATTTACCCAAGTACAAGCTCACAGAAAAAGCATTAGACTATTGCACTCTCAGTTACTGGGCAACCCTCAATAGTACTTTATTATTTAGTACTTTTCATGGTTGCCTCCCTAATGGCGAAATCTTGGGAGAGTGAGCTCTTTAGACTCAGCATTTCAGACACCAGTGCTGTGTTTGTGGGTGTTAGTGGCCCATACACCGTTCTCCATTGCACCTTTTTTTTTTGCTGCAAACCGCTTCTTAGTTAACATTACAAAAAATGAGTTAATATTACAGAAAGAAACCCTGAACAGTTGTGGGTATTTTCACCAGTAGAACCAGTTAACTCACGATCTTCCTCCAGCCAGCCAACAAGCACCTGGAGGCAGCTCCTGACTCCTGGTCTCCAGCGCAGGGATGTCTTTGCTGCTTCAGGAGCCTGATCAGAGTGTTTCACATCTCTTTTGTCCCGAGGGTGAATGCTGTGCCACAGGCACCCGTGAGTCTGAGTCACTTGCTGGCAAGTGTTTCTAG
>JAWWES010000169.1:8822214-8850333 GCA_035583135.1 Lophotriccus pileatus
TATATATATATATGCTGCACTTAGGTGACCTGTAGTACTTTTATAAACCTAGACATTAGCATATATGATGGAGCAAGCCACTAATTAAATGCATCACACAGGTTTATTGCTCCATACTAACTACTAGAATAGTTCTTTACACAAATTTGAGAGGACACAGTAAAAAAACCTGAAGTGTTTTACCAAATATATTCAATTTCAAAAGTCTTGCTGACAGGCAAGTTGAAGAGAAGTATTAGTGAGCCCCTTAATAAAACTCAGGGGCAGCATCTTAGCAGTGAGCATGTAATAAACACGTAAGTGTGCTGTGAAGATTTTCAGACTGATTGTAACTACAGAAAGCTACTGCATGAAATAGAAAACAGTAATACACCACCATAGGTTTGGAAAGGTCAACTTTTTTTAATAACTGCTCTCTCTCCAGGTTATGTCATGCAGTTACAAAGTAGTTAGGAAAAAAGCATGAGTTTCTGGGAGGGACTAGTTGTCTTTTTAAAAAAAACATTCATATTCATTACATAAATAACATCTGGCACTTCAAGGGGACTCCACGGGACAAAAGCCTTACACTTCAAAAACTGTGCTTGATCCAATATTTGGTTGAGGTCCATTTTGTTGTACTCTAAGATGTTCAAAATTTTCAAGACCTCCTGATGACAAAAAAAAAAAAAGAAAAAGAAAAAAAGGCTGTGTGTGTTAAGACAGTGGATTAATTATAGCAGCATCTTAGCTCCTCTGTGGTTTGGCCAATGATTTCTGGGTTCAGTTTCACTTTAGTTGTTCACTGAGGCAGTATCTAATTTTCAGAAAGCCTCTGAAAGGAAAAGACTGAAAAAGAATTCCAAAAAAACCTAAGTATGATTGCTTACCAAATTCAGAATATCCCTTTTTTTTAAAAAAGGAAACACCCTATAGTCAGAAAAATTATGTAGATACTTGATTAAAAACATAACTAGAGTTGCTTGATAGTTTCAGCTTATAAAAATATTAGTATGTCAGCGCTACATACTTCATGATGATAGTCAAACTAGCTTGAACAAGTGATAAAAGGCAGTCCTGTAACAGCAGCACAGTTAAAGAAAAAATATTGCCTAAAGAGAATCAGGCCTGAAGCTTTACTACAAATAAAAACTAGACTCCTATCAAAGTTAATCCCTGCTGGAGGCCCATTCTTCCTTTGACAATGCCACAGCATTGATCATACAAGGCCTTACTGAAAGTGCTGAAGCCAAAATTACGTCATTAAACAAAAGTGCATGAAGTAATAATGAGCTAAGTGCTCACAGAGTACAGTATCTGATCTGAAGTCTGAGAAGTGGCTCAGGTGGCAAGACCACTCTTTCATATATAAAATGTACCATTTTGTTTTGTAGGCGAAATACCCAGAATGGCCCCCACAAGTGCAGATGAACTGTTATCTTCAGATACATACTTGTATACAATTTCCTAATCCATGGATTTTTATTGTAAAAAAGACTAGTTTGGAACTGAAACTAATTGAGAATAGAATCCACTATAATGTCAGAAGAAAAGAAAATTTTGTGGTTACATGTAAACTTGTGATAAGCTTTCTCGAGAAGAGGGTACATTAACAGCGAGAGGGGTGGGATACAACAAGGAGCGGTAATGGCCTGTTTATGTAAAGGTCAAACCAGCCTCATTGTACACTTTGAAGACTTTCTCAATTGCATTGACATAGGCAGCTGTTCTCAGGTCCAGACCCAGGTTGTACGTCATGGCAGTACGCATGATTTGCTGAAACAGAAAAGGTTACATGTGATTTCTGTGAGTTCCTCCCTAGGAACTGAACAATTTTGTTTGCAGGATCTCAGTTAGGAGTAAAAGGAGCTGCTAGACTGGTATCAGAGCTCTGATTCTTTGTAGATCAACTATAAAATGTCTTGATTCCCCTTATAACTCTGAACTGAAAGGGAAGAAAATATTTCCCAGGTTATTATAATTAGCCCTTTTCAAGTCTTAGGCTGATACGTACTTTACATACTTGTTTCTCCCTGTAGTCTTTGTCCCATTAATTAAAAACACAGCATAGAGGGATCAATCTAAAACTGCTAATGGTAAAGTAAAGCACTCTTATGTATGCATCCCAGATTAACCAGGTACAGGAAGACAACTCAAAATTTTTTAATTACTACAGCTTCTACTAGAAAATACTTCATTTCCTTATTAATCTCTAATGTTTATCATATCCAGTTAAAGATGGCTGTGATGGCACAGAGCAGAAATACTTCATGCTTGTGGTAACTCCCATTATCATATATTGTCTATCTATTCCTTTAACTGCAGAGAAATTCTGTACAACCTATTCAAAAACTGTCCAAAATAGGAATTTTCTCTCATAATGCAGTATTTACCCGGGCAGAACGCTCCATTGTGTAAGCCAACCCAGAGTGGACAATGTCTTTCTCGGACGCACCCTGCAACAACAGGGAATAAAATCAGGGTTTAATCCAAAACACAAAGGGATTAGGGACAATGACAAAACACGAAGGTGCATTATGGACAATGACATGTTGGATTCCCTTAATTACTAAAGCTTGCTCACTCATTTTCTTCTAAAGATTGGTGAAGAATCTAAATCACCTTTACTGTGTTACTTGAAGAGGTAGTTATGGCCAATTCAATTCTAAAACCTCAGATCTAAGCACTGAAGTCTTTTATAGCTTCTAGATGCATGATGCATTCTTTTATTGATGTTGTAACTACTGTTTTCAGCCTTTAGAATGCACAGTAAATATTAAAACGAAAAAGCTCCCAAGAGTCAATAACCTACACAAGCTTCTTGCAATTGCTTTGAAGACAGGCAGGTTTTAGCAAGGGCATAAATCCCAAATTCATATTCTCCACATTGTATTAGCCCTGAGCAACTTCAAAACAACTTTGTTCCCATTAAAGTTTAAACACACGGAGCAGTAAGTAGTTGTAGATTGCCTGAATTAGGATGACTCAGTATCAGCTTCAATGTTACATTGTCCCAGTTGCTGTAATTTACTAATAATTTGACCAGTTCCTCCACAAAATATACACTTTCCCTCAAATTTGGGCTGGAAGTAGAAAGTACAAGGTCAGTTTCTATAGCTTATGTTTAAGAGATCCAGCAACTGCTTTAAGCCACAGAACTATCAGGAATGCTACTCATAAAACCTAATATGTATGAAAATGCTAGCATCATACTGGATCAGGCTAAAGTCTATTTCTATCACCAGCAGTCCAAGTCCATATGCATTTCCCTGTTTTCTCCTGAGGAAGCGTGGTTTAATGTTTTTCACAACTCACTGGACTTCTATACTCCATCATTCATCCCATCTCCTCCTGAACTTGTGTTTGAAAACAAGCTGACTGATGCTTTTAGTTTCCATGTATCTCTTGGCAGAACACGCTGCTGTGCTAGGAACCATCCCCTTATTCCTCATTCTGTGCCTCACTGTGCTGGTTTTCTTTGAACACATCCCCTTCTCTTTCACCATTCCATATGGTGAACTATCTATCCTTACCTGCCTCTTTTCACATCACTCGTTCTATAGATGACTCTCTCGACCCCCTGACTAGCTCAGGCCAGTAAGATCAAGGTTAGCTCATTGTTACACGTATGAGAAGCTTTTGGTTATCTTTGTGATCTTGCTTTGAACTTTTCCCATATCTGTAATGTTTGAAGATGCAGAGACCCAATCTGCACACTGTATTTAGAAGGCAGAAACAGTGGATGTATATGGTGGCATCACTAGTCAGTCTTATGTTTCCACTTCAGAATAATTTCTAATGCTGGTTTTGTGCTTTGATTGCTATGGCTTTCTAAGCTTATATTTTGTCATTACCTCCAAAACTTCCATTTGAATGCAAATGGATGGACTCACAACCCATCATTTTATATGGAAATTTCCCCACCATGAGATAACTGAATTTTACCTGAGGCATATTGCACAGGCTCAAGTAGAAGAAAGAAAAAATAGCTTATTTCCAGTATTCTTAAGCAGGTCAGATCATTTGCTTACTTCATTTCACCATCAGGCTAACTATGTGTTAATGCCTTGTTTGGGGAAAAATGCTCCGTGGTAGCTACAACAGTAAAATTTAGATGGCAGTTATAATACCAGGATACACCTACCCTAACAGTAAAAAAACCCAGCAGCAGCTACTTACCGATATCCTATCCTGAAATTCTGCTGTAGGCACAACTGGAATAGTTCCCCCATGTTTCCCAAATTTTCTTTCCAAGCTTTCCTGGACAGACACTAGAAAGGAAAAAAAACCACAAAGATGTAAGGTAACAGACAAGGAGAGCAATGTGCTCCCTAATAAAGGTGGTAACCTCAAGACTTTCAGCTTGTTTTTGGTAAAAAAAGGGAAAGATACTGATTTTTTTTCTGGTTTTATATGTGAATGACTACAGTATTAGTAGTGATATTGCTATAGTACAGTCACAGGGCAAGGAACTGGATTTTCTGATTTTATTAATCTTATAAAACTGATAATCTGGATTAATTTTCCTAACTTGATAGACAGTATTAGACAAGCTATTTCTTGAAGTTAAAGCAATCAATTATCCCATAATGCACTTGGAATATACAGTAATGGCTAAGAAAAAAGCCCATGTGGAATTTTAGGGTTTTTTTCCCATAGGACATGAGCAGTGCTTTGGTATATTCATTGGCATTTATTTCGTCTTAATTCCTGAAATTCCTAGACAACATCACCGAGTATCCTGAAGCTAAAGAAGGGACTTAAATGAGAATTTCTGTAACTCAACTTTTTCATAGACATCTTGAAAAGTATGATCTATGAGAAAAGGTTACATTTAACACCATGCAGGTGTATGTTTTGTGAAGTCCTATGTCTCAAGATTTACACATTTTCTACAGAATATTGTTTAAAATGGAGCAACATCCTCCAGGACTTCTCCACTAAGCTTCCTCTCTCCGTGTGATTGGTATTCTTTCCCAGAAACGAGGTAGCACAGAATGACTGTAAGTGGAGCTGTAGGCCACAAGCAGAATTTTACAGTGCCTGTACCAAATATATCATTGCCCTTTATAGAAATCCTCTATTGTTGCAGAAAAATGTTACCCACTCAAACTGAATACTTCTCAAATACCAAGTGTACAGCTGAAAGATGTTTATTAAGAATATTTCATGAAGTGGCTTGACTTCAGTATTTTCACAAAACTGAGGGAAGAATGAAAAGATAACTGCAAAACTATGCCCTTAACTTAAGCCATCAGAATTGCAAGTCAATTAACCCGTCTCTATTCTTCAGTACAAAGTAGTTACAGACTCGTGGGGAAATTGTGGTGAATTTTAATTAGTTCTGTATTTATTTGTCCCACGTTTGGTGTTTGCTACTCCAATCTATTAATTAAACAGTGCATGGAAGTGGAACTGAGCACTTACTGAGCAAGTGGTAGTTTGAATCCCTTTCATATTTGAAAGTCAAACGGCCATAACTGACATGGTTCAAGTTTTTCAGCCATTCAAAATAGGATACTGTTACACCACCAGCGTTCAGGTAAAGATCCTGCACAGAAATAGCAAATATTTTGAATTGTGACCATGTGACAAAGGCAGCTGTATTGTATTATGCAAAAGCAAGCAGAACTATTGTGTACAAATTGCTAGTTTAAACTGCAGTACAGAAGACAATTCAGGTCTTACTCTTACAGGATAACACTTATCCTCTTCTGCAGCCCAGGCATTACTTCTACTGATTTAAAAGAGGACTTGACTTTAGAACATATGAAGTTCAGATGTGCTTGACTGACTACCTCTATTTTAATCAAAAAAACTAGGGCATCCTTAGGCCATCTCAGTGAGTAAAGGCTGAAGACCAGCCACTCTGTCTACTTGATCAGGACACCCTTTTTCTAGGAAAAAATTGTCATTATACTTGGCTAGGTCTTATTCTGTCAAATTATCATTACAGACAACATTTACTCTGTACAATCTACAGTATCACCCAGATACACAATGTCTACAAGCAAACTGGCCAGCATATTTATTCTTTCTTCTTCATTTGCTTAGAGCACATTTTAGTTGAGCAGATGTCAGCTAATAATCCAAAATACAAAACTAGAGATTTAAGAACCAATTGTGCATTGTTCTCTCTTCTGAACACATAGCCTTCATGTAAGAGTTATCTTTGGTCATTTACAGTTGCAGTGAAATCTTTAATAAAGTAGTGCCATTCTTAAGCAACACTGACACCCATTTCCTAGACATCTATTATTAAAAGACCACTCTTAGAGAATGAATGGCTATTAATAAAAGCCTTCAATAAATAACGTCTTCCTACAATTCATAAAAACATTGTTTTTGTAATGAAAGTCAAAGATCATAATAGCTCCTTACAGGGATAACCATGATATTCCGCTCCAAGAAGATTTTGTCAGCTTCAGGAGTCGTAGGCCCATTGGCACCTTCAGCAATAATCTGAAAGAAATCACAGCAGAGTAACTCAGAGGTATACATTTGGTTTTGTTCATGCTGATTATCAAATATTAGTATTTAGACAGACCTTCCCTATTTTTCATTTACATTTGAACTCCTGGACTTACTTTTGCTTTAACCTTGTGAGCATTGGCCTTAGTCAACTGTTTCTCGCTGGCAGCAGGGATGAGAATGTCACAGTCTGTTTCCAGAATACTGCCCTCGAGTGGCTTTGCTTTAGGGAAGCCCATGATTGTCCCGTGTTGCTGTGCAAGAAAAACAAACCAGGGTGTTTTTAGTGTGTCAGTACTTGTATGAATTCTTTCCCTTCCTCTGACTTCCAAAATAGGAAAAAAAAAAAAAAAAGGCAACAGTACTAGAAAGACAGCACATAACATAATTCCTATCTTTACTTAGATTAGATATAAAAAGCAAAATACAAAGCTCAAATAACAAAATTCTCAAAACTGGGACTGAGGCATAACTGCCCTCTGGCCAAAGACATTGATAATCATTTGGGCTCTGGAGTATTAAAAAAAAGGTCCCTCTCAGCTCTTAAAATAGTTTTCAAATAACTGAAATGACTCACTAGAGTGCTACACATAGGCTAAGTTGCATCACATAAGATTCAGAAGTACCATTTTAAAGTACTACAATGATAGCCTTTGTGTAGTGACAAATCTTTCCATTCTTCTGAGAAAGGGAGTGATAAAAACATTCAAACACTCCCTATCTAAAAGAAGAAACATCAAATAAGGCTCTTAAAAACTTCAAGTAGAAGAGTGCATTTTAGTGCCTGTCCCCTCAAATCTGCTCCATTTGGAAACTGAAATAAAAAGACCATATCCAGTTGTCATTATAAACTACAGATTCAAGTCACACTGCAAGAAGAGGCCTTCATTCTTTCAGAAACATTCAATAGTTAAGAAGCAGCAAAAATGTAGGTCTTAAAATGACCACATGCTTGTGATTCTCAGTCAGGAATCCTTCAAGAATCTCCTTGCCCTGGTTCCTTAAGACATCTTTCCTAGTTTAGGCATGAGAAAAGCAAAATAATACTGAAGTCCAATTCTGAAAACAAAGTAATTAGCCTGCACACATGCAGGCATTCTTCTGAGAGCCAGGTCAAAGGGTAAATAAGGAGAAAAGTCAGAAGAGTCAACATTTCTAAGCCATTTCTTAAGGACCAATTGCAGCATGATTTAAATATCACAAATTAACACCAGTCTACAGTGTCATCCTATGTACTTGCAAAGCTGACGGAAATAAAACACTTTCTGCTTAGTTAAGTTTCATACCAATTTGAAATCTTCTAGTTCCTTTGGGTCAATCCCATCAGGATTCCAGATAGAACCGTTAAACTCCCCGACAGCGATGCATTTTGCTCCATAACGATGCAAGTATCTCATAGAATGCAAGCCCACATTACCAAATCCCTGAAGGTGGAAAGAGAAAGGGGGAAGTAGTTAACCCTTCAGCTAGAATCATGACTATTATTGTAAGGTTTATAATACTTTCAAATAGTCTTTAATCTACTGGCACATCTTGGCATTAGATGATATGTATAGGAAAGATGGAAGAAATTTATATGCATTCCGTTCTTGTCTGAATACCCCTGCAGAATTTATGCATTGTAGCCAGCAATATACAGTTGTGCTAAGTTTTTTATACTGGAAAACAGAAAGGAAGAACTAATGCTACTATGAAAGTGTTAAAACTATGATGTTTATCAACATAGGAACACTATGTGTATTTTATAACTGGCACTGTCTTAAAGGGATTAGTAGATTTTTGGATGACTATTCAGAGGTTTGACTAACATTTTCAGGACAAGAAATATTCTTATTTAATTTGGGTAAAGAAGGCTTACAACTGTAAAACCACCCCACAGTGGAAAGTATTAAATAAAAGAATATAATTAGTTCTTCACACTGAACTTGCAAACTAGTAGGAAGCTATGTAATTTCTAACATGTTCTGAAGTGGCCCTGTACAAAACAGACCCCCTAAATTTTAATTTAGATAATCTTGTATGTCATTATCATGCTTTACATCCTTACATGTGTAGAAAATGTAATTCCAGGCCATTATGTTCCTTTCCTTCCAGAATACTGACATTTTGGAATTAAAGGAACACACACAGTAGACCAAAATGTCACATGATCAATGTCAAAAGTTTGTAGTACAATTCTGTGCTGAAAAAAAAGCTGAATACTGAAGTCCTGTCTAACGTAGATCCAATTATATTTAGGATTTTTGACTATGCATTCAAAGCAAACTTCGATACAACAGTCTGTCATGCATTAGCTCTCTGAAATGCTTTATGCCTGTTTTACTACAAGGATTTTTAGCTGTTTATACAGCCATGTTTTCAGCATAAGTTATGCCTGTTGGTTAGTCCTCTGCCAGGCAGGAAAATGGCAAAGTGCAGGGAGCTGAGTGTGCTGCAGGGTCCATACAGGGCAGGGATGTTTGTTCCAGCCTACAGGTTAACTAGAGGACAACCTGGAGGTTACAATTACTCTGCCATTTCTAACAACCAAGCCAAATCAGTGTCTCAAATCCTCCACTTAACATACTGTTTAAAGCTGAACAAGTTATTTCTTTGAAATTTTAGGCAAGATAATACATTCCTTCAAAATTCAGCTACCTAAATCCTCAACTCTTATGAACACCAAAAATGTGCATTCAAGCTACAAATTTAGGATAAGGTGTTGTTTTCCTATTTTCCCAACTGCTCATTCCATAGTGAAACAAAAACATAACCATCAATTCCTTCTCTCCTTGAATTTTTTATTATAAAACATTGCAATAGATTTTGTATAGGCAGAAACAGTGTCACAGCTCACTGAAAAGTGTGCAATGCTTTAAAGAACTACTGTAATAGTATTTCATTTGGGTGTTTGCAGCCTACGTTCATAAAGACTAGACATTTGGTGTTGAGCCTGTAAGGTGAAATTGAAAGTTCAGTTTTTACAGAACAGTCCAAAATAAAGGGCACCTATGTTGCATGAAAAGTGTTTCTGAAGTTTGAGAGTAAAGGTGAACTTGGAAGTTTTAAAATCAGGTTTTAAGGGCTACAGCTCTTTTTAAAAGCAGCTCCACTGAAAGTCTGTTTACTACTTTTTCCCTACAGTCAAAGGAAAAAGTTTACCTGAACAGCAAACGTTTTATCTCCAAATCCTGGAGTCATTCCTAATAAACTCATATATGATGCTTCATTGATGAAATTTTCAATTCCATGGAAGACACCACGACCAGTTGCAGATATACGTCCATGGATCCCGCCCTGGCTGATGGGTTTACCAGTTACACATGCGTGGGCATTAATATCCTGTAAAACAGTGAAGGACTTGTGAGATAGGGAATTAATCAATCAAACAGCAGCTGCAACAAGTTTTGTACACTTCAGAGACAAGGGAAAACTGAAATTGTACGACTCAGAACGTGATATAGCTTATATGCATTTAGTTTGTAAGGATGATTTCCTTCCTCACTGTGTGTGAACAGCTCAGAACTATTCTAGTAGGTGTCAGGAAAGTTGTGTAATGCAATATTGGACATGGCCTGTAATTTTTTGTTGTCTCAAGTGTGTATGTTAACTTCAGTCTGTGTGTAGTTAATAACAGTGACATCCACATCGTACTGTTAGCAATGAGCACGCCTTTGACAAACCAAAAAGCTGTGAGGGATGTTTCTCAAAGTCAGGTCCTATTACAGCCACAATTTTCATTATTATTCTTGAAGTTTTAATCTTTTTAAAGGCTCAGACATGTCCCTGGACTGGTTTTTAATCATCTTTAAACAGTGTTTAGTGTTCCTTTATATCAAATTCAGTTATTTTGAAAGGACAGGACAGGCCTAATATGTTCTTGTTGTCAGAATACAGGGTTTGATCTCAGAGGAAAATCTGCAGTATGAAGGTCATATGGGAAAAGTTAGATAAGCAGATTACTTTTACTCAGAAAAGCAATATATACAATCAAGCCTCTATTCTTAATTTGGTGGCAATAAAATTAAGTTTTCCACATGCCAGACAGTAAGCCAAGATAAAACAGCTATTTAAAACCAGAATTTATTTTTCCAACTGAAATTAATAACTAGAAAAAAATTCTTCCAAACTAGACCCTGGACCTCCTTCTTTTGTCAGCTCTGGTTCTCATGCTCCCCCACCCTGGGAGCACAGTCACACGGTGGCTTGGCTTCCAACACAAGTGAAAGAGTAGGGATGAAAGGGAATCCACTGAAATGAGTCTGCCAGCAGCCGGATGGGTTTCCATTCCATCAGCCACATATTCCCTGGGAGGCTCCCTCCTCTCCAGCACTTGTGCCAAATACATTTGCATGCCTGTGGTGTGAGTGCAAGATGTTTGGTGAGAGGAAGGAAAGGACCAGACAAAAGTAAGTGGAGACAGAATGGCTGGTGATGACTAGAGCCATAGTAAAAATGAAACTTTTTGTTTGAAAACGATAGTGAGCTAACATATAAAGACAAAGGTAACTCTCCTTTAAGAACAAAAGTGATCCTGGGCTTGCCACAGAATTCCTAATTCAGTTTCCCAAAAATATAGCTGCGCTGCTGTCCATAAGCTGTCTGCTCCCTCTGGTGGTATATCAACTGTAACCAAGATGGGCAGGGGTGTTTTGCTATGAACAGCTTGGCCTGGCATCTTGATGGACTTTTAGGGTTTTATTCTGTTTCAGAGTGAAACTATGGCTTAGGTTTTGTGCATTCGCAAAGGAGGATGTTTGTTTTATAAATACTTGAAGAAATACAGCCTCCCACCATATACAAAAATGTATTTATTGAAGTTATTTGTGTGTCCCAAAAGTCAGCTGATTGTGTCAGGAAGTACAGAAGAGCGGAAAGGATTAATTTAATCAAAAACTTTATCCATATATAATTCAGTGAACCAGCAACTTCAGATGGATTTTCTGGAACAGTTAACATGGTAGTTATTAACGACTTGCATGGTTTGGCAAGAAAATAGAGCATGACAATGAGGACAGGTCCAGATCCTCTTCAAGTCACATATACAAACCACAGTTGATGTCAAAGTCCTAAAAGCTTTGATTTTAAGTCAATAAGCAAACACATTTAATGTGTCTTGGGCCAAAAAGAAAGGGCGTGGCTTTTAACAAGAACTTTGGAAAATGGTTTATGGCTAGCATTAAAGACTTCTATATCAGTACCAGTAGTTTAGGAACTTAATTGGCAATGTTGAGACACTAAATTTTGTTCCTTTCTTAACCCCTTTCCATGCTGCAATAATATTCACCTTGTCTCTCCAGCTTACTGGCTCTCTATGCTGTGTTTCAAGCAGACTTTCCCTATTTGTTTGTATCTGTTGACTTATCCTTTCCACTTCATACTCCCTGAGCACAGCTGTGCACAACCACACTGACTCATCAGGTCTGTAGATTTCTCAGACAGATTCCTCTCTCTGAAGTTATCTTTCCACTCAGCTGGATGCAGTCTCTTGCACAGCTTCCATCTGTCTCCAGAATTATGGCAAGTTGCACTTCTGTTCAGTGCTCATTTTCTGCTCTTAGTTCTCTTCCCTTCTTCCCCCATGGCCACTTTTATCTCTTAGTATTCCTTAATCACCTTTATTTGTGCTGTTGGTGTCTCAAGCAGATAGTTATCTGCTTCCTCTACAAACTAGTTTTGATGGATTATTCCCCTTTTTATAGCCTTGTCAGAATTGTCACTTTCCTTCTCCACACCTGGTCATTCTCCACAATAGCTCTGACGTTGCACCATGGCTACCATTCTCTCTTGCATGTACAACAAGCAACCCAACAAAATTAAGTTTCAATTCTTCAATCAACCACTCAGAAAAATGTTCCTAAATCTTCTAATTTTTTTTTTTATTTTTCAATAAGATATTGCAGAGAGTCTAGGAATAAAAGAAGCTGTTGTAGCATAATTCAAATTCTATTTTTATGCTCAGTAGTTGTTATTTTGTCACTGAATCATGAGTATATGTAGGACTACACAACAAAATGAGATGACAAAGTGTATAGAGTAAGAAATTCAGCCATTTGAAAACTTCTATCGGTGTTTAGTTTTCTACCTATTAAAAAAACTGAAGCTTTTGTATAAAACTGTAGGAGAACACAATGAATACAGCAGATCTTAAAACAGGTCATGTGCTGCGAGCCTTCTGTGTCAGCTGTAATAATACAATGCTGTGGTATCACAGTGAAATATGCATTTTAGTGCAAAGAGTTAAATGGTAAAATGCTCTGAGGCAGTAGCTTTGTTAAATGTTGGAATTTTAAGTTACAACTGAGGGAACTAGTTGCCACTCTGCACGTTGAAGTCCTTTTGAAGTCATAATTTTGGGGTTTTATCAGGTTCCAAGTTTTAATTAAGAAATTCACATATGTGAATAGCAAAAAGCAAGTAATGTTTTGTAGTGGCATCCTATCTAGCAGACAGCTCTGTGTAAAAGTGATCTAACTCACTCTGCCACAGCTGATTCCTCAAGCATTCCTTTTTCTGTCCTCCCATAAGTTACCTTAGATGGTACTTTAGAGGTAGAATAACCTGTGCCGCTCCATCCTTCTATTGTTAAAGGCATCAGACAAGTATTCTGCCAAGAGAGTGTCTCAGGAAAGCTGGGCACATCTTGAACAGACACACCAGAGGGAAGTATGTGTTGGATGGCTCTAATGCCTTACCACTGAAGGCAGACACCCTGCTGTACTTTGGAAAAACTTTTGGAAGAGACTGCAGAATGTACAAAGAACTAGTCTTTTCATTTCAAAAGGAGCTGGGACAGGCAAACATGCAATAGATCAGCATATTAATACACAGCTACTAAGAAATAAGTTGTTCATAATACATAATGTTTGTCTTTCATCCAACTTGTCAAAAGCATACCACAAGTGTTTGGTCAACAGTCAGGTGCAAATAACCCCTCCAACATAAGGGCAAAAGGCAAAGTAAAGGCTAAGATTAAAAATGAATTTTTAAAAACTTTAATTCCTTTTATTGCCTCCTGGGTAATAATTTCTATCAGTGGAGAATTTGCTGAAGTCTACACCAACTACTTGTTACTTCTAGGGGACTACAGAGAACATTATAACTTTAACAGGTTATACAAATAGGGAGAACTTAATTTACATGGTCTCTTGAATGAACAAAAAGACAAGCACTTATGTCATAAAACTTGTCAATTCTGTTATCTGAAATGGAAAGATTTTAATTCTGCAGACTACACAAGCTATTATGAACTAAATGTTTAACAATTTTAATAATCATAGTACTAATGAAAAATAGAGGAAAATGGTAGAAATAGAAACCTGTTTTAGACCAACTGTACCTTTAAAAACTGTGTATTTTTTTTTTTTGCTGAACACTTGCAATCAGTATTGCATCAAACAAACTTTTTTGGAGGCTAGTGTAAAACCACTAACTTTAAAGCTATTTTTCCTTAACAGTACCCTAAAAACCTCACACCAACTAAGTTGTCACAGTTTGCACGAATATATTTAGATCCCCCAATGAAACAAAATCACATGATTAAGCATCTTTTCTACTCCAAAGCCTCTGCTCAAGACTTACATAGTGTCCTATGGTACTGGCATAGGTGTCGGCAATCCAGGACATCTCCCTCTCCCCTGTGCTCATATCAGGAGCGGGCACATCCACACCAGGTCCTGTTGGCAACAGTGCAAACAGCTTTTAAGGGTCCAACATGAATAGCTATCTTCAACCATTATTCCCTTGGGAACTGGGCAGGCCTTGGCAGAGAAGAACTGTTTTCCTGTTTAATCCTCAGTTTATTATGCAAGCAACATATTCTTCCGGAATCAGTTCAGGTTTAGATGCCGCATCACCCATTTCTACAATACTGTCAAAACCTCCAACCTTTCACATAAGCCACTTGATAAAATGAAGGTCAGTTTGTCAATAAAAAGTCAGAGCAAGACAGTGCATCAAAAGCTCTTTTTTTTTCTTTTTTTGGCAATCATTGCTGTAACAGGGAGGGTGCTCTCTAGGTATGATTTCTATGTACTGTGACATTGATTGGGTTGTTTTGTCTCAGAATTTCTTTTTTGTTCCTGGGTGAGTTTAAAAATCAGACTTGTTCCTAGTCATTGCACTGTAGCACGGGAGTTTGATTTTTATCACTTACTTAAAGAAAGAGAAATTAAGCTTTTCTTCATGAACTAATCTTTTGAAAGAACTTCTGCACATCTGTTGAAATAATAACAAATTCACTCCGTTTTTTTCTAGATAACTAAACCCAGTATTTGCCCAAACTACTTAAGATCAGACAGACTTGCTCAGCAAGATTTTAAACACACCTCTGCCCCTATAATTTTTTTCTAAGTATTTTTAAAAGGTTCGTGAAAGCTGTGTAGCACCAATCTTCGAGCCAAAAAGGAAGACAAATTTAATCAAAACATTTGAATTGTTACTGAACCAGCAAACACTATAGCTGGCATAGGGTATAGCATTACCCTAGTCACACCAGTAAGTGTGTTTATAAAGAAGCTTAATTTAGATGATAAGCACTCTGGCTGAAAAAGCAAATGACAAACACTCTAGCTGAAGAGCAAGAAAATGCAGATAAATGGATATACATTCCCAGGGCAGTTAGACATCAGGAATACACAGCAGACCTTTAACTAGTTACATGCCTCGTTGTTCATTTGAGCAAGAGCCTCCTTCGTGTAAAGCTCCTCCCTTTAATTACAAGTCGACCTAGTAACATTCAGCTGTCTCCAGAGACCTCCAGATAGCAGCTCCAGACAGCAAGGTATCAGAACAGCTCAGGGCTGAGAGTCTGAATGGAGCACCTACTAACATTACAGAAGCTGAGGTTCTGTTACAACAGGCTCCCATGCTGCTTGCCTTATGCTCCCCTTGCAGCCTGTGGTTGCCATGGGTGAAGCCATCAGCTTTTGCTGGGGTGGATCTTCTATTTCCTTCCTCTCTTTCCTCAGATATCTGCCAAAAGCCTCAACTGAGACTACAGGAAACAGTAACAGTGAAGAGTTTGCTATTACAGATTAAAATTGCCACAAACATGGTCACAATTTTATAGTTTAAGAGAAATGTGATTCATTTTGGATACTGTGACCTCAGCTTTTCTGGCCTCTCGTAGCAGAACAGCCACTAGGAAAAAAGTTAAGACGGTTGCCTTTAAAATGCACTAAGATGCAATGACTTAATTCTTTGTGGCTCTTTGATGAAAGTTCTGTACCCAAATTGTTTCCAGCTCTCAAAAACACTGTTCTTTAAGGATATTACCTACTGCCAATGCACAATAAATTAGGTTCCTAAATTTGCATAGTAAAGCTGCCCAACATACCAATAAAGCCCTTTTTTGCCAGCTCCATGGTAAACCTTCTCGTGATCTTTTCCAATTCATTGTCCTATAGAGAAAAATGCAATAAACATCAGAAGAAAATATTAGTGTTTATGAGTATTTGCTAGAACTCAGCCCAAGCATAAACAGACACCCTCTTCCTTTATAAGAAAGAATGATTCATAATTTATATCATTTATATGCCACTCCCTAACAGACTGTTGGTATTCGGGCAGCACAAGAAACACTCGTCTTTCTTTCCGTACATTCTGATCCATGACAAGTCGGGAGCGTGGCACAGGAAGAACCACCTGTGCTTGCAGCAGAGCTTTCCAGCAAACAAATCTGATATCCTGTGTGAGCGATTTACAACCAGCAGCAGCAGTAGCTGGGCCACCAGTTGTGTAATCAGCGCAGTCGAACGACTGCACACAAACCCTGACAGGAGCTTTCAGCTTAGAATATCTGGTACGTATTCTTGTGTCCCTCCCTCTACGAGTTATTTTAATTAGGGCAAGAAGGCAAGCCTGCAGTAAACCTTTTATAAGCCAAGTTAGTTATTATTCACATTGAAACACTGCATACAGTGGTTTAATGGAGCATAAAACTATTTATCAAAATAAACAAAAACATTAACTTTTTTTTCTAAGAGTAATTTAATTTAAGCTTTTATTAACAGTATCAACTGCAAAAAAAACTCAGGTTCCAAATTATTTGTAGTTTCCTGACATTCAGCAAAAAAATTAGTAAATTAAATAATTGAAGTATTCCACCTCTGAAACACAGACATTTTAAAAATTCTTTTCCTACCTATTGCATGCACGGGCTAAATTCAGCATAGGCAGAAGTGGCAGGAAGTTTTAAGTGGTCAATAATGCCCTTAGAAGAGCTTTTTTAACTGGCTGGCTTCAGTACTGCAGATAACCAAATTTTTATCTATGATTAGGCTTACTGTGTAGTTCTTGGGATTGATCTTGACACCAGCCTTTGCCCCACCAAATGGCACATCTACAAGAATGCAAAGGAAAATCATTTTACTTTTTCAACAATAAAGGCAGAACACGTGAGTAATATGTGTAATTCTATCTTTGATTTTGGTTTTGCCACATTTAAGGCTTCTCAGGTGTAAGCTAAAATTTGATCTATAAAAATGGGAGATATTTCAAGGCAACTTAAAAATGGTCTTTGAAACTCTGAAGTTCATCTTTTAAATTTTCTATGCTTCAGTCTCTTATCCCTGGCACTTGTAGAAACAGTAAGTTTTATAATTTATATTTTACTGGAGTAGCTCAAACACTTTACTTTGGAAGTCCTATGTGTCTGCACATATATTAAGAAAGTATCTTCTTTCCTTACAGATAATGTGCAGATTCTCTCCAAACTCCTCCACAATTTAGTAGCCGTGTATGAATTGTACTTCTTCGTAACCCATAAAGGAATTTTATCCTCCTTTCTCCACAGCTCCCCTGCCTGAATCCTTTACAGCCTCCATCTGTTCCCCCTAAAATTAGTCCCCTGTTAATCCAAGTTTGTCATACTTGGATTTGAGTTCAAGATGCAGTACTTTTCTGGGAGAGGGTACCTGGCAGAATTTGGACTTTCCAAATGAAAATGCAACTTAATATTTAAGTATCTACAGTAACAGCAGAGGGAATATGTATTATTATTTTGGTAACTATGTTTTTCCCACCTTTCTACAGATTTTAGTTAGAGATTAAAATTCAATTTAACCTTTTCAATTTTTTATTTCCCTGTAAATTACATCAGTAGTGACTGAAATTGAAGACTGAAATCTTGCTTGAAAAACAAACACTTACCAACCACAGCACATTTGTACGTCATGAGAGATGCTAAGGCTTTCACTTCATCCACACTGACATCCATACTGTAACGAATACCTGCAAAAGACAGGTAAGAAAAAATAGGAATTCACTGAACAACTTCACAGGTATTTATAAATTGAGAAGGATAATTCTACATCAACCATCTATAACATGCAAGTATGTAATTTATCAACTTACTCGCTTTAAGATTTAAAGAACAAGTCCCTGTTACCCTACTTAAATATTTATCTTGTATTTAGCAGAAATGCAGGACTGCAGCAATTCTCTCTTAAGTAGCTTAACAGCAGCATTTAGCCTGGGGAAAAAAGTGAATATTCCTTGTGAGGAAGACAAGTCAAGCTGACAGGTAACTAGGAGTAGAGTTTCCAAGAGGCTGATAAAGCTCTTCAGCATTCCATAAGACCTTTAGCTGTGGGCTTCATTCATTGTATATACAAGATGAACTTTGTTCCTGAACGTAACTTAGCAGCACAGGTTACAATCAAGGTCTTTTTGATGGAGTAATACAAGCTCCTGTTATAAGCCTTGGCTTCAAGGCTCTGGCTGCCAGACACCGCCGTGTAACAAAAAGCAACAAGTCACTCTGCTAATTCAATTTTTTTCCAAACATTTTGAGGGGATAGCTCTACCCCACCAAGCTTGCATCCCACACCCGCATGGAAGCCAGCCCACACCTGCATTCCCTGCTCCATGTCATTCAGCAGGGCTGCAAGTGTGTGCTGACCCGCGGTGCCAAGTGCAAATTCAAATTGTTGCGGGCTGATACCTGCTCAGATGCAAAATGGGTGATCCCAGCACTCAAGGAAGTTTAAAACTGAGTGGAAAAACAACTACACAAAGGCAAGGAGATCTTTCACCTGCCCAACTCTTACTGGACTTTTGAAAAATAGGTTGTAGTTGTCCAATAAATTGATTGAACTCAGTTAACACTTGTATATTCTGAAGGTAGTTGCAGAGTGGAAAATACTTAACCCAACTGACTGAACACATAGACAGAACTCCAGAAGCCTAAACATGACATTTAAGATCAATACAGTGCCCAAAGTCATGTGGCCACAGCAAAACAGCCCCTACAGCTGTATGTTTGTTTCTATTCTAGCTTTTCCTACATAACTAAGCATGTAACAGAGCCATGAATAATTTATTATCCCCATCTCTACTCCCCAAATCCTTGGCTGTAAGTTGTGCCAAGTTGCACGGTGGTTTGTAGCGGGCACAGAGTGTCCTTTAGATGCCAGAACATGGCACCACAAATTTCCTATTATGTAAAGAGAAGACCATATTCAGGTCCTTAGGAGTGAAAAAAAGGCCAGCATACATTATCTAAACTAAAGTGCTGCTATGAAAGCCATTCCTGAATGCTCTGGAAACAATCCCAGTTTCAAAGGAACTGAGTGCTGCTCAAATAAAGCTGAGGGCCAAGTGCTGCTTTCTTATGTGAGTTCAATCAGTAAAAGAAAGTACCGTGCCTGTGCAGAACAGAATTTAAATTTGTTGTGTATATGGGGGAAGGGTGGTCTCCAAAAGCAAATAACTAGTTCCTAACTTGGGTAGCTGCAAGGTGTTCATGTCTGGGCTTTTAATCACCTTCTCCCAGGAAGTAATATTCAAAACTTAAGTGGAGTCTATCAGAGCCCTGCAGACCAATCAAAGTCACAACATACGTGTTTGGGTTTTTTTAACATTTCTTACTCTGACCCTTCAGAGGAGCAGGTATCCTTCTGTAAAGCTCTGAGCAAGAACAACACTACCTGTGGCACTGACTGTCCCGCCTGAGGAAATCATCCCTCTTGGCTGAGCAGGTATGCTGGGCACAGGTCTCATTAGAGCATTGCTCAAGCCAGCCAAGTTTGAAGTCACGGTCTATGCTGGCCAGAAATGAACTCTGCCCCTGCACCCCCAGCTGAACTAGATCACTGTGTATTTATTCAACCCATATACTTATTTAAACTTCCAAGTTGTGTATACAAAGCAGTTTTGCTATAAATGTACTCCTGCAGGCACACAAAATGTTATTTATTGATATATGGAAAGTAGCAGGTAAACTAAATAGTTAGGGATAATTATCTCAAAGAGGTAAGCAAGCAGTAGTTTAACCAGAAGACTCAAACATACGTAAACAGTTAGATCTCCAGTTTCCTTTTATTACAGTCAAGGATTACTATTAACTTTAATGTAATAAATGTAACTTTCATACCAAGGGAAATAGGGAAAAAGCCCCAAGACCAACTAAGTACTAACAGGCTTTCAACTGAGCTGCCTATTTATCAGCCACACCAGAATATGGTAAACTTTTATACTTGAGGCTGAAACTGTCCTTTCCTGGACAACTTGACATTTCTGAGCAAGATTTAACTTCTTTTCCAGTCTTTTAAACAATTATAATTGAAGTGGCTTGACTGTTGGCTTTATCTTGTTAAGTGAGAGACTAGTCAATTCTGAGAGTTGTGCTGACCTCACTGGTTACTTTTCTCTAGTTTATTTGGTAGAATCTTTCACTACAGTGTCAGGTGAAGTTCATGGTGTAGATCCCAGGTCCCCGACAGGTGTGATGAGTTTTTGCCTTCGGTGGCAGGAACACATAACACTTCATATGGACTAACATTTTATTCCTTTTCACATTCAGCCATTTACTGTTTTCCAGGAATTGTAATTACTCTGTAGGAGGCCCACCTCTTGACAGAGAAGTTATTTGTGCTAAGCTGTTAAGACTGATGAGAAGCAGGCATCTGAGAATGCTGTACATTCCATCTGAAAGCGGATGCACAAAGATAAAAGGCTTACTTAATTTCTATTCTATTTGGACATCATTGAAATTTAGTTTGACAGCTTCCTAATTTAGCAGGAGGAGAGTATTGCCATGCATTTTTATGGCTGTTTTGGCAGTGTGACTATGCATTCAGTAGCCTGAGTCTAAAAATGGACCATATACACAGATAAAATACAGGGTTTGGTTGGTTTTCTTGTTGTGCCTTTTTTTTTTTTTTTTTAAAGGTTCTTACTACATAAAAGCAAATGAAAGTTACTGTTAGGCAGCAAGATTGTAAGTTTTTTAAACCCTGGCAAGTCCCACACAGTAAGTCTCGGGAAACTTGTGGCTTTTACAGCAAACTAGCTACAGAAAAAATAGTTTGAAGAAAGCCTCAAGTTACAGTATGACTCACTGCCATGGAAAATACTTTGCACTGGAAAACATACAAATTCTTGTTCTAGTTGAGAATTCTCTTTCCTTGCCACACCCCAAGAAGTTAAACAGTATGCTAAGAGAGACTTTGTTTTTCCATGCACAAAAGCTCCTAGATGAGGAAATGTTTTCATTTTAATTTTGCTTTAGTATTAGTCAGTATAAAGAGATGGATTTATTATCACATTGCCGTGCTTATGCCTTTAAACCCTCTTTATGATCTGTATTTTGGAAGATACTATACTTCACTCAGTTACCTCTTGCACTGAGCCCAATAATTGTTTCCTCATGATTTAAGCTTAGATTCTTAAATAATGTTATGGATTAATTTTCACTTTTCCAAGTGGAGGTAGAAAGCACTTGAAACATAGTGTTCTTTTTAAATACATGTCAAAGTAGTAATTATCAGTAAGACTGTGTTTTGGATTCTATAATAACGGCAGTCTGTTATCATTTGGATCAGCAGGTTTATAGTAAGGATTTTACTAACATGCACATAACAAAGACCTTGATTTCCAACAAAACTGGTTATATATCCTATTAGATTTTACCTTTTACAGATTTCAGTATGTTCTCTGATGTTCAGTGTGTTTATTATGCTTCCTTAGGAAACACGGTGTACAGAACTACCAACTTTTCAGGGATGACTATTGCCTTTCTAGTATGCCTACAAATCTACAGGGAAGTTAGTTCACTATTTCCTGATCTTCTAGTGCAGTGAACTTAAATGGTAGTACCTACGTATGCCCTGACCACTAATGAGCATGAAGTATTCAAAGTCTCAAAAACTAAACAGTTGCCATAGTAACAGTTCAGAGCAAAACACTTGGTAAACTACTCTTCCTGCACTAAATTATCTTGCAAATCTTAGCAAGTCTCTCAAGTTCCCCAGAACCTTGAACACATTTGCACCTAAGCCTAAATTTTTAATATCTAACCAGGGTTTTGTCCTGCTTTGACCTCAGTGTTTTCTTCTAGGTGTGACGGTCTTATGAACTTTGGAACTAATCTTGGGTCTTTTACAGATGACAATTCTTGTTAAGATGGTGCATTTCTTCTGCTCACCTCTATTTGCAAAGGGCTTGCTCATCAAAAGCAGCCCTCCAGAGCAGTAGCTATCCTACACCACCCATACAGCACTCAGCAAAACAGATTTCAAGATCTCCTTTCAAAGTTTTTAGGACTGATTAAAGCCATATTAATCTCCCAATTAGTAACACTCGATTCTGTGGTAGCTCTGTGCATTAACAGCTTGCCTGACCCTGTCCAAAGGCTGGAGTATAAGTCTAGAGCCTAAGGAGCTTCAGTAAAGATGCTCACCTTGTTCAAACTACTTCACTAAATCCACAAATCAGTCCCAGCATTTACTGCAGTGCCTTAGTTACTTAATGCTTTACTGCTGGGTTATGTATCACATTTTCATGTTTGGTAAGTAAACAAGTGCAATTGTGATTGTACTGCTATCAAACTTTAAGTAATCACTGATACCTAACTCAGTAGGAACAGATCTTCCAAGCAATCCTGAGACTCTTTCAGAACAAGTACATTTTTCCAGATTCAGAAAAACAATCCAGCCTTTCCTAGAAGAAAATTGCTTAACCTTATTTAACCATCTGGAAATTGTGGCAAACAGCACAGTGACAAATTTGTCATTATTGAAGACAAAGAAATTCTAGATATCTCTAACAAATCAAGATGAGTAATTCAGTGCTGGACAACAAGAACACTGTACACCAATCAGCAACAAGAACTACTAATTCCTAAATTCAATTCACTAACTGCCAAGAGAGGAGATAAAAATATTTATCTCTTCAAACACAGTACTAGCCAGCTATAACCTGGGGCAGGAAAGAGATTCCCCTGTGGAGTCATCCCACCATTCTGATCTAAGCACCAGTGCGTATAAAGTGACCATAAGGTACTCAACCAGACAGAATATTGCAGCATACTACTTCTTGTATGCTTTTACTAAGCTGCACTTATACTTGAAATATACTTAAACATATGCACATACATGTTTATTTCGCTCCCTTCTGAGAGTGCTGTGTTTTAAACGCGAACATGGCAAATTCAGTAAACCACCAGGCCAACACATAGCACCTGAATTTATGCATTTAGAATATGGCTATGAAGTAAAGTCTCTCACGTGTAGAAGTACTTCAGCCCTACCTAAAGCACTGGGTGGCTCATTAAACTGCACTCAGCACTGCAATAACGGGGAGTGAGGCAGAGAGATGCAGTGAACAGCTTCCACATCGATACTGACACCACGCGCACGGGGGGTGTGTGTGTGTGTGTGTGTGTGCAGAGGGCGGAAATAACACACAAGCCAGCTCTGGCTGGTCCAAATGCCACAGGAGCCACAAAACAATAAGCCACCACAGTGCTGACATGAGGCAGGCAAATTCTATGCCCTTCCCAAGAGCTTAATTTCTGACAAAATGGAGCTGTTGCAATGCATGTGACAAAGAATACCTGTTAGGATCACCCGGAGAACAGGAGGGAGACTATCACACAGGAGATTCCTCTCCTCACCACCCCCAACACGTGTTTATCCAGAAAGCCCAATGCTGAGAGAGGTATGATCTCTCTATAAATAGACAAGGAGCCAACAGTAGCAAGGGAAAACAACTATTTAAGATCAAGGACAAAGCTGGCTACCGCACCAACGGTATGAGCCGATTATATGAAAAAGCTGAGACTAAAAGGATTCATAGCTAGAAGAGCAAGGCATAGCTTTCTACAAGAGTATCTGAGGTAAAAACATAAACCTGATATGGTTCACTGAGCATTGCAACTAGTTTAGTAAACTACAGCAAAAGCACAGGACACCCATTCCTTTCCTTTTTTTTTTTTTTCCCAATTTGCAATTTAAATGTATATCCACTGTTGGACTAATTGTAGAGTTAGATAAGCTACAATAACAGAACAGAAACCTATGAAAATTGGTCAAAGGTTGGAATCAATATTAGAAGTCTTTTCCAGTTTTAATGATTCTAGGAAAATAAGGCACGTGTATAAGCTTTAGCTATAACACTGTAAGCGTTATCACAATTAGGCTAATTACTTTTTTTTTTTTAACTCACACTCCTTTGAAGTTAGATCAGTTTTCATCTTTGATTTCAAGTTACTGATGGTCTATGTTAGTTCCATCTCTGGCGTGGTCCATAGGGTATGTTTCCGTGTCTTACTCTGAAAGACTCCTGGGCCAAAGACAGGACCTCTTAACTTTCACCCATTCATGACTTAGAAAAGCAAAGCCACCAATACAACCCCAGGACAAACAGCTTTGCTGAAGCAAAGATACCTTACAGCACTACTTCTTGCTTACCCCTCTTACAAAAGGAACAAACAACGTCATGATAGCCAAAACAGCACGTGGGGTTGTACCAGTCCAACTCCTGCATGTATAGATTTTTCTTCTGAAAGTAAGGCTGCCATCATCATGCATTGTTTTAAACAAGATGATGTGTACAAGAGAGGATACCTGGTGACTGGGCACTGAGATTAGTGACAGCCTTAGAGCTCTGCAACTGGAAAACCGCGGCAAGGGTTTTACCTTACGCAGTAAAACTGCAGAAGTCCTGATAGGCAGAAGAAAAGCCAGAAGATAGCAAAGTTTTGCAGTAATGCAAAGCTCCTCCACTAACTAGCCAAGGCAGCACCACACAGGAAATCAGGTTCATTCACCTTCAAGTCAACTCATCAAACAAAGTAAGACTCATTTGTCTTTATATAAAAGAGCGAACTTTGAAGTAATGTATGAAAAAGCTTTTCAAAATTCTTATGTAAGTAAAAGTTAGACTAAATCCAGTCTGGAACTAAAGGTGGTTGTAAAGCCTTTCTGCAGTGAGGAAGCAGCTGAGACTTGGTCACGGCAATTGTGAGCACGAACAAAAGTTAGACTGTTTCCCAGCTCTAATTCATTTGGTCCCATTTATAACAGACCTTTTGGACAGTTGGTCAACATGAAAAGCCTTTGAAAAGTTTCAAAACCACTTAATAGCTTTATATCCCTGTAGTAAGTGCTGCCTAACAACATGAAGTAATTTTCGTACTACTAAGCAGGTAGGAATTCAATAAGTTTGTTCTATTTTCTGAAACTAACCCACTAATGGCCATCAGCAACCACATAAAAAAGTACCTTAACCAATTTCACACCTATAGAACCCGATGAAATTATTTAGAAAGATTCATTATTTTAAGTATTAACTGCTAGACTACTTTCCAACAAAGTCATCTGTATTCTGACATCTCATTTCCTGTACCCTATTTGTTTTACTTCTTTAGGCAGCTGTCAGTGCAGTGAACAAGAGCAGCTGTGGTTTCCTGTTAGTGCTGGCCACTGGCACGCAAGACACTGCACAAGCAAAGGAAAGAGTGATCTGATCCACAGCATTACTTCAGCTACCAGGCAGCATCAGTCCAGTTGTACAAATACTACGTTTGGATTGTAAGCAGCTTGAGTTCCAACACAAGAAAACTGCTTATTCCATGTTCTCAATGGGATGACAAGGCATCTGACTGATTTTTCCTTTTCAGAGAACAGTTACATTGCAGAAAATTGAGTCTTTAAAACGTGGATATACTGTGAGAACTGCCACTTAAATGGGGATATTCATGACTGTTCTGTAAAGATTCCTAAACCACAAAAGAGAAGCACCTGAAAGGAAAAAGAATTACCACCTTCTCAAGTTGCAAAGGTTTGCAACCCCTAAAGTAGAATTAAGGATTGACTTCTACATCAATAGGTAAGTGCTACATTATTCAGTAAGAAATGTTATTTCTGGGTTCTCTCAGGAAGGTGGAAAACCCCCACAAGTTATATCCTGAAAAGAAAGCATGTTTCAGTATCTAGTGCCTCTTTTCTGGAAAAGCACTTCTCCTGACCCAAAGCAGAATCATGTAGTGACAACTGTGTCCAACACAGCCAAGCTGACTTGTGTTCTTACACCTGCTCGGTGGGAAGAGAAGAAAGTAGGATAGGCCATTAAACAACTTCCTGTTTTCATGAACAACGCTTTAGATTGTTAGAACTAGGGTATTAAGAGCATTGCTTGAACAGAAATGTGACGGTCAGGTTTCCCACCAAGGTGTAGAAATTTGCCAATCCAAAAAATGTAAGACTGATCTTGAATTTGCCCTCATCTGGCTGTATCGGGCCACAGAGAAGCCAGCACAGAAGGAGGTACAAGAAGGGCTACTAGTCAAGGAACTGATGATGTCTACCAGCAGATATCATCTGCATGCACATGTGATACTTATGAAGATCAACCTTGCATTTAGAAGTTTGGCCCTTTCCATATTTGGGCTGGACCACTAAGCAGGGATTGAAGTTTCACTCCAGAAAAGAATGAGCAGGCAAAGAAATTGAAGATGATATCCATGACAGAAGGAACATAATCTAAATGCTATACTGTTAGCTACAAACAATTAGTAGAAACAGAAGCTGATGCTAAAGTGCAGATAATTGAAAATGTTTATTTAGATTCTGTTTCCTTGAGTAATTCAGCTGACCTTAAGTTTAGAGCATTTAAATCTAGGTTTTTAAATTTGATTTATACTATAAACTCTTCATTAGTTCATGGTTAAATCTGTAAACATCCCTATAAACAGAAAGGTATTCAGAAGGAATGTACAATCACTAATGCAGCATTTTGGTACAGATGTACAAAAAGAAATTAGGAACAATTAATGGAAGACAGCCCTTAAAAGGCCTAAAAGTATGTTTTCCTACATTGCATACTTGAATCTTAAAGTGTACTTTGATAATTTGTCTAATCTGTATACAGAACAGTATTTTCATATTCTCTAAACAGAATCTCTTATCCCTCATTTTATGTAAACCTCAAGAAATACAAGAAATGAGCTTTTAAAGCATAATGCTCCTTGAAAGAGTGACAGACACAACAAAGCATCCCAATTTGCTAGCAATCACCTAGCAGTAACTAAACACTGTCTTACAAACTACACATCCCCAGAAAAAAAAGCAAAAAGAAAAAGCAGAATAAGGAACCTCACTTTACCAAATTTTACTTCTCAGGAAGTACAAAGTTAAAGGTCACAATTCTGCATCTGAAAAGATCTGGAAGCTGTGTTCCTCCTACTATTCTCCAAGCCTCCCACTTGCCAACTCACCCCTTCTTTTAATAGGTGGCCTTATGTCCCTTGCTGTTTCTTCAGGCTGAGAACTACTTATATTGGACTCTGGGGTCACAGTGTGTGGGACACTCACTTCAGCATGGTTTCCCATTCTTTAGTATTATATGAATTTTGGGTTGTATTTCGTTGGGGTTTGTGCTTTTATTCCTGCGGAATCTACCAGGATTCTAGTTGAAAAATCCCTTTTAGACAAAAGCTCAAGCTGTTGGTGCATTTTGAGTGGATCAAATGTACTCTGAATGCTGAAGTATCTTTACCACTCCTTTGCAGTTTAAGTAGAAATGTTCTTTCACATAGCAAGTTTCAAGCAGCTGATCTACTCTTAACATGCATCCCATTTAAATTTACTGCACATCCAAGTTCTGTCATCTGATAGTGAGCAAATTCCTAGAGAGCACTAGAAGGTGAAATCCACTAATGATCACTACACTGAAGAATAGAAAGGAAATATCATTTGCAATTCCTTCCCTAAATCCACAGGGGGTAGGGAGCAGCACAAGAAGAAACAGACAATCTATTGAGACTTCAGATTTCCTTTAGCTGTCATTTTCAATTGCCTTGAAATTTACAGTTGTAACTTCCCATAAGTGCCCCAGAGTTTGTTTCAGTGTCAGTGCAAAGAGGCATAACAAACGCCACCAAAAATGAAGAATTCAAAGATTTAGAAGTGTAGGTATCAGAACAGAGGATGTCAAATCATCCACCTGGTGGGTTTTGTTAATGTACAGTGTTATAAAATATTGTATGACTTTTTTTGTTGTGAAAACATTCATTCCTTCAGTCCTGAGCAATACTAATGTGAAATATTAGAATCTATCATACATTAATACTATGTCATTACTTTATTTGCCACTGAACTGTATTTTATTATACAAGCAAGGATTTTAAAGAGTAACACAGGCTGTACAGTAAAGGACTTTCTATAAGCAGCAGCAAGAGTAACTTAACTTAAGCCGTAAGAAAACAGCAGTGTAATAACCATCAGTATTTTAAAAGAAATTATAGTAATGGCAGCAAAACAGTAGCTCCAGAGAGTAAGATTCAGCCACGCCCAAGCTAAGACTCAGTCTGATGTTGGTCATTCTTTTTTCAAGTAAACACCAGAAGTTGAGTTAGCCTCTTTTGGGTAAGAATTAAGCATGTCACAGGACACTCACTACATATTT
>JAWWES010000169.1:8850433-8879025 GCA_035583135.1 Lophotriccus pileatus
CCAGCTGAACTGTCACAAACACAGTTACCTAAGAACACCCTTCCTACTGTAGTTTCGAAGGTAGAGGTCTTCACTGATAAGAAATCAGTTGCTTTCTGTAACTATCATTATTTACCACAAAGCTGCTCTCCACTGATGAAAAATAAATGTGTTTACAGACTACAGAAGCTCTGGTTTGAGCCACAGTCCTGAAATGGTTTCCAATGCCTAACTGTCCACAAAGATCAGAGGTCTTAAGTTATGTTGGAGGACATCTGCACTTGTTTTTCAAGGAAATGCCATGTATCCCAAACTGAAAGGGAGTTTGATTCCTCTGAGATCACAGCCGATCCCAGGAAAGCCCAGCAGGATTCACCCTCCCAGTCCCTTGACATATGTTGGTGTCACCTATGCCGAGCTAGGCACTCCTAGAAAAATCACTTTTGTCTTCCTGCGTATCCAGCCGGTAGCTGGATACACAGTTAACTTGTTATCAAAACTTGTTATTTTTCTCTACGGATGTTTGCTGTGTGAGCATTCGGATTTCGCCAACACAGCAGGTAGACTGTTAAGGGACAGCGGCTCCTCCAGCTCCCGACTTAAGAGCGGGCATTCCCAGCGTGCTTGTTCCCACGTTTCCCAACAAACACTACCGAGGTCTGAGTCACACCGAGTTAAAATCCGGCGGGCGCTGCCCTCGCACCGCTCTCCTCGCCCAGGGCCAGCCCGGCGGTGGCTGCGGCCAAGGCCGGGCCGTGACACCGTGACACCGGCCCGGGTCACCCGTGGGGCCGGGGCAGCGGGACACCGAGGGGCTGCGAGGGGACCGCTCTGCCCTTGCCTTCCCTCGGGTACGGATCCCGCGGGTGGCACGGGGAGCCGCCGCCTGCCCTGTCCGGGCGGGCAGCGGGACAGGCCGGCGGGGCAGGCAGGGCTGTAGGGGCACGGCGGGGCGGGGCGGCCGCGGGCCCGGCGGCCCGGCCCTCCGCGGGCCCGGGCAAGGCGGCGGGGCTCACCTCCCTTGCAGGGCGTGCGGTGCTGGCTGTGCTGCGCCCGGTAGCCCTCGATCACCTCCCACTCGCCGTTGTCGCGCTTGATGGGGAAGGTGACGCTGAGCACATGGTTGCAGGGCTTGATGATGCGGAGGATGCCGCGGACGCGGTGGCGCCGCTCCTCCATGCTCTCGCGGGTGCGCAGCCCCTCCACCAGCTTGTCCTCCACGATGCTGGCGCCGCGATCGAAGAACCCCTCCACCATCTTGAAGAAGTTGGGGTCGTCCTCCTTCTTCGCCGCCTCGCAGTAGTGCCGCCGCGGGCACCGGCCCCCGCCCCACGCCGCCGCCGCTCCCCCGGCCGCCGCCGCCGCCGGCCCGCAGGGCTCCGCGCCCGCCAGCACCGAGCCGGCGGCCAGGCGGGACGCCAGCAGCTCGCCCAAGTCGCGGTACATGGCGGCGGCCGCCAGAGGAGGGTCGGAGCGGCGCTGCCGCTGTCACAGGAGGCACCGGGCGCCGCCGCCGCCGCCTTTAAACGGGCCGGGGGGGGCGGCGCGGGGAACGCTCCGCGCCTCCCCAGCGCGCCTGCGCCCCGCGGGCCGCGCCGCCCCCGGCGGGATTCGCGGGCCGGGAGGGGGCGCGGCGGGGCCGGGCCGGGGCCTTCCCTCCTTCCCTTCCCTTCCCTGCCTTCCTTCCCTTCCCCTTCCTCCGGCACGGCCCTGCCTCCCTGCGCCGGGGGAGCCGCGCCGCCGCCCCAGGGCCGGGAGCGCAGCGGCCCGTGAGGAACCCGGCGCAGGTAGCTCTCACGCCCTTCAGCCGGGTGGAAAGCGAGGCCTCTCTTGGCGCGAGTGCAGCGGCGAGCGGGGGTGTGTTGGCACAGAGCAGGGTGCAGCACTCGCAGGGAAAGCTGCCGGCATAACCCAGCTCGCCCACGTGTGCTTAGGTGCCCCCTGGCAAGAGGGGACAGAGGCTGCCAGTGGAGCTGTTAACATGGCAGCTTTCAGAGAACCACAGAGTCGCTGGGGCTGCAAGAGACCTCTGAGTTTTGTCTGCTTCGTCTGCTCAGCTGCTGGCCCTTTGCTGGGTTTTGGCCCATTAAAATCCGTGTTTTTTATGTAGCTCGGGTGTTTACATCTCTAAGACTATTGCTTTAAACTGTGCAAGGCCTACTTTCAGAGCGTGGGTGACAGTGTGTTGTACTGTTGAACCATGTTCGTTTTGAAAGTAAGGGAGTAATTTTCTGTAGGTTTGGGCCGCTAATGGGAAAACACAGTGGGGTGTTTCTCTTTTTGGGCTTGTGAGAGGCCGATGCCCTTAGGGCGGGAATAACCAGGTAGTTGGTTTATCTCTATGGAAATCTCCCTAACCACTGTGGACATCCAAGGGCTGTGCCACAAGGCTTGTGGGCAAGTAATTTAGTGTGTATTTGTCAGCAGGAAGCTTAGTCATAGAATCTTTGAACATACGTAAACTCTTTGGGCGATTGATATTCAGTTTTTATCTTGATATAACGGGGTTCACTGTCCCAAGATTCAGAAGAATTTGTCCTAAGCTCCACTAATAAGACTGCGTCTTATCTGTAATGAGGATGGTTTATAACTGTATCCTAGAGAACAAAGATCCTTGATATTAAGTCATATGGAAAATAAAACAAGTTTGATCTTAGGCCAGTTTGTTCTTTGCATGTTCCACAGGGCTTCAGAAACAAACTTACTGATTTGCTTTTCTGTCCATACCTAAGTGGTTCATGGAAAACTTCTATTTTGGTGTTAATTTTGAGGTCACAGTGTTGCAGTGTTCTCAGTGGTTGAACCAGCTTTGAGGTACTATTTAATTTCAGTCATCTGCAGGTTCTCATTAGTTAAATCTCAGTTTCTGTACAGATTCTTAAGTTTTTCTAGGGAAAGAAGGTGATGAAAGGTCTTGTGGCAATTAGTCCTTATAAGCTAATTATTTTCGCCTTGTTCCATAGGTTAGAATACCATTTCACATACACAAAGGTTAAATGAAAAATATGATTAGCCAGTTTGGTCAAGCATGTAGAGGTATATCTTAAGGCTAATGTGCTTAGCTCCTATCCTGCTTTCAGCTGTGGTCTCTCTGATTTACGAGCTTCACTTAATTATCAGCTGCTTACAGTATCAGGCTATGTTTGCAGTACCCATTTGGGGAAGTATTTGAGACTAAGTATGGGACATGACAGTGAAGAGAACCCAGTGGATCTCTGCAAAGGTTCAGTCACACAATTGTTTTTGGAGCAATGCAATTACACCAAAGCCACCCTCCCTTCTAAACAGGACTAGGTTTTTGACAAAATATTCAACAAGCTGTGTGCTGAATGCTGAGAATAACTAAATCACGATGTTAATTTTCTTAGACTTTAAATGTTGTAAGAGAAAAGATAACTAAGAATTTCTGTTTGCACATTTTTGTGACCGAAATAATGTGTACAATTTACAGGCAGTGTACCGAACTCCATACCATATTTCTGTTTGATTCAAGTCCCTTCTGGAGGCAAGAGGAATGACACTGAGGCTATCCGAGAAGAGTAACAGAAGTCACATACCCACTCCAGTATTCTTATGTGGTAAGTGCTGAGCAGGTGAATATTTGTCAGAGAAAATTAAGATTGGCATGCTTTAGAATAAGTTCAGACAAGTGTGAAAGTGGTAATTGCAACAATGGAAGAGGAACTGTATCATCTTTGCTCTTGTATAGCATGTGGAGTGCCGTCAGAAGATTCACATCATCAGTAAAAAATCACTGACTTCATTTATTTCGTACTGGATGTTTGTCTTAGGCCTACATCTGGAGAGAGGGACACAGAAAAAACTCAACACCTGTGTGGTAGGAGCTGTCTGTATGATTCATGGACTTTGCAGCAAGGTCATATTCAACTGTGTGTACATGATAGGTATCTGTTTCTATTTAAAATCTGTGAAGTATAGTTGAGGGACACAAACAAGTTGATTTAATTTCCTAAGTTTCCTCTAAAACATCTGATAGATGTTAGAAATTTTAACAGATTATGTTTATTATAGATAAGAGCAATAATAAACACTGCATTGTGCCTTCCTGAAGCAATCTGCAGTTTCAAGATTTAAATTATCAATTTCGTAACAAGTGGAGTCATTTTCTATGTGCCAGATTTTAAAGTTCTATTGAAAAAAGTGATGTAAGACTGGAGCCCAATACTTTCTGCTTTAATTCATTATATTATTTGAAGTACTAGCTATTTGAGATTACATAGATGACTAGCATAATCTTTTTCCTGTGTCTAACATCATTAATAATGGTATCATAAACGGAAGACATGTTTTTATTAAAACTAAAAGGTAATTTAGGTTCAGCTTGGTGTTACCTATGAAAGTTTGGCAAAAACATCCCCAGGATGTACTGGTGCTGGATTCCCTCAGAAGCTAGGATAGCTATTCCCAGTTTGCACCCTAGTCTTCTTCCTAGCTCACCAAAACAAATGAGAACAAGCAGAGAAGATGCAAATTGGGGATTCTCAGAGGGTTCTGAATAACTCTGCCTTTGTCTGACTAAGTCCTTCAAATCGAGGGGAACGATGGGGTTGCCTCCTGTGCAGAGACTCCAGAGTCTGAACATCCATTAGACAAGATGCTCAGGAGAGAGTTGATCTGTACAGCAGGCAGAGAACAACTTCCTCTTGTCGTAAACTGTCTTCTGGGAAGAGGAGTTGGTTTTGAAATAATCTGCAAATGGAATTACAGTTATTTCAGCAAGTTTCATTTTAAACTGTCAGCCATATCACATAAAGCATTTGACAGTTTTTACTTACCCTTTCTTTAAAGGATTGATTGAGATAAATTCCAAATGCTGGTAACACTTACATACAAAGACTTTTTTTTTTTGTTTTCCTATTGATTTCAGAAAAAATGGGGCAAGTTGTATATCTGAGGTCTTTATGTAGACCTTGGTAGTGTAACTAGATAGGTGAGAGCTGGGGTTATTGTCCTATCCCAAACTCTGCTGCAGAAACTGTCCACCCTCTGACTCAACAGATCTCTGGACAGTTGCGTAATAGTTCCTGTGAGAATGGGAGGATATGATCTGACAGGAATATTAACTGTAATGCTGTTCACACATCTCTTGGCTGAGATCCTGTGTTTCTGTTAAATAGAGGGCATGCAGGTAAGCAGCAAGAATGTAGGACCTCACAGAAATCCCCCTGTGTTGGACCTGACTGCATATTGTGGGAAAGTGTACTAAAATAATATCAAATAGCAATCTGATTATTTTCCAGATCTTTAGCTTGAGATATTCTCGAGTTTCCCAGGCTATATTTTCTGTCTTCACAATGCCTTAAAGTAAAGCTTTGTGTACTCTCTTTACAACCAGTTAGGCACTAAAGCTTATTAAAAGCCTTTTTACTGGTAGCATAACTTATCAATACTTAGATCTATGGGTTTAGAGACTTTTCTTTCCTCTATAAATAGCTTCAGATGTGTTCAGCCACATCAAAGCTGGAGACCAGTCTTGCAGGTTTCCTTCATTTGCTCCCTTTGCCTTGAGGAAAAAAAAGAACCCATATTGGGTGATTTTCCAGGCGTGAACCAATCCATGACAGTTAGATTTCCACATGCTGCAAATTTGAGATGTGCTTTCTGTAATACTGCAAAATTGGAGAAGAGGTATTTAGATTACTTCCTATTGAGGTAAAGACTTTAAACCTTTTGATATTTTGTGTTATTTAGGAGATGCTTAGGTACTTCTGGTCTGATTATTTAACATTTTTATGTATTATTTTGCATTAAATTGATCAAGTATAAGCTCCTAATGTCATATGTAAATAGTAACTTTTTTGCTTGTCAATGGCACTGTAAAAGTAGGGAGTGAAACTCATAACTGTACAAGTAAAGTAGGAAGCTTTTAGGTTTAGCCTAGTAAGGACTAGGCTAAAATGAGTCTGTTTTTTTTACTTGAGGTATTGCTGCAAAAATAATCTGTAGCTGAGCAAAATAATATTTAGATTTATTATTTAATCAATCATAAGATTACTTTACTTTTCCAGTACTTCTGCAACAATATATAATTCATATTTCAGAATTGTGGCAGTAGATTTATTAGCCTGTTATCCAGAATGTGAATTTGACAGGGATTCCTAATTCTCTCCGTGAACGGTACGTGAAAAACCCTCAGTAAGTGGACTAGTCTACCAATGGTTCAGAGCAAGTGTCAGAGAGCAGTTTTCTGAGCTTTTAACATGTTAATAATTCTGCTGCATACATCAAAATATTGAATAAATTCTGATAGCTAGCTCACAAGTAAATATTTTTGATTGCCATAAAAAGCGCTGGTGCTTATGTTTATTACCTTTAAAGACCTTCTGTCTCCATCTGTTTATATAGTTGCTGTGCATGATGACTGATGTTGCCAGCTGGTTACTTCAGCTCTGTGACAGAGCAGATATAAAAAGCTCTTCATGTATACAGAGATAATGTCCTCATCTCCTGCTCAGACAGTCTATAGATGTGCAGAAATTCTCAGTGCCATATTTCAGTTCTGTTACTGTCAATATATTGCTAATAACTGTAGACAGATAGTAAATATACTTTTTAATAACACTTATTTTCTGTAGTTTGTGGTTTTCTGTAGTTTCTGTTTCTTGTGGTTTTCAGATGGGTAGGACAAAAAGTAACTTTCTGTGGAGGCTGCAGGTCTGACCCAAAGCTTACCGAAGTCAGTAACCAATTAATCTGATTTCAGTGACCTTTCCCTCAACATGGCCCTTCATGAAGTGGTAGAGGCTTTTGTAGGTCAGTGTGAAGTCTTGTCCTTGGTTCCTGTGTCAGTGAGAATGTGTTCAAGTAGCTGCTTTGTGTAATTGTGGAATCCTCTTTTGCTTTTGCTTGGTATTTCCTCATTTCTGATCTAAAAAGACAAAGAGGGCAGGGTACAGTTACCAAACCCCTATATAGTTGAGATTCCCATCTAGCTGTTAAATGGGTTTCAAATTAGCTGATGAAAAAGCTCATAATGGGAAAGTTGACAGATATACAGGCATAAAAACTTCCCCAGGTGCACTGTGAGCATGCCAGCTTTGTTCCCTTGGATAATGTTAGGAGGGGAAGAAAGTACTTTAATCAGTTTATTTCCTGGAAATTATGTTTTTTAGAGAATTGCTGTCTATTTGACTCAACACAGCAAACAACAGAGAATGTAAAGTAGTTTGCCAGGAGTGAACCAAGAATTGTTTGAAAGTAAAGTTTACAATTGAAATGGATGGATTTTTTCAACTCTTGGTGTCCTTGGCTGTCTGTCTGAAAATTATACCTGGGATCTTTCCAGCCTGGAATCACAGCATCAGAGACTGCAAACCAGTTTTTTCTTGCTTTAATACTCAATTGACAATCAGAAGTTGTTGACATAAATGTAGTGTGTGTATTGTTTAAATAACAAACATTAAAGCTCTTACAAACTAGAGAATACCAGTCCCCCTGTAGTGCTTTTGTTTGTATTTCTACTAGCAAAATCAAACTTTAGTCTCTTTCCCTTTGGAAGTGTGGTTATGAAAATCAGTATTGTTAAAATATATTTGAATGCTTAATCCTTTCTGAAGTGTGCTGGTGGGTAAGCCCAGATACACAGAATTAAGAACTGCCACTTAAGTTTGTTAGTACAATTGAAATTGGCATTGTTTATCAGAAAAGTCCAGGAGTACATTGGCTGATATTTTTCAACACATTATGGATTTCCTAAAAAAAAAAAAAATAAAAAAAAAAAGGAAAAAAATCACTGGTTATGCTGGATGTAAAAATGTGTATGTGGTATCTTTTCTTAGTCACCTTTCACAGACCTCAAGATTGTTCATGCTGCCCACTGGACGCACAGATCCAGCACAAAATGTCACTTGTATAGCTCATCCCAGAGGAATCTCAGAATGGGAAAATAGGTCAGAATAAGAGATAATTTCTGTTTTAATTAAATTGTCCTATCTTGAGCACACTTGAACATTTTTTTGAAAGCGCTGTATTTAAAAAAAAATAAATAAATAAATTTTTTTCTATCCTTTTGTCTTCTAGAGAAAGGGCTTGATTTATTAATAATATCCTGTGTAAATTAAGTTACATATGGTGCTTAGGTGCTTTTGTATCAATCCTGTTAGATGTATAGTCGTGCAGTGCCAGGCATCAGTGACACTTTATGGAGTTGTGGCAAAACCTGCACAGACAAGATCTGTGCATCCTGGAATGTTTTCTAGAGGCACTGTGGCTGTCGGTGTTACCTAGTGCTGGTGTGGGAGCAATGGACACCTTAAGGAGTAAGGGTGGGATGGGCCACGTGTTGTCCAGTGCCAACATCCGGAGATGACATCAGAACAGTTTGAAGTTCCTGCTCTAAATCCTCAGTACCACCTTAGAATCTGACTCAGATAAACATTTCTTTTAGCTAACAAGCTGAAGAATTTGTGCTGCTCAAGTTTTTCTTAATTATTATTTATTATCTACTCTTGTCAGTGTTGGCAAGATAATGCCTGCTTTAACCTTTCTATTTGATCTCTTTTGCTCTTTCCTTTGAAAGTCAGTAGGTTGAAGTTAAGTTTACTTTGAAATACTGGTAAGGTAGAGTCTCTGCATATAAATGGTAACAGATTTTCTGATTTCAGAAGGACTGATTTACTGTAGTCTTCTGACTAAATGAGTTGAAATCACCATGGAATTTGTAAAAGCTTATCCGGATTTCTTTGGTCTGATCGGTTTTCAGATAAGCCACGTGTTTTTCTTTAATATAGTAAAGGAACATTAACTGGCAGTCTAAATAATGTATGCTTTTAGATTGTTCAGTTATCATTAGAGATCAATTTTCTTGAATAGAGGATGCTTTGTGTTCATCCCAGTTTTATAGGCTACATTATCACTGTGTCAGTTACATAAATAAATGTAACACTGGGCTATATAAGCGGAAACTGAGCGTCTTCCTCGTGTGACGAAACCCTCATGAAAGTAAGAGAAGCAGAGGAGGAGAAAAAGAAACCAGTCTCCTTCACTGTTCTGTTCTTCCAATATACTTAACGCCTCACCTACCAGTGAACCCAGACTTGTAGTGCAAGTCCATTAATGTTATTTAGTTATAGGTGTAATTTATTCTTGTTTATTACACCGCTAATTCTGTGAAGGTTATTTTAAGTCAAAGAAATTAATGGACCTGTTAACTAAAAGAAAAAAAACAAGTTCTGTTATTTGGCAAAACACTGTACTCATCTTTTTTTTTCGCAGGGTGAGTTCTGACGTCACAACAGACTATACCTCACTGCCTCAGGACTTAAAGTAACTCGTAACATTTTGAAAACTAAGGCTTAACTGTGTAGGTGTGTTCTGAACAGTTTATAAGGTAAGAGAGAACCTCTTTCAAATAGTAAATGAGGTTCAAGAACTAAACCAAAAAAAGTAACATCAGGTGCCCTGTGTTAATCCCAACTTTGAATCATTTGATTATTTTGTGCTGGTGTAATTCAACACATGAGACTTCAAGTAGGGAACAAAAGCAGAGGAGGACAATAAATCTGGTGTTGTGGGAAGAGATAGAAAATTGCAGATATAGGAATGGGATAACCAAGGATGATGAATGTTAGAATCTCAGTAGGTAAGCTGAAAAACTGAAAAGGATAGTTTTGTGACTCATCAAAAATGCGAAGGGTTGTTCTGGGGAATGACAGTGCAGTGTTTAAGGGATGAGTATGTAAGATTCATTCAGTGAGTTCTCCCTTTGTTTCAATTTACTGTGCAAGCCAAAGTAAATTACTTAACATTTCATTCCCTCAGTTCCCATGAGAAAAACAGATGATAATTTTCCCCCACTTCTTAAAAGTATGAGAAGGACAAATGCATGAAGTATTGTTTGGAACTGAGCTGGCTGTGCAAACTTGTATGGTCCTCATATCTGAATGAATAGAGGGCAGAAATTAGAGAGCATGGACAGTATTTATTTTTAAGGAGAAACTTCTGGAATTTGCTTTTCTAATAAACTAGTACAGTTTTTCTTTCCTGTCAGACTTGGATTTTCTTAAGAAATACAGGAAAGTCTTAGATTATTTTCCAAAGTGATAAGTAAAATTCTTTACGTCTTGAATGTTTATTCTTTATCAGACCATATTCAATTTGCTTATTTTTCTCCTTAGGAACAGAAACAGTGAGCTGTAATGGAATTATAGTTCATTAATTTTATGTTGAAGATGATGAAAAACAGAAGTTATATGGGCTTTTCCAGGTTCTGTTGGATTAAAAGAGTCCATAGAAGTTAGTGTTAGAGAAGCAGGCAGAAGTTCTCTTGGAATAACAGTATCTGTAGCTGCATCCATAGCCACTTTAGTGTGTCTGTTTGGATAAAAGGAATGATTGTCAAATATATTATTTACATGTTTTGCCAGCAGATTTAATTTCAGTTATTTTCATACTGTATGTTTCACATGTCTGAAAAGAAATCAAACTTTCAGCAAGTCTTTATCCAGCTAATTGGATAATGGCAGGTGAAGAGTAGGTAATATAACTTGACCTGTGGCTATATTTGGTTATAAAAATTTCTAAAATGCCAAGTAAGGTGGAATTACTCTACAAACAAAGGAAATAAATACCGGGGTTGGCACGAGTTCTTTGGGAATGTGCCAGTGTAGATATGATTGTGCTTTTTTGCTGAGAGTGTCAGATCGGCTTGTTTAAAGCAGTGTGGTTTTTTGAGCTTTGTCTACACTTGGGTTTGTTGGTGGTTTGTTTTTTTTTTTTTTCAATTTTGCCACCCTAGGCCATAAAAGAACATAAAACTGAGATGAGATGGACAAAGGTGACTTTATCTGATCTGTAACTGCATGGACTGCAAATTCTAATTGACTTGTTGAGACTATGGACATTGCAGTTGGGCTATTCCCCAGCTTCCTACAGATCAGTCAAGATCAAACCTCTCACTGCATCAATTCTTGTAAAGCACTGTTGGTCCTAAAGATTAATGACAAGCTTTCTTCCAGTGGTTCAGCTCTTGACATCTACTTCTTGACCTGAGAAGTCAGTATTTCCTTTTTAGGATAATAGGATAGGACTGCCCTTGAAGTATCATGAGAACTGTTATTAATGCGAAGCATGGAGGCAAATTTCTGTCATGGAGCCTGGAGCTACACTGGAAATCTAATGTAATGTGGAAAACCCTAAATAACTTTTAAGTTGGGATGTCTTCAGTCCACACTGAACTGTATTTTGATTTATATAAGATGAGCAACTGAGACTTTGAAAGAGTGGGGTTTGACCCATTCAAGTAGTGTTTCCTCACCTCTTTCTAAAGTACTTATGTTGGCTGCAAGAGTGAGGTTTTCTATTCCTTAAAATTACCTGGATATAAAATATAAATACTTATTTTTTGAACACTCTGTTTCCCAAGTTAAAGGGATAAGAATAGGTAAAGGAACTTGACAGTTGGTTCCCATTTGGGATTAGAATTTCAACTTCCTTTAGAGCTGGAAAAGTAACACTTATTTGTTTGCCATATTGAGAGCGGAGCATTGAGGAACATCATAATGTGTAAAGGAGTTAAAAACTACACAATATTATTACACAGTTCTTAATTCTTATGATGTTACCTTTTCTTTCTTCTATATTTGCCTTTTTTGATGAAGAATGCAATTTAAATGGACATCGCCTTGGATCCAGCTTCATCAAATTGAATTCTTGCACTTGCTTATTTTGTGAAACTTTCCATCCATATTCTTATTAATTTTTTCTCACTGTGGTCAGACTGTTCAAGTTTCTGCCTGTTTTTTCCCTTGGCAGCTGCAGTTCATAATATATTGTATAATATATTGTAGTATCATACAAGTGACATGAGAAAAACATGTTAATATTTGGATTCTCACTTGTCTCTGAATACCTTGTATTTACTGAATGAATACTGCCTTTATTTTGGGGAAGATGCCTTCAATTACTTTTTAATCTGATTTCAATAATATAAACTGAAATATGAACTGAATTGTTGCTTTTTAGATTTGTCCTGACAAATATGATAGCTCAGCAGTTTGGTTTTATGTGTTTTATTTACCTCAAATTTTAATTCTGCTCCAGTGTTTCATAATGGTTAACATGAAATGTTGGCGTATTTCACTTAATGCTTGCTGTGTGTGCATGGCTCCTAAGCTGCTATTCTTTTGGATGATGTATTAGTTTTACCTGCAAGATAAGGGTCATATATATATGTGGTGTTACCATCAGTATAGTTCGTACAGTGCAATGTCAGGTAACTCAGAACATTGGCTAAGACAGAACAAACTGTACTGCTTGTTGAAATTCTTCCTGGTCTGTTGTAAAGGTTACTAATCTCTGGAGAAAGATCACATAGCTTTTTGGTTTTTTTGCTTTATCTGCTACTTTTAAAATCTTTTAAAGTTAAGCTCATATAAACAGGTTTTACTGTAAAATTTATGGGAAGGACAAAACCCATATGTATTTCCTCATTTCCTGTCATATGTCCAGTACTACAGTAGCAGATTATTTATATTCTGGGTACTTCCTGACACAAGCAAGTAAAATCTGGAGTTGGTCAAATCATTAGCTGAATACAATGGGTACTTTGATATGGAATGGATACCAAGTTCCCTGTGTTTAATCATAATTTATTTTACCCCTAATTTTCCTCTTTCACGTTTTTACAGACTGTAAAGTTCCCATGTGTGTGTGCATGGCACTGGAGTCACAAGTCACACATAGTAATTTTCTGTAAAGTGTGAGTCGACATCCAATAAGGACAGGTTACAAGACACTGTTCAGAGCTACTTCAGTAACCAACTCCTTTGTGTGTTGGGGCATTAAAAAGAGCTGTTCTGAAACAGATAGATTCCTAACACTGACACTGCCACTTCTGTTCTATATGAAAACTTATTGCTTGTGTTTTTTTAAATATTTTTTTGAAGACTGCTGTGATTTTACCTTTTTTTGGCAGTTCACATGGATGTGTGGTAAAAATTATGCTGGTGTACTAGTAGCCACATTGCCTTTGCGTGCACTGTCAGTCCTGTTGTTTCTGTTCTAGTAAAGATCAAGTATAGAATTTGCAACATGTGTCAGACAGAAAAATACCTGGATTTGCAAACAGGATTACAGTTCCAGTACACAAGGTATTAAGTGAACTACGAGGTGACCGTTTCTTAAATCTCTACTCTTTCAGCATTATATTGCAGAAAGAAGCAATTTATAGTTTTACTTTAGCTTGAAGCAGCTTCTGGAGGAAGACAAATGGGTGAATAGATAAACCTTTTTAGTTTCCATCCTTACCTCTTCATACTTCAGGAGCTTTGAAAGTTACACAACTTGAAATTTCACGGTTCTTGCCCGTTTCTGTGGGGTTGGTTCTGTCAACATAGTTGAGTGGTAAGACTGATCATCTGGAGTACCAGCTTCTCTCTGAAGAAAGGTCCTCTCCTCCAGTGGGCTGCTGGTGTGTGTGAACATGTGAAGACGGCACATACTTGGCTGGACTTTCTCCCACAGCACAGGGTGGAAGAGTTAGGGTGGGCAGGACTGTGTGCTACTGCAAATAATAAAAACACTTGTAGAAGTTATTGACTTAAAGGCATCTGAGTGAAGGTACACAGCGATAATCATAATAGCACAGTACAGGTAATTGAGTTATTGCCTCTGACAAAACAGTGAGGAAAGTGGTGCCCCTTTACTGAGAATACAAAAGGGTGTTTTATCGGGGGTTACACTACTGTGCACTGCTGTTACACCCTGTGCCTTACAACAGTAGGAGACCCAAGATGACTTGTTACACTGTACCTCGAGTTTTTTAAATCTACTTGAGGTGTTTTCAGACAGCTGAATTACCGTGGAAAAGAGTACAGGCTGTATAAATGAATGCTTCAGTAATTAATTAATGCACTTTATTCACATTTTGTTCAATTGTGATGATTAACTTTTCTGGGCATAGTAGGATAGAAATTGTGATCTACAGTTTTTTTGAAGTATAATCAGTCAAATTACTTTTAATAATTAGTCTAAGTGCATTGCTGTCTTCAAGTCTGAGAGAAAAGTTACCTCTCAAATAAGGAAATTTGCATCTAAAAGGCACCTTTGGCTCAGTCAGCTGTGTTGATAGTTACTCAGTGTCACCTGTTCCCTGTTAAAGCTTAACCAGTTTGCTAAACTAACATCTATCTAAACCACTGAAATGTAAAGGCTTATATATTAAAAAGCTAATGCTAATTTCCTATATGTCTCATATCTTATTTTTTTCCTGAGTAAAAGCCAAAAGACTTGAAAATGTTCTTTTTGTTTTCAGAAGATTCACTGTAGTTTTCACTCACTTAAAATACTCTGAATTTTTTCTCTTGGTTTCCTGCAGTGCCCTAGTAAATTAACAACTTTACTCCTTAGCTGTAATACCTGTGAAAGAGCATTTGCTTGGCTGACGTTCATACAGTTCTGTGAAGAGGTTGTGGCTATGTTGCTTCTGTAGCCACAATAAGGAGCAAGTGTGCAGTGAACCGTCTGTGATCTTTGTAATGCTACTGAGCAGTGTACAGAGACAGCTTGGCCCAAGTCTGAAGGTTATATTTCCTTATGGGAGCTGGATCTCTTAAATCTTAAACCTCTCAACTTCTAGATAGAGAAGATCATATCTTTTACAGTTAAGGTGGAAATGTATTCTTGGGGTGTGTGCAATAGGGAAATACTAAAATAATCTTGAAATTGCTTTGCCTTTTCAAGACCAGAAGTTCTTTATTTGAATATAAAAGTCAGTACTGCCATGTAGTTAACATCTGTCAAGGCTTATGCTTAAATCACAATGCTCACATCAGAAGCACGTGTTACAAACCTTTCTTTTGAGACTTTAGATTTATGGAAGTGTTGTGTAAAGCCAGCTTTCGTCTTCCTGAGATTTAAAAGTATTGAGATCGGCTATTTAGTGTATCAGATTGCTTTGAACCTCACAAAAATACACTAATGATACCACAGAAGGGATGTAGCTGCATACTACAGGAACAGATAAAATGTGCACGTGTGGGTTGGGGTGGGGAGAGGTCAGGTCTGGTGCCAGAGGTTCAGTCCTGACAAAAAGCGCTTGCTGCTGTTTCTGTTTGGTGGAAGGTGAAATGTTTCCTCTTCTGGAGGAATCCTGTATAAAGAGTGATGAGATAAAAGAAGTCCTAATTGAGCTATGGGTCTAAACGTGTCTTGTGGGCTTATATGCCATCCAGCTTCTTCTGGACCTCCTTGTGTAGTCTGTAGTTTTGAACAGCCTTGGAACATGTCTTGATGTAGTGATGACTTCTTTGAGTGTGTGGTTGGTTTTTTTCTTTAGTTAACAGACAGCAAACTTGAATTGTTTACTGTTGCTGACAAATGAAAAATATCCCACTTGTCTTAAATGCAAGAGGAAATGCAGCTTCTGTTAAAGTCTACTGCTAACATATCCACTTGTGGTGGAGAGGGAAAGGCATTTTCCTAGCACTTCTAGATTACTTACATGGGATAGATCAGTAAACTTACAAATTGTACGTTTTCAGCCCTGTGTCTCCCACAGTACAAAAGCACAAGCACAGCTGTTGTCCAAAACATGACGATATCCCATTTCTGTCCAAGTAGTCAGCACCCAGTTTTTTGCTATAGAACTTCATCTTTTTTGAGTGAGGCATTTGTAAAGATGAGAAAATATTAGTGGTATCTTAGTATTTTAAATATTTTTTTTTTCTGCCATAGCATGGAAGCCACATAAAATATGGAGGAGTAAATTCTCTTCCCAAACCACTGAAGCAACTGCAATTGAGAGAGCAGCCTTTGGTTATGGCTCTAACCATGTGCTGTAACCAGATAATCCCAGTGATGTATGTAATTGTTGTGGAAGGTGGATTCCAAAAACATTCGTAATGGGAAATACCAGCTCATATCATTTGAACCTCAATAAGGATCCTTTTGTTTCAGATACACTGGGTTTGTGCAGGAAGTTATTTGTGGTTGTTATTGTAGTGCTTGTTGCCCAGTATCACAGTGATGTTTTGGCATTTGTGTTACTAAGTCAACCTGAAAGATACTTGCAGTTCTGGAAATAGATTTTACAGAAAACCATTCAATCAAAGCCCAGTGAATGGTTACTCGTTTAAATAAAAGTTCTATTTTCCTGGTTGGTCAAAAAATTCAATTTAAGAAAACCAAAAAGACTTTTACAAGAAGCAAACAGAAGGTGATGCTGGCCTGATGTATTTTTTTTCCCTCTGATACTAATAAATCAAATCTACAAAAGTTAATCAGATGGAAATAAGGCTGTGATGATAATGTTAGTTTGACCAGTTGCCTGGCTTTTGTCTTAGGTCCTGTACTGTTTTATCAAACTCTTTTTGTCGAAGTTTATCAGAATCTTTTTATTCAGTCCTAGCATAGATTTTCATCAGTAATGATACCTGTAGGATACCATTCTAATATTGTGAGGTTTTTTAATATCTTTCTTGACAGAAGATATAGCAGTTTAGTGGTTTAAATTGTTATCACAAGTAAGGCTTTGGGGAAGGACCGTTGTGCAACGAAACGTGCACGACACGTCTGTGTATCTTTGACCTTTTACCTTTATCTTTCTTTCCGATTCTAAAGGTCACTGTTCTTTAGAACTTTTAACTTCTTTTGGTTTTGTAACATCCACTGTATGCTCATATCTCCTTAATTATATGGTTTTATGTATTGCAAAACAAAAATCAATAAAATAGCATTTGCTTAAAAGGACATCTTGAAAGCCACAAAGGTAGTGGGGAAAGAATTATCAAGTTAATCACAAAAGCCTACTACCTTTACTCCTGTTTTCAAACACAGTGATGACCATCTCAGTGGCTGAATTGAAAATGTATTATCTGTAAGTGTTCAGATTTTTGCATCATTTGGTTCCAAAAAATAATCCTTTTAAAGTAAAATGGCAATGCAACTGCTCAATAGATGCCTCTGTATGATAGAAGCTTATTTTTACAGAATATATGTCTTTGTTTCAGACCAAGGGAAGTATTTTCCTTTTGGAGCACAACTTTAGAAACTCAGGCCTTGATCCTGGAGGCAAGTATGTGCATATTAAATGTTAGCAAAAGCAATGCCATTTGATTGCTTGCTTTCTTTTTTAAATTTTAATAGTTCAGTAATAGTTACGAAGAACAACTTGGTGTTTCTTACTTTTTATTCAGTATTTTGATTTAACTTTTCTAACAGTGTCAAGTCTGTGGAACTTCTCAGAACACTGATTTTTGGTTGAAATTATCTCCCTGCTGCTGCAGGAGTATTTAGGAAGGTTTCTATTGCAATGCCCAAGTCATAGGTGTTTCATATTCTATAATGCATTTTGTTACTGGAAGCACTGCAGATAAGGACAAAAATTTTGATATCTCTTGTTTTTTGACTCCATATTGCTGAGTACAGGTTTTATGTATTATAAAGCAGCTATACCTGTCTTGAGGCCAAATGGTATTGCAGTCCTCTGGTAATAGCCAGTGAGAAGAACTAAATACTGAATGGATTAATATTGCTGCTACTTAATGTAAATAGTAAGTACTAATTGAAATTATTTTATGGTCAATAATAACCCAAGTACCTCATTTAGAAGTAACTTTATACTAATTACAGATACTGCTGTAGGCAAATGAAGGTTTATGATTTTCATAACTTTTGACACTGACTGGCAGGATTCTTGCTCTACCACCATGTCTGGTTGACAGCTGCCTCTGTGCACAGAAACATGATTTTATTATATGATGTTATTAAACCAAATAACCATCTTGGTGTAAAATTACTTTTGGTTAATGCTGTCAGTTATAGATAGGACTACAGTCTTTGCCTGAAACCTTATACTACAATTTAGATAAAAGGTTTTTGGTGATTGTTACAATCACTAAACAAAGGATGACAAATAAGACCTTTAATAATGTATCCTGTCCACTTCTCCACTTGCCCATATGTCCATGTACTTTCTTCCACATGCATATATATTCTCTTGGCTTCTTGTTAGGTCCCACTAGCCTGGTCTCATGCAATACACTTAGATCTCATTGAGCTGCCATTCACCTACACATATAATTTTCTTTTAAGCCCATATGGTACATTTCTCACTGTTACATAAAATATAAATTTGCTTTGGCTACAAGTTGCTTATCTTGATTTCTCCTGTCAGTTTTTATTTTCCATTGGGTTCCTTTTAATACATATGCATTTGGACCAAGCTGATTTGGTGGATAGGTGCTGTTGCTGGTATATTGATTCACTTGCAGTGCCAGCAAGAGTTGTTGGCATAAAGATCATCCTTCTTTTCCTTGCACAAGTTGCAAGCAAAAATGTAATGAGTTCATCACTTCATCCCAGAGTTGTTTCAGTTTCTAAGTGTATGAAACTGTTACTACACTGCTTGCTGTTCTTCTACTCTGAAGATGGCTATGAATAATTCAGTTTCTTCTGCTGTAAGGTTGATGAATCAATCCTTTAATTTTGTATACTACATGTAGGAGGAGTGTAAAATCAAATATGTGAATAAGTGAGGGGAAAGCTTACAGTAGAAGTTAAAATTTATAATTTAAAGAATATCCTACTTTATGTATTTCTTACCAGGCCAGCTTTTCAGCAGGTAAAGGACAATATGATTGCTTTTTGCATATTTTAGGCATCAAGTTATTAACTACTTGCTGGTTAGGATGTTCGTCATCGAGATGTAGCAAATCAAAGCTGGAAGTTAAAAGAATACACTTTGTCTCTTAAAACTTTAGTGTTGGGGATATATGAAAATTCTGGAGGGTGAAGTAAGTTACACTTCTGCATTATATACTATAATCCTTTGTCTTCTGATGCATTGCTTTCTGTTATTTCTGTAATTTCATTTGTAGCTTGAGGCTGCAGTGTGAGACAGATACAAAGAAACTGTTAATTAGAGGTGAAATTAGTGTGGTTTACTTTGGGTGTATAGGGCTTAAGTAAAGACTTGATGGAACTATTTGGATGTAACTTTTCAAAACAGGGCTTTAGGCAACTGGCTACAATTAATATTCAGGAATGATAGGAAGCAGAAGCTGTGTCACCCTCTAAAGTTACCTTGGCCTAATGCTTAGTGATTATCATGGTGAGTGAATACTATTAATGAATAGTGAACTATGGAATAAACGTAATGAATATTTCTAAGGTATTTTAGGGATACTTTAAGGTCACGTATGTAGCATCACAAAACATTTCTAGAGTAACTATTGCGAGAGGATTTTTAAATCTGTTTTTTAATTTTGTTCCATATGTAGCAAATCACTGGGGGTTAACAATCTGTTAATAATGGTTCATTTAAAAAACTTTAAAATTGAGAATTCCTGCCTTAGTGTTTAGATTGGAGGAAATACATTATGTAGCATATTGTATTTCTTGTAATAGGTATATTAAACTTCAGTTGCAGTGTCTTGCAAATGTAAAACTTGCTGATGTAGTTACTGTTTTTTAATAGATCATTGACCCGTCAATCAGACTCTGACCATTTCAGAGATAAAAAACTAGGTTTTCATTGGCTATTAGGAATAGAGCAGCTTTCCACAAATTAGGAAATGGTGTAATAATTAACAGGTATAATGGATATGTGCATTCAGGTTTCAGTTGTATCTTTATGAGCTTTAGCTCCTGTTATCTTTGGTGTAGTTAACCCCCTGTCTGCCCACAGATAATTTAACTATAGTATAAAATTCTAATAGGATTGATAGATTTTTTTGCTTATTTTTTCAAGATTTATAATGAATTTTTCCTTCAGACTTTTTATTTAAAACAAGGCACAGAACTTCATCAACAAAACTCATTAAAATAGTAATAATTCCATTCTAAAGCAGCATAGCAAAGGTTCCATACACAGTTTTGCAAACAGAGAATTTAGGTAAACCTAATTTTTTTTTTTTTCTGATTTACAGACTTAAATGATTTTAGGTACCGACGTTTCCTAGTACAGGAAAGAATTTGGTATCTTTGACCTAAAAAGTCACTTGAAAATTGCCAATGGAGATGATTTGGTAGTAGACAACTTATGTGAACCAGAAAGTAGGCAGGGGACACATACCATTCCTAAGCTCTAAGTATTGTAAGAAACATGTAAATTTTAGGTTCTGAAAATAGAAATTATATTTTAGTTGAAAAAAATCATAATTAACATAAAGATTTAACTGCTTTGGTGTAATAATAGAAAGGCTTGGGTTGGAAGTAATCTTAAAAATCATCCAGTTTCAACTCCCCTGCCTTGGACACCTTTTACTAGACCAGGTTACTCAGGGCCCCTTCCAACCTGGCCTGGAATATACTGGCACTGCAAAATATGAATAAAGAAACCAAATTCTATGTTCAGAGAGGCTACAGAACTGGAAAGTTAAAGAAAACTTTCTGAATATATGTGCAACTTACTAATCTTTAAACATGACAAGAACCGAGAGAGCGGTGATACTTAAAATGAGAGGCTGATAAATTACAATATAACTGGACTTTTACCAAGATAGAGAGAAATTATTTTTGTTTTAAAAAGTGTTTTCCTATTTAAGTATTGTTGACTTCTCAATTAGCAACCATTTCATATTGTATATGCAATACTGTTACAGGTGTGTTCTTTTATACCAGATATACCAGAACACATTTATGTAGAGGCTCACATCTTTAAATTCATCAGTCTACTAGAAGACTGGCATAGACATCCCTCTATTATAAATTCAGTTTAATCTATCTCAGGGAAATTCAGTTGCCTAATGATTCCAGTAGTCCCTCTATGTTTGTAGTAGTAGATTTTAGCAGTGTTCAGTATATTTCGTTTTAGTACTGTAGCAAATCACGACTTACTATTAATACGTGCTTTTCATGTCAAAGCTACCAAGGCGTAAGGTGTGTTTATACAAGGAAATACTTGGATACTTATCGAAAAAGAAAAGTATTTTCAAAGTACCCCTTAATATTAGTCACAGATCTTAATGTGTGTTTATAAATGTAAATGTAAAAAGATGAGGCTTTTTGGAAGAAAAAGCAGAAATTTTTCCATTATATTTGGCAGTGTCACGCCTGCTGTAACTTGAATCCTAATTAATGCAGTTGAAATAGGAATTAGCTGGTTTAGATTACACTGTGAGACTGTGCCAAGATCTTCCAGGTCCTCAAAATGAAATCCTCAAGGGAAAAAGGTGTAATGGTCACAGTAGTTGTCTTTTTCAAGTATGTCAAAATAACAGCTTTGTTAATTCAGATTCTGCCTAAAGAATTGGAGTGTAATGTGTGTGTATCTACATGCATACTGAGAAGAAAGTCTAGGGCTATTAGGATATGATTACATTTGCATTTTGTTGTTTTCATAAATTGGTAATGCTTTCGGTTAAAAATAATATAGTAGTGCTTGGGAATTAAAAAACAAATCCAGTTTTCCATGAGCTTATTATGGGGAGTAGACAGAATTACAAACAAAAAAACCAATGCTTATTATTTGATTCTTCAGTGATGGTTCTTCAAGTCTTAACTGGTTAATTAACTGTTCAACCCTGATTATAGGAAGAATACACTTGAAATATGATACGGGATATCTCTGGAAGTAGAGTGAAGTACAGCTGCCTTTATAGGATCTTCCTTTGTACTGAACTTCAAGTATTGAAATGGTACGTTTAGCCCATGAAATATATAATTGTCTAAAAGCTTTCCTTTGTTACTCTTTTCTGGCTTTAAGCTATAAAGTGCAGAAATTTGCTCCACTACAGTATGCAAAGTCCTGCATTTTATATACAAAGTAATCTAGGACACTTGACAGTTTTTTAATTTTAATTCTGACTACTTTACACTATGGCATCTTAAGCACTAACTTTTCTGTGACTGCAAATCTCTGAAGGGTCTTGGAACTCCAGGTTGTAAGCTGGCCTCTAAACATACTGTTCATTTAGCAACTAAATTAGCATTCCAGTGACCACAGAACTCAAGAACTGAAGTATTGAATGGGCTCATTTAAAATGTGCTGTAGAACAAAGAAGGTTGAAATAGTGTGGATTTGTGTCAGAATTCTGCAGTTCAACCTCTTTTGGTCTGTAGAACATATGTGCACTAAATATTTTGGAAGTCATTTGAACCTTTTATTCATTTGAACCTCCTAATTAAGAAACATTCATATTGTTATAGTATAGTCTCCCTAATTAAGAAACCTACCCATTTTTAAAGGCTTTAACCAAGATAATCACAAATGAAAAAGTTACCACTAGACTTAGATATTTTTAAGTGGAAGAAATTATTTAATCTCATCACTTAGGTTGCACTTCAGAAGTTCATTTGAACTAGTCAAAACATTTTCTGTTTGTCATAGATTTGTTACTGAACTTGTTTTTATGTCATGTATTGGGTAGCCTCTTAAGTAGAGAACTTACTAATACACTTACTTAGGGGTTCAACCTCACTATCACTTTGCTTTGTCTTTCCCTTACCTGATCGATTATTTTAGTGTTGAACTGTCAATTCTGTCTTTCTGTTTATTTGTATATTGCTATTCTTTATATAACTGAAAGCTTTCACAGGTTTGAGAATTGTCCTTTAAAAGTTACATTCTTATGAGACTAAATCTAAATGTACAACTGCAGAAGTTTGGATACTCTAATGTTTTAAGTAACATTCATTTTTTTTATGAGCATAAAACTGATAATACTGTGTTTTGTACCTTCTTTGAATTTTGCCATATCTAATTTTAGTGGTTGTATGTTGCTTTTTCAGTGACACCAATAATATACCAGAGATCAGTGTTCCAGGATGTTTATAGCTTTTCCACGTTACAGTGATCTTTAGGAATGTGCAGATTTATCGACCCCTAGTGGGGTTGTTGGGAAAATGGTTGCTAATTTAATAAGTGCTAAATGAAAAATTTACATATTTTTGAATGCTGTGTTTGTTTCAATGCTCTTTTCCTTCTCTTTACAGCTGGATTAGCTCTCCAATTTTTTTCTGGCATTCTCTACATCTGCAGAATTGCCTATTGCAGCAACTTCGTTTAGCAAGAACACTCCCAAAACATGTAGCTAGACATCAGCATTTTAATGAACACTTGTAGCTGTAGCTGCATATTTTAAAATTATATTTGTAATTATATAACAGAAATGTAAAAAAAATAAAAGGTCTTTTGGGCTATGTAGGGTGGGCTTATTTTAAAGTATTAGAAAAGCTATTTCTTGAGTTGTGTGATACTACTTAAATGAATTAAATTCTAAATCACCTGCTCAAGTTTCACTGACCTCTTAGTGCTCATTAAATAATTATGATTTATTAGTAATAGCCTGGAAGCTTCAGTTTATTAAAGCAATCACTTAATATAGTAGTTTCATGCTAAAACAGCCTGTGAAATATTGCATTTCTAGCAAACTTTAATTTTAAATGGGTCTAATGTTTTTAATCATTTAATAATTTTTAATCATTTTTTGGGAGATGAAATTATCTAACTATACTGTGAAAGTTTCTTACAGGCATTTATTTCACATGAATTAAAATCAAATACTGAATAATGAATTCATATATGACTGTTTAATTAGCAATAATAAATGAAGATAAATAGCTCAATAATTAAACTTAATTTTAACTTCACCATAATGTGTATCAGAATCAGAAACCAGAGAGTACTGTAAATTTATTTTTCTATGCAAGTTTGACACAAAAATATTAAATGCTTTTAAAATATCTTCCATTGTTTTAAATTTTGTAGATTTATTTTAATAGGCCTTAAGTAGTAAGGTAGTGTTTTTACCAGTTAAACTATGAAATACTCCTTTGAATTTTAGGTATTTTTTAAGTTGTTAAGAGAAAGTAAAATAACTTTTTTTTTTGCATTTGCTAGTATTTATTATTGTGCTTATTGCATAAGCCACGTTATTTAAAGTCTAGCTTGCACAGCAGTCAAAAATGTCAAAAAGACCTCAGATTCATGTTTTTGTGGGAGCACCCAGTATTCCAGGCCCACTGGAGGTGTTAGAGCACAGTAGTTCAGCACCTACTGCTGAAAAATGGAGAGAGCTGCACTATTTGTGTGATACACATGGTCTTTCTTCTGAGAAAGTCCACGGTGCTGCTGACCCCTCAGTGTTCCAGGCAGGGAACTCCATAGTCACAGCAGTTACTACAAGGGGTGGCAGCACGCAGCAGTCTGAACAGGGAAGGGCAGTGACAGCAAAAGAAGGTTTGACATCTCTTGTACCTGTGGCAGTAAGTTGTACCAGCACACCTAAAGAGACCGAAAGTTTAACTTATTCTGACTGTCAGATATCTAAAGATAGATACACACCTGCAAATGTAAATCAGGCTGCAGATCAACACCTTCCACAGAACTTTACAGGATCAGCTGGGCAAGACAAGTCATCAGATGGCTGCTGTTCAGACCTCACTGAGAGAAAAGCCGGTCATTCGGAAGGGAACGGCGCTGACATGTCTGAGATAGTTGCCAGTACGAAGCAGATCAGCATAAATCTGACTGTGGGACTGCAGTCAGGTCACAGAAGTGATCACCCTGAACATCTAGATCCATACCTGGATGTGGTTTTCCAAAAAAGTCAAGAGGCAAAACCAAAAGAACTGAACGATTGTTCAGACTTCGCAGTGTCAACAGATACTGAATTTCGTAGTATAATGACATCAAGTCAGATGGCTGTTCTTGCACAGGAGTGGAATGAGATGCCAGGAAGAATCATAAAACTGTCAGAAACAGGCAAAACACCTGAAGAAAGGCAGTATGATCACTTCCAGTTTGATTCTGGTGTTGGAACATGTACTAATGTGGCTGAAAATGAATGTAAGGAAGAGTATACAAATTCTCTTGATCTTTTCAGTTCTGAGGATGATGGGGAAAATGTTTGTTTTGAAGCTACAAAACAAGAAGTAAGTGTTCAGGAAAACACAGGGAAATTAGGGAAATTACAAGAAATTGAAGCTCCTGCTAAGCACTTGGTAAATGAAATTCATATTGAACCACTGAGCTCTGGAATATTGTGCTCTCAAGCAGACTATTCTCATAAGAACTCTTCTAAAAGACCCCGCAAGTGTGAAGATTCCTTTCCTCTTTTTCACTCACCATTTAAAAGGCAGCTGGTATCCAAGAGAGCTAAATTGAATTCTTCTCTAGCTGGTCCTGGGACTAGAGTGGATCAAGAGAGGATGACAGAGTTCAAGGAACTTCAGAAGAAACTATCACCACTTAAGAACTGCTGCTGCAAAAATCAAAAGTACAGTGTTTTGGTCACAGTAGTACATCCTTGTCATATCAAAGAAATACAAGTAAAGACTAGACCAAAATCTTCATGTAAAGTTCCTGTAGCAACAATTGTTGTTATTGACCAGTCAGAAACTGAGAGAAAGGTGGTGCTGTGGCGTGGTGCTGCATTTTGGTCCCTCACTGTGTTTCCTGGAGATGTTGTACTGCTTACAGGTGAGAATTCTTTTACTTGCCTATTTAAAATGTGGATCTTTAAAAGGCCTGTTTAAAGTAGAAGAATATGTAAAAGGTAATTTGGAACTGTGGCTAAGGATCTGTCAGTATCTTTCTTATATCGCTTGCGTTGTTCAGCATCACTTTGAATTCTCAGTCGTCCTGCCAGTGGAACACTGACTGTCCCGTAGAGGGACTTGTAATTCTCTGCTGTTGGACCAGCAGGTAAACCAAAAAATTGTGATGTGAAGTTCAGTGTCAAGATGAGAAATGTTGTTCCTCCCATGAAAGACTTTGTAACGTAGCACTAGCATCTTGAGATGGACCATGTTGTGAATTGATAACCAGCATGGACTGCAGAAATACAAAGTGCTCTTGTAGTTTACCTCTTGATAACATGTCAACTAATAATGAAGATTCCTCTTGATAAATCCTTTGTACTCTTCAACACCTAACAGGAGCAAAACCCTCTCTTCAAGAGAACGTATCTTGTGAGCAAATGCAGTACTGCAAAAACAATATTGCACCTGATTTGGGGCTGGAGTGGCCCAGAATTTGTCAGTGATCCAGCCATTTAGGTTTGGCAGTATGCAGAAAAGTTACACAATATAAAATTGTTTGAATACTACTATTGTTTAAGATGCCTGTTTCTCTTTGCTAAGAGTTCTTTAAGTGCTCAGAGGTAGGTATTTTAAAGAAATCAAAGGCAAGTTATGCTTTTTCTTTTCTGCTTAGACTTTCTTATTGCAAAATATATCAAAAGTGTTTCTGCTAAGAGGCTAATGAATTTAAGAATTACATCAAACTAATGAGAAAATTTTATTCACTTATTGTAAAAGGTGTTGATAGATTAAAATCAAATCCCTGTGTTTTCAAGTGATCTCTTTCAAACTGTCTTTCACAGCTGTATGTATGATGGTTCTGTGATAAAGAAAAGTACTATATACTTCAATATTGTTGATACATGAGCTGATAAGGTGTTTTTTTTTATTGCAGATATAATAATGTATGAGAATCCTTGGTGTGGAGAAATCATGCTTCAGTCTACATTTAGCAGTCGGTTACTGAATCTGGGGAACTTCTCAACTCTCAATCCAGAAGAATGTAAGATGATAGTGCTAAGTTCAAAATCACAGCAAAATGGCTATTTAAAAGTATTCCATTTTGTTGGCAACGCCTCACACATGGGATAGAATGGAAATATGTGCAACTGAGAGGTACAAAACACTACAGAAAATTATGACAGGCACACCTGTGGACAAGATGTGGACATAATGACATCAGTCAGGCATGTGGAGTTTATGGTAAAGTTTGGTGATTATCACTCAAAACTCCGAAAAATTGAGTTCCATGAGTTTGGTTTAAGAAAGAGCAGTTATCCCAGGACTTGAGCATTTCATGTCTGAAATTGCACAAGAATTAAACTTTTTGCAGAAACATCAGAGGCTTAAAGAGTAAGTAGATCTATCCAGGGAAAGTAACTCATTACAGGAGACTAAGGAGAAAATACAGTGGAAGTACCACCATGATTGCATTGTTCTTACTGTCTTTGTGATGTCCATTATTGTCAGCTGTTTAAGGCAGATTCTGAGGTAAATGGTCAAGAACAGCTGTTCTTCTTACCAAGCTGTGAGACAAGATTTCTTTGCTATATTCAGTGTGATTTAAAGTATTGTACTTAGCTTAACTTTGGGATGTTATCAAGAGGAGGCAGATGAAGTACAGCCTAATTTCAGGTTGTGTTACACATCTCAAGGGTTTCTTGCCTTAAAATTGTTCTGAAACAGTTTTGACTTTGTGAGTGTAAATATGTTCCAAGCAGTAGGTTTTATACTTCTAAACATAAAGAATAGTATATCTTTCTGACTTTTTTTTTTCATATAAGTTTATCCTGTAGTGGATTGTGGTGTTCTCCGTGGCTTATTGGCATACATAGCATCAGAATTTCCACACTTCAGAGACATTCCACGAAGACAAGTTCAGAGACTGGATAGTGTTCAGTATATGCAGCTAGATCAGATCCAGCCAAATACGTTGGTGCACTCAATCCTGAAAATTATCGACATTGCTGTATTAACAGGTAAGTTCATGTACTGGACTTCAACTTCTGCATTAGGGGAAACTTAAAAAATAATTTTGCCAGGCAAAACGTTCTAAGTACTTGAAGTCAAGCTTTGCACATAAATTTGGTCATGATGCGCTATCAGCTTGTATTAGTAAGATTCAAACTTTTACCCACACTGTCAATATCATATTTATTCATTATAAATGGAGAATTTTGAAGATAGAAATCTCCATAATTTGCTATAGTATGTAAATCTCAGAACTGTTGGATATTTAGTGCAAGAGGTCTTGTTGAAAAATTATTTTTTAATTAAAAATACTGCAGTTTTCGTGTGGAACTAAGGCAGTATCCTGGGTAAGAGTCATGTAGAGATCTTAATTGTTTCAATTTATATGTACTGTTACTAATACTTGTAGTGTGCCTTGTACATGACTGTTCTTCTTTTATGTGAAAGCTTCTGGAGAAATGTTTCTCTCAGTGTATTCCACAGGAACTTTAGTTCAAGTTACAGGAACTTTAACTTCAAATTATAAAGTCAGTTACTGAGAGAATGAGTAAAATTTTTCTGGTCAATACAAATCAGGATGAGTGGGAGCTGAAACATGCTCAGAAATCTGCTATTTCAAAGGGACGTGTCCAGTTGCTGAATATTTAGGCGAATAAAATAAATTAATCTACTTTATGCACTCCTTCAGACTAGATTCGTGTTGCTGAAGAAATCAGACTGTTTTCTGTCCTGAAGAAATTGTAGGTGTATTCTTCTTTCCTTGTAATTTCACTGTAAAATACGATAGCAACATGATTTCACCTTAATACTGGAGTTTGTGTGCTTACATGCTTTTTACTGTAGAAGCAATGTAATTTCAATTTTTTTCAGAGTCTGTGTATAGCTACAAAGGTGGCAGCCAAAGAAAAATTATTCTAACGGTAGAACAGAACAGAGATCAACACTGTAGGATGGTTCTGTGGGGAGCAGGGGCTGCCTGGTGCCCTCAGCTTCAAAGGAAAAAAGGTAAAGTCCTTGTACCTGTTGGTTGCTCTGGAAGGATTTTTGTGATACTGTTAATATCTTTAAAATGTTCAGCTGGTAACATTTACTATTCAACCTTTAAATACTTCCCTTGCAGGGGGTAACATATTTGATAGCAATTCTGACATGTTTCCTCT
>JAWWES010000169.1:8888453-8926624 GCA_035583135.1 Lophotriccus pileatus
CCAACACGGTGTGTTGTATGTTGGGATCAGGTGAAAACATTGAACTGCATTACTACAAGAAATACACTGTGCTGAGGGAAACAGATGCTTCTGGGTTTTTGACCAATAAACAGTTCCTTCCACTCTTCCTAATCAAAAGAGGTTTTAAATATAATACTTTGACATTGAATAAACTGTAAATTTATTAGTCACCATCTTTTGGGTTTGTTTGTTTTGGCATCTTGCTGGGCTCCCATCCCTTTTGGTGAAGCCACTGTGCCTGTGTTGATGCAATTATAGGCAGTTAGGCCTGGTGTCATCACTGAAAACTTCTAGACTTTTTGGGTTCTATCCACATGATGGGTGATCATTTGGGCACAGAACTCATGACCGAGAAGTGGAATTTACTAGTAAAATAACTCATACTGGGAGATCATGTTTGGCTTCCTGTTTTGTTTACTCTGCTGTGTGTTAATTAAAATGAACATACATTTTGAAAAGAGGAAAGAGAGAGTTCCAGCCTACCAGGGAACAAGTCTTTTATTTGTGTTTGGTTAAGGAAATAATTAGATTCTTTTATTATTGTCTACTTAGAATACAAAATCTTGGCAAATATTTTTGTATCTTTTAGATAAGAAAAGATAGAGATTTTCTGTTTTAAGGTTGTTTTTTTTTATCAGTATTGTCTACATGCTGTGGCAGAGAGCATGCCATCGTTTAACCAGCTCCTTGGGCTTGCTGATCATTTCATTCCAGTGTTCAAGTTCTTTGCCACGTGTGTACATGAAAGGCCCAACTACTACTCGTCCTAGCAGAAGTGTTTCTAGGAAAAAAAAATAAGCAGTTAGTAATGAACATGTGTTAGTGTTTCTCTGAAATCCTTACCTAGTATTTCTCTGGGTAATGCATGTTCTGAAAGTCACTTTTAAACCAAAATATTCATTAAGGAATTCATGCTGGATTTCATGTTCTGTAGTTTCTACCTGCTAAGATTCAGCATTCAAAGGTACTGCAGTAAGTGTGTGCTTAGTCAGTGTAGGCCTTATTGCCTGCACTTAAACTAGACTGCGTTCAAGGCACAAAGATCTCTATTTGCCCAGCCCCTTTACCTCAAGTTTACTGTGGAAGTGTGCCCTAGTTTTGGTCATCAGCAACCTCAGTAGGATTCATATGATGCTCTAGCTTGGGAATGAATAAATGCAGTTACTGAGACAGCTTGGAGCCACAGTATGTGGGTTGCCACTGACCACCCTCTGCCAAGGAGCAGATTGTTTTTTCATGCCTGGGCTTTTCAGTTGTGAATGGGGAAAATTATTTGAATCTGTCTCGCATGAACTTCAGAATAGTTTGTAAAGTATTTAGCCGTCTGCAGGTGAAAATGATGAAAGACTCAAGTGCTGATTCTAGTTCTTGTCAATCCTCAAAGCCAAAGTACCTGCCCAAAATCTCACCTGAAGGAATCTTTTTTAGGAGTCTGTGAATCTAAATGAGGGTATTAATGTTACATTATCGAGATCATATTTGCACTGCAGGGAAGATGTTCTTCTTGTGAGAGATGGCAATATTGAATTCTGATTTACTTCTCTAAGCAGAACTCCTTAGAGAATCCTTAATTGATTCTCTAACAATTAGTAAAAGGTGGCCTCAAGCATCAGATTTTCTGCCAGGGAACAAGGATGTTGCTAATCTCTTTCTTCTTTCTCACTGCATGAACTGCTGGGATAATTAAGATTCCTATTCCACTTTCAAATTTGGTTAGCAAGAGTGAATGGCCTCAAAATTTTGGAGTTTGGGGATTATCCACAAGTGTTCACTGAATAATTGCATAAGCTTGTTTTAGTAGGATACTGAAATAAAATGAAAGTACAGCACCATGTACTGACAATGACTAGTCTATGGTTATTCACCTTCTGTTGAATTTATCTTTAGCCTCTGAAGGAGACATGTGTTTAACTGCAAATAAGTTATTCTGCTTGTTAAAGAAACAGCCTGTGAAATACCCCAAAACTCTTATGTGTTTTATGATTATTGCTGGAAAGAATTAGTTCTTCCCAGGTTTAAACATGTCTCCAATAGGTAAGAGATTTATGACAACTTGACTGTAATAATTTATGTAGCTTACTTTCTCCCTTGATGCTCTGGAGCACAGATAGACTCAGGCTTGCTGTATCCAGCTCTGTCTGATCTGCCTTGAAACTGAAGGTTTCATTATACACTGGATTGGGAGTTCCCAGAACAGCTGCTGTCTTTTTACTTTTGATGAATTTATTATGGTTCATCAGTGAGACTTTGACATACACACCTTGGAGAAAAAGAAATTCAAGAAGAAAATATATGAGAAGCAGTTGGGAGGTGAGGTGGCTTAAGGAATTTCTTCTCTTCAGGATTCAACATCAGGTATTAAATCAGATCATGAGGAATTCATGGAACACACATGACAGCATCCCATGTGTAACATTGAGCAGGGAGTACACAAAGCACTGAGGGTGCAGTCCTGCAGCGCACTTTCCAGTTCAAGAGCTGTTAAAATGAGCAGTCACATCCTTACCCTGTGTCCCTGACCTTATATTTCTGTGCCTTCCCTTCATCATGGTGGAGATTTTTGAAGGCTTAGTTTGTTCAGTCAGCAGTTATTTTCAGGTGTGTGATCACATGGTTGGTTGAGCCAACAAAAGGGAGGCCATGAGGGAGGAGCCACATCAGAGATGCAGCCTGTGCTTGGACTGCGTGTGTTGCAGGTGAACAGATTCTCACAGTCACCTAGACCTGTGGTGAGGGATTCTGTAGAGAATTTGAGGAAGAGAGCAATGATGTCTCCTCTTTCTTTTAGAGAATATTACAGAAATTGTGGGGGACATGTGGCAAGAACAACAGAATTTTGCCTTGCTTCCTGAGGGGGGCTTCTATTGCATTACAGTCTTTGACAATGAGATCCAAAGCAACCTGAAATTTTCTGCTGCCTGTTTTTGTTTTGAGTGTTTAGATTCTAAACAACATTTTGAGGCAATCTCAGAGACCAAGGACATGAGTATCACATATCAGAAAAACCCCCGCTGCAGAAAGGGAGGAAAATGTGACTTCATGCAATGGTTCTTTGAACAACAGCTAAGCTATCCGAAAATGGGAATTTTTTCCCAATTCAGTGCTTCCCAGGACAGCTGTTGAGCATAAGAAGTTGTCTTGCAGCTGTTACTTCTCGAAATTTGACCTGAGGCAAATCTTTTAATGTCAATATCCCCTGCAATGCTGCTTTCTCTACGTTGGAGTGCAGCAAAGGGATGTCACTCTCTATACTAAAACAGAAGAAAAAGATTGTCGCTGATGACATAAGACAAACCATTTATTATGAAGCAAATCCCAAACATAGCAGAACTAAGCTATCAAAACCCAATTACCCCAGTAGCAAAATATGGCTTGTTTCCACTCCTATTAAATCACTGAGATGTTTATTTGTTCTTTTCAGAGTCACTCGGCACAAGCCTGGGTGGACAGACGAGGAAGGAGCAAATTAAAACAGGAATTCTGGAGCTGATAGCAGAGGGGAAATCACACTTACCAACAGCATGGCTCTCCTCCTGGAGCTTTAATCCCCTTGCCCTCAGAACCACTACAGTGAGACGGCCCAGGTAGTCATTGTAGCTCAGGGAGAACTGGATATCACCATACTCTGAAGGAGGCTTGGGAAGCAGAACACTACTTGTCAGATACATCTGGAAAACTGTGGTCACATGGACAAATGGGGAGAAAAAGCCTTTTTCATACTAATGGTTTCTGTCACACTAAGGGATGTGAGGGAATTGTAATGGCTTTATTTATGCTGTTGTGGCATTTGATGGAACCAATTAATCAGCCTTCCTAACCTTTTGAATTACTCTCTCTTCTGGATTCTGCCTATTTCCTTGCCTCTTACGCTTTTTTTTTTCTGCTCTTAGTAATTTGAAATAGAAGCAAATAGGAAAATGTGCTTTCTTATGTAACTACCTCCTAACTCGTGACTGTTTCTGAGAAACTGGGTAATCCCTTTATAGCAGTTGTGGATCTGCAGGTTGGTAAAATGGGAATTCGGATTCGAAATGTTTATCAAATACTTTTTCATTTGATGTGCTTGGTAGAACGTGCTTCTACTTCACCTGTATCCCTCCAATACTTGTAAGATGACAGAAGTCATGCCAAGCAGCCTGGTACCACATACATACCTCCAAGTTTTCTTTCTCCAGATCTCTCCATATGACTAGTTTGTTGTCATCAGTTAATACTGCATTTTTTAGTGGGAAGATAACTTGGCCTAGGAGATGGTGCTTCTTCTGTTTATCAACATGATAAACCAAAAACTTCAGAGTCCTTTGGAGTAACATTTTACTGGAAACCTGTACAGGAAAAGGAAGAATTTATTAATAATTATATCTGGCACTTTTCTATTCTAGCGTGACTTCAAAGGAGGAATTTTTCAAAGTGTGTTGAAGGTAGGTGGAGATTTCCTTTAATTATTTGATGTCCACTTCCCTTATTTGCCTGAAGTTTTAGCTGTGCAGGAGTCAGGATCCAAGCTAAAACAGAATGAGTTTATTTGAAAAATATGAAGTTTTTCAGCTCATACAGATCTAGTGTTATATAATGCATTCACTTTCAGACACAAATGTTTAGAAATCTGTAAACATTTATTTTTTCATTTGTCTGAAACACAAACTTTTTCTGGTTTTAAAGCTTCTATCTTGTGACTTGTGCTGAAAGTCTCTTAGCATGGGGGGAGCCAAGCTTTACAACACTATACCAATAGCATACCAGATAAGTTCTACTGTCTAGCCCACTTCTACAGCAAACAAATAAAAAGCTGTGAAAGCATTAGATCAGTATTGGCTGCTTCTGGACTTTCAGCCATTCAAACTGGAATTTTCATCATTCCCAGGGCAAGTTCTGGAATCCTTAACTTTGGTGCAGAGAACAAGTAAGGTCAGTTCTGGAGCCACACACTTTTGCAGCCCAGGATCTCCAAAAGCCCCAGTAAAAAATCTGGTGGAAGCAACTTCTATCTTGTCATAAGTGTTGTGAACATTAATTTTCCACAAACTACTGTAGTTTGACAGGTTAATATTTGCAAATAAAACTCTGCTTTGTCAAAAGGAAAAGTACCTGGAAAACAAAGTTTTCATCAAACTGCGGGTTAAGAGTTTTACGTTTTGTTTTAGACTGCAAGTAGCTTCTTTCGTCAGGCAGCAGGTAGATTTTCACAAATGGACTACAGGAATCAGCAGGAGGCTGCAGCTTTCTGACTTTGATCAAGGAGACCAGGAGCCTCTCTGACTCTTGCTCGTATTCTATGGAGAACCAGAGGCGGCCAATGTTGCCATCAGGAAAATCCGTCTCACTTTTGTCTTCAGGAAACTTGTACAGCTCTGGGTTAATGGTCCCTACAACATAAGCTCCAGCTTCATGAAATAAAAAACAAGCACCCTCAGGTTAGTCTCAAGACCATAGCAGGCATTTTTATAATCAATGTTGTATTAGGGGAAATCACATTAGTCTCTTAATTAACAATCATTTTTGGTGTAATTTCATATTTTATTTCTCTTTTCCTCAAATTTGGAGGAGAGTTATAAGGCTGCACCACTTTTCTTTCTCTTATTCTTGTGCCTATATGTGGATAATTTTAGGCATTTGTTGTTGCAGTCTGCAACTGGTCACTCTGCTGTTTCTGGGGACAACAGAAAATATATATATACACACACACACACACATATAGTGTTTAGTGTTTGTACTGTGTAACACTGTGTCAAATGTGCCCCCAATAAATATGACTCATAATAATCAAGTTGCCAAGTAAAGGAATACCCTTAAAGAGAGTCCCATTTTTTCAGTGCCATACCCAAAGAGTGAAATGATGACCGTGGCCCAGACTGAGGGATCATGTAGGGGTCACTGTCTTCCTGAACTTGTTCTTCATTTGTCAGGTTAATCCAGTCTCTCCCATGCAGCGTTGGTGGAACGATAAATGGAACACTCCTGGATCTGGTCAAGAAAACAACAGCTATTGACTCTTCTGGTTTAAATATGGAAACCAAACTTGGTAACAGTAATAACTTTACTGTTCTTTTCACACAACTTTGTAAAAATTCTACAGAGATGTGTAGGTAAAAATTATAAATATCCATTGTTTTACAATTGATTTTATTGGTTTAATGCATAAAATTCCAGTGAGGCACATTAGGTCTTAATTCTTCAGACAGATTCTTCTCTATCCCTCTTTCTTTTCCTTTAGAATTTATCTTTCAAAGGAAAAGAAGAGTTAACTGCAGCTTCTTGTTTTAGAGCCCAAAAGCCCTGGAGTAACTAACTTTCTAAGAGAGTCTCCCTCTTGAACTGAAGTCCTGTTGTTTGGTTCTTGGATGCTTCATTATTAGACCACCAGGAATGACTCTGGAAGATAAGTGAACTTGTCTAGGTAACAGAAGAAGCTAGCCAATTACATTTGAATGTATTATCTCTTTTACAGAAATCAGAAATAATTCTTGCATTCATAGTAAAATTATTCACTTCCTAAAGGAACAAAACAGAACATGACTGATGTTTTTACATAATGTAGGAGTCTCATTTATTTCTGTACATGCATATATTAGATCACCCCCTCATTTGAGATTTGACAAGTTGAAATAAATTAGTGTATGCTTTAAAAAACAAAATGAAAATAGGTACCTTGTGCTTTTCAGTTGCATTTCAGGATTTGTCTGATCCTGAAAAAAGGCACTTGCATTTGTTGTTTTGACAGAACTGGTGAGCTTCTCATAAGAAAGGAGGCAGCAAAATTTTTTCCAGAGCAGGTATGCAGTCATTCCAATGAGAACAAATAGAAGGATGCCTCCTATTACAGCTCCAGCCACAGCCACTGCTTGTTCTATACAAACATAGAAGCACATGAAGCAGCATAGGAAGATCAAAGTTATGTATGTTTTGGGGATAAACAGGAACAATAAAGCTAACAAATTTATCTCATTTAGATCACGCGCACATTTTTGTCTTTGGAAGATGTAGTATGAAGATTCATGACATCAGCAGTGACAGATTACAAGGTGTTCAGACATGCTGTCAATGACTGCAAGGTAAGAGACAGCGGGGGTGGGGGGTGGAAAACCAGACCCCAAAAATTGTCTGGGCTTTCGTTTTACCTTAGCATGTCAGAAGCACTAGAGCTTCTCTAACAAAAGAAAAAGAAAAGCCAGGAGCACATAATACAAAAAGTACCATTATTTTGGTTTGGTTTGTTCTTTCAACTATTTATCTATGCTAAATTGAGACTAGACTGTGGAACAAGGAACAAAGCAAATCTATGGGCTGTTTTCCTTCTAAGGATGCATGTGTTTCCTGATCTGTGAAGTCAGAGTTAAATGTCCATTAAACACAGTTTCCTGAATCGTGATTACTTCACATAAAACAAAATCTCATTTAATTTGGGTTTTTGGTTGTTCACACTAATAAAAATTAATAAATGTATTTAATGAGGAATTATGTTGTGAGAATTTCTCATTAGACCAAGGGCAGATAATTGATAATGGGTTCAGTTTATTGCTTTCACATGTTTGCTGAGTATGCTGCAGTGAAAGGCAGCAAGACCACTTATATTCTGTGCCCACTAAACTAGTACTAGTGCATTGAGATGTGACTAGATCTCAACCGAGAATTGATCCTACCAGAATATCCTCTGTCTGAGAAAGAGCCCAAACTGCAGGATTATCTTGTACTCTGCAGCTGTGGGAGGCAGATCAGGATCAGCTGAGTACTAGCTGCTGACCATTCTCAGGGTCTCCTCTGAAACTGAAGCAGCAAAGTGACCTGATGTTTTCTCACAACTGCTACTGACCTTTTTCCCCTTCTCTGCACTTAGGAAGATATAACTGTGATTGTGCTTTATTTCTTTTTCCTTTTTATCTGTCTGTGCTTGGTAGATACCTTGAAGTTAGCCATCTCTCTACGATGGTACAAGTAAATAAACGCAATACAAGTACAAAATACTCAGTCAACATTAATAATAGCTTTGAATAAGGATTCAAAACTAATTTGATGGAGCTTATTGATTAGAGCTATAAAGGCTATGTCAAGTCAGTTGCAAATACAGGTATTACTGATCTTTTTCAGTGTTGCCGTGTTGCAATAAGTGACATGAAATGTCCTTCAGCTACAGAACACTTAAGTAATTACCTTGTGCTGTAAAATTAACCTGGCCATAGTGCCTTAAAGGCCTTTATCTGATCCTAACTCATTTTCCTGTATTTAGTAGAGTCATTGGAGCCAACTAAGTTTTGCAGCTCCTCTCCAGGTGTGTTGCCTTAACTCTGCAGGAATTGGCTGCTGCTTCCCTGTGAGTTGCATAACCACTCGTGTCTCCCGGCACCACCACGGAGCAGCCACTCTGCTCATGGCTGTACCACAGCAACGGGCACTTTGCTGTCCTTGCAGCTGGCAGGTGACCTGAATAGGTTTCAGCATTCAGCCAGACTATTAGTGCAATACTTACTCTGAGGAACAGGAAACAGGTACCCATTTGGTATGGGTTAATATTAATACAGACACAAGTCTGATTGTGCTATGTGGGTAAATTAGTTTCCTTTGATAAGAATGCACAGTATGAGGAAATGCATATGAGCATGGGAATTTTGTGTGTTTACTCCTTTTAGTTTTGTAGGGCATGCTCAAATATGTCTTCAGTCAGATTGCCATTTTATTGCAGCTTCGATGGCCCGATGCATTAAAAAACGCACCAGTTTAATGCCCGTGAGTGTAACAGAAATTAATGGTTTATTTCATACAGGTTCACTATCAACAATACAAATGTCTAGATGGCTGGTAGTTTTACTGCCTGACAGAGGTATCTGAAAGGTTAACATTTCAAGCAAGCTCAACAGAACTTTGTTTAACTTGTCCTCTTCATCCACAAGTCTTTGATACTCTCAGCAGCAGTTCTGTCCCCCCATAACCAGTTTGTCACCATTACTATTAAGGACAGTAAACTGCAGTGTGCTGTAATGCACCACATGGTACAGCACATGTGCATTGATTTTCGTGTAAGAGAATGAGTTTCCAATCTCTTTGTTAATGAGTTTTTATGTACTGAATTTTTTCAGTACAGAATGATGTGAATTTATGACACAACCACAGCCATTGGTTCAAATTCTTTCTTTAACTTTACACAGTGGTAGATATAAGGTAAAGTTTTACTCATTTCAGTAAAGCTACCTGTGATTTAATGAGAGTAAGGAGAATTTGGCTCACTTTTTGTCCATCTTATCTGATTAGATCAGCAACAGATCCAGTTGTGTAGGGTACAATGTAGCACTGGTCACAAAATTAACCATTGAAATCAGTTGAGTCCACTGTATGCAGGGAGAAAACGTGTATCTTTTAGAATAACTACCCCTCATTGTGAGAAATTATGTGTTGTATTCTGCAGTGGTACTGGATCATGGCAGCAGGAGGGGGAAGAGACCTGTTGGACCATTTCATCTCCATATGGCCTGAGCTGGGGGACTGTCTACTGTTAATAGGTATTAGATTCATCCCAGCACAGAGAAGATGGGGCTGGTCATTCTCTGTCTCCTTTGGGGATTGCACCCCTTTTGCTTACTGTCTGATGATGTGCTTTTAATAAGCTTTACTTAAACTTTGCAGTAAGCCTTTTGGAGTTGTGACCAGCTAGTTCTCCACCAAAATTTAATCCCCATATAAAGACACCTGGAGTATAAAGCACATGTACAGTATAACCTAAATAGCAGAGGTGCGGGCTGGACCCTGCATTTGCTGTGCCTGTCTCCCTGAGCCAAGCTCTCCTCTGGCCGATGCTGCGGACGGTCCCTCCCAGACCCGCAGGTTACAGGCTCCGCTCCCTGAGCCGGCTCCGGAGGAGGCCGGGCAGGTGAACAGCGCTTCAAGTTCACAGGCAGGTTAGAGCCGATGTCGAGCTTTCCCGCAGGGGCCGGGCACCCCCTCCCTCCCTCCCTCGTTCCCTCGGTCCCCCCGCGCCCGCAGGCACTCACCGGGCATGGGCGCGGCGCTCCCGGGTCACGGCCCCGCTCCCATCCCCGCCGGCCCGGGCGATGTGTTCCAGGGCCGGCAGCCCCTCCCCGGACCGCCCCCGCGGGGCGCACACGGGACAGGCTGGGAACGGGAGCTAAAACACAGACACCTCTGGGCCCGGTCAGAAGAAAAGCAAGGGCACCTGTTCGGGAGAGATTCCCTGCTGTCCCTGCCGGCCCCGCAGCGCGGGAGGCGAGGGACGGACAGCGCCGATCCTGATGGGCAGGGAGGGCTGGAACCGGGCAGGGACGTGGGCGCTGTGCTGCATAAAAAACATACCTGTGCGGCACTGGCTGTGTGAGAGAACTTCAGAAGCCACAGTTATGCTCAGAAAAAGGACCTTGATATTAGTATCCTAATTCTGAATGTTCAGGTGGACAAGAAAGTATCATTGACTTATTTCATACTTTTAACAAAATACATAAGCACAAAGGAGCACAAGAAATCCCCTTAGACGGTTGCAATTTCTATAGTCTCTTCCTGTTTGTATTTATAAATGTAACGATCTTTAACCTCTCATGTGCGTAATAAACACAACCAAACAGATCTTTACCAACAAAATTACTCATGCATGGTTCAGAAACGAATTACCCACTGTCACTACTTCTGGTCTGCTAATGCTTCTTTCATAGCCAGTATAGCAAGAAGCTACACCTTAAATTTAACAGCTGTTTGTATTATATATGCTTGTTCTCCTCACAACTGTTGCATATGTTTGCATAGTTCTGTTTAATCTAAAAGCCAAATAAATGCACAGGAATTAAACCAGTAGAATTCTAATGAAGCATCCTCTGTGTATGTGGAATCTTAGAATGCTTTTTATTGCATTTAGAATGTCCTGTTATAGGTGCAGTGTGGTAAGATTTTTTTATTAATTTTTGACTCCTCCAGAAGTAAGAAAGTATTTAGATAATTTTTACTCTAAGAAGAAAAAGATTCATATATTTTGGGTTTGCACTTGTAAGAAAGTTAACCATTAAATAAATGTTGGACAGTCATTGCTTTTACTATTCTTATTTTCCATTGAATTAGTATTAACTCTGAAGTAGAGGTTTTTTGCTCAGCAGTTTTGCTCTTGTCAGGATAATGTCTATAAGCAAGTCTGAGACAACCAAAGTTGTGAGTTTGGTGGCAAGACAGCAACTAACTGCTTTCTATTAGTGTTCTCCCTTGAGCTGCTTTTATAGCCATGTGAGGAGTGATGAAGTTGCTTTAAACATCTGATTGCTTTACAGAACACTACAGAAGGGTTAAGATGATCAGTGCCAGATGCACTGTCTCCCATACAGGCTGTGGTGCTTGTGAGGAGGTGTGTGAAGCTCTAAGTCTGGGAAGCAATAACCAATAACCACCTGCTGACTGAGCGCTTGTTTCAGTGAGCTGGTGGATGGGACAGCATCAGCTTGGAGGAGCAGATCTTACCCTCTCCAAGTCCCTGTGAAAGGAGTTGACGGCAAAGTTGTTAAGCAGGGAGCTTTAATTTTGATTCTCTGCTGCATCACAAAGTTCCAGTTCTCTAGTCTTTCTGTGCTGAGTTCTTGCACCAGTTGGAAATCAGAATAAATGCAGGATGTGAAACAATTATACTCTCCTTTATCTCTGATTACTCGCCTCCTTCCTAGCCTAAATCTGTGGAACAGCTGAGAGCAAGCTTAGAGATTAATATTTTGTGGACCTAGATATTGTACTATAAATATTCCAAGTTTCTGGTGCATATTTTATAGCATGTACATTTTTTCAGTCTGCGTATCCAGATCTTGCATCTTACAGTAAAACCTTGAGCTTTCAAAGACCGCTTAATTCCACTTGCAAATACAAAATCATATTTATTATACTTCAGGATAATCACTGCCAAGACATTCTAGTTTAGAATGCAGGGCAAGGGATGCTACATTCTCCCCACTTTTAAATGATTAATTTTCTTTTTTTTTTTTTTTTAGTATTAGCAAAAAAAAGTAAGGAGTCAGGCCCCAAATAGTAATACATATTTGTGAAGTATGTTTTTCTTCATGTTCTGGTTTGTTGGGTTTTTTTTAAACTCTGGTGGCACATTCCTGTCACATTTTTGAAGAAGTGCATTCTTACGAAGTTGCATCGCTCATCATCAGGGGAGGCACCAAATACTGTGGTTTTTACTGTGTATGTCTGACAGCACTTTGCTTGTAGGTGATTTCCTTGCCTTGGTGCTAGTTAGTTAGTCCTGTTTTGAATGCTGAAATGATGATACCATTTTTATGGTTGCTCAGGTGGAGGCTTTCTTCTTGCTGTGGCAAAGCTGGAACTAATGCTGAAAAGGCAAGCGTGGTCACTGGAAGAGATGTGTAGAAAAGGTGAGCCTGAAAATCTGCTCTAATGTTGTTCTTAAACCTTCTGAAAAATAGAAAGAGAAGTTGGAAATAGATTATAGTTTCTGAAGGAATTGATTTAAACAGTCAGAACACTGAAGCTAAAGAATATTCTGTCACAAAACAGTTCTCTGAAGAATATTAATTTAAAAACAGTGATGTCTCATAGCTTGTAGGACACCTAAGTAATAAGTTTGCATCATTTATCATATGATATTCTTGTAGTTCCCGCTAGGCTGGGTGAAATTCAATGTATGTATTTTTAAAATTGAATATTTTTGGAAAAAAAAAATGTATTTGCTCAGCACCTTTTATACCATTCTGTTTACAATCAAGTTGACTGCATGGAATTACTTAAAGCTGTTTGTTAGGGAAATCCCACGATAGAAGATAGAGAGATATTGAAAGATATAGCGGTAGAATCACAAACATTAGCAGATCCTTCTAATGATAAGTAATTATAGCACAGTTTAGCTGACAGTTTTACTCTAAAGTCCAACACCTACTGTAATTTTTATTAATAATCTTAACATTTCAATAAAAGGATTTTTAATTTTTTCTTTTTTAAATGCCATTTTGCAGCCCTAGAATGGTCTTTAAATCCAGCCATTTGAGGAGAAATGTGTTCAAGTTGTTCTGCCTTCGCACCCACTTCCTTGCATTTGTGAATTTTGACTTTCAAGTCAGTGGTACCTTCAGCTGCAATGGCATCTAGAAAGAGGTAAACTTTTTCTTCCAATTAAAGTGTGAAACTGGTGAATCACTCAGGGACTTAATAGATTAGATCTGCAGGGAGCATTGATGGGCACCCTGACTGCAACAAATAGATTACATTGAGCAGTGTAATTGTAAATGGCAAAAATAATGAGTACTTAGAATTTCTATAGTGCCTTTCATTTCCAGCATCCTGATTTCTGCACCAGCATTAATTATTGGTAGTTAACCATCACAAAACCTTTTTGAAATAATAGTTATTGTTATCCTTATTTTATAGATTGTTTAATAACTGGAGTTCCTCCAGATCTACACTTGTGTATCTGAGATAAGAAGTTCTCCCACAGTCTACTGTTGGCCTTGGACTAACACCTAGTTCTTAGCTTTAGCAGGCTACGGATAATTGAGTGTTTCAGAAAAGAATATGTGAAAGAAAGACTTACTCTGTTACAAAATACCCTTTGGATTCATTCTGGGAACCGTTTGGTAGTGTCCTTTCTAAAGAAAAGATGAGAATGGGAGAGTGAATGCATCCAGAAGGGAACGAGTCTTCCAGAAGTGTTTTCTCTCAGCTTTGCTGTTGATGGGAGTTGCCTTTAAGCAGGCTACAGTCCAGAACAGGTCCCCCAGTAAAATTACAGGTATGAAATGAGGATAGAGACAGGGCAACGTGGACAACAGGAAAAAAATCTTCAAATGCTGCCATGTTTGGTGCTTCTAGAAGGGCCTGAGGAGTAAGGCAGCAAAAGAATAAAAGAGGGGGAAGATAGCATTAACCCGGTTGAGGGGGTTTGATTCCTCCTTTAATGTTTCATCTTATCCCAGTAAAACTCCAGACACTGCAGCTAACCTTGACATTCTTCAGGGAGAGGGAGGCAGAACACTCTCTGGACCTGCAAAAACTTTCCACCTGAGTGTATTTGTCCCATCAGTTTCCTTATGGCACAGAACTGCTCAGCAGAGCCTTGGCCACATGAAAAACTGTTACAGCTGGCACAGAACATGCTGTGCAATACAGGGTTTTTTCCATGCTTTGATATTTGTCTTTTGCTGGGTATTTGAAATCCCAGACAGACATGAATACTTTAGGGCCTTCTTACAAAACTTTTCAGCACTGTTATAATACACCTACTGCTATGAAAGGATCTGTAGGCAAAGTCTGCATACCAGCACTTCTACAGGATTCAGAATGTTTCTCTTTTTTTCCTATCTTTTCCTTTTTCTTCTAGTAAGCTTTAACTGTTGGTGTTACCTAGTAATAAAATTTTTGCAAGCTGTAGCACCACCTCCTGTCCAAAGTTGGGCTTTGGTGTGAGTGACAGAGCAAACCAAAAAGTTCCCTTAAAGGTGACTTGTTCTTAATGGATGAAACAAAACGGAGAAAATGTGAACTTTCCTTCCTTTCAAATGACCTTTCCTTCCTGTGTTTTGCATTCAGAAATACCAAGTCTTCTTGGCTGCAGGGTTTTTTTTGCTAATATAATTTGCATGAGAAAGCAGCTGTTGCTGTTTTAAGGAAAAAACAAACAAACCAGTACAAAATGTTCCTTTAAAAAATTCTTTATTAATAAACACCGAATTCACAGATTATATGCACAAATCCTGTAGAGACTTTTGCAGTGAAAACTACTTGTGAAGCTCTGGCTTGTGTGGATTTAAAGCTTTTTGGGGATAATATCTGGGTTTTTGTTCTGGTTTTGTACACCATATAGCCTTGGTAATAGTAATCTAAACTTTGTAATTTTGGCAAGGCCTTGCAAGATTACTTATGTACACATGAAAAATGAACTGTTCACACAGCTGTAGTGATGAACAAAAAATGTTGCTCTAAGGCAAGACTAGTTTTTATTTTAGGCAGTATTTCGTAAGTCTCACTCCGTCTGAGTGAGGGATAATTAATTTAGGCCAGAAATAATGTAAATAAGCTAATAATACAAATGGGGAGGGATTGCTGAGCAGGCAGATAAATCCATAATCCATCTTAAGATTTTCAGGAAAGCACAAAATTATATATATGGCACAGAAGTTACACCATATGTAATGGTGTAATTGATGCACCCTTATGGGGTGCAGACTTTAACTGAGAGCAAAATGTGATGTTTGGTTTTGGAATCAGAGAATAAAAACTGAAGGCTTGTTTGGTGTAACTTACAGGTGTGTTTCTGTAGGCACATGCACCTACAACTGTCAGAGTGTAGAGCCACAACGGATTTATGGAGGCCATCCCATACATTTCTGTGTTTAAAAAAAAACAAACAAGATTGCTCAAAAACCTGGGCAAGACAGTAGTGAGATCTTGAGGGTCAATAAATAACCAAAAAAGAAACAAAATCCTGTGTGTGGGTAAAAAAAATAAACTCTTCATGTAATTAAGTCCTTATTTCATGTGGGCAGGGGATGCCTTTCTCTTTGCCCGGTGCAGGGAGGTGGCTGGCGGGCACCATCCCGGGGCTGTCTCTGCTGGCTTTCCTTGGAAAAACCACTGCACAGGGCAGTGCTGAAACCTGACCCACGCCTCTCAGAGACTGCTTCTGGCTCTGCAGGATAGACAGTTCAGTGTGAGCTCACTACAGTCTTGCCCAGTGCCGAGTATGCATCAAAAACATATCATGATCTCTCTTAAGTACACCAAATACAATGGGATTTGAATCCAAATACTTTTTAATTACAACTTATATCAATCAGCTTTGGCCAGTGCATGAATCCTCAACACAAAGGGTTCAAAATTAAATCAGGTATAGTATAGTTACGTAGGCAGCATTGCAGTAGCTCTGTGGACTATTGCAGTGGCAGCAAAAAACTCCAAAACAAACAAGCAAACAAACAAAACAAAGCAAAAAAACCCACACAAACTCCCCCAACCAAACACAAAGACCCACCAAAGAAATAAATATGAAAACCACCACCCCAAGAATTCAAAAAAGTGTTCATTCTAACTCAAATCCTTTCACAAATCTAGGTTAGAGCCTAGCCAGGAAGGGAAAAATAAGTTGATTTGGGCATGTTTTCTGTGGTAATCACTAGAGTTGTGACTGCTCCAACAAGAATTCTTCACTCTGTTCCTGTTGTCAGCTCCTCACTCAAAATACATGTGAAAATGTTCTAGGATATGCATGGAATATAAGAGGAATGAAAGTACATCTTTCAAGCTAGGAAGCATCAGTGTCATTCCCACAGGTATGGTTGCTTTGCTTTATTTAGAAAAAAAAAAGTCTGAGTGCTAGAAAGCAGTATTTTTTCTCCATATGAGCTAAGTAAACAGTTTCTGTGCCTTCCCCAGCCTGGGGTTCAAATAGTACATTCTATGGTTGGAAATGCTAACCTGAAGGACACCTGCCTGCCAGCTTGGGTTATATAGTACTATGTATGAAATAGTACACTGGTTCTGAGAACTTTAGTTATACTTTTTTTCCTGCTAGCAACATAATTCTTTCTCAAAGAGAATGAGCAACATCTCTGACAATCCATTTGTTTATGGGGCAACGGGAGGTTGGAGGATGGGAGAGAGTTAAAGGAGATTTTCTTTATATTCCTGAGACCTATGAGTCAGTATATCCATGAGCAAAGGTTACATAAACTAATAGATTAGAACAAGATTTAGTTGCATAAACGCTGTTACTGCATTTCAATCTGTCACAGAGTCAACCCTGCAGATTATTGCAGGCAGAGCTGGCCTGGCTTACAGTCCATCTCTCTGGACTGCCTCTGGCAGTGGATACATTTGAAATAGCATTGTTCTCTTGCTGTGGGGCTGCTCTGAAATCTGTGTGCACTACTTTATAGGTTTTACTTGTGCAAGCATCATTTAATGTACAGTGCATTGCTCACCAAGGATCATGCTTCTTATGAGACTAGTTTAATGTAGGCAGCCACAGGGACCAGATCCCAATCCCCTAAAGTTCTCCCTACTTTTCTGAAGCCTCTGTCCTCTGTCTCTCTTCCTCCCATCATAGTCATTCCCCAGCATGTCCTGGATGAAGTCAGGGAGAGGCTCCTGCTGCATGGGGCAGAAATGGGGATGGGTTTGCTGGCCAGGCCTATTGCCCAGGGAAAGGGAGACTGGATTAGGAATGTTGAGTGGACTGGAGTTGAGCCACAGGCCACGAGGTCAACAGCTGCATTGTGATGACTGTGGTCTAAATTGTTTGGGAATGTTGCAGGTCATATGGGAAAACAAAGCCTTTCTTGGAGCTGCAGAGCTATGTTTTTTCCAAGTGGATCAGGGTCAGAAATCATGCTCCCAGGCTGCAGTACTTTTTTTCTTGTGCAGTGCTTTCCCCAGCTTCTCAGTGATACCATCTCCTCATTTTACATTGGGGAATCGAGGCATCAAAGTTCAAAGTCTTTATTTAGATTCAATTAAGTAGAGCAAACTATATCTACAGAGGCTTTGTTCATAGCCCTAAGCCCTGGGCATCAGTTAACTTATAGAACAGACTTTGATACTTTGTTGTCCAAAACCCAAATGATTTTTCTGAATTACATCATTGGCAAAACTAAACTAAAGAGGTTTAGTGCATACATGAAGGTAGCTTTGAAAAGAGGTGAGGTCCAAATTTGCAAGAGTGATTTTGGTGGAGAAGTGACATAGGACAGGATTATTGGTGAGTTCTCAAAGTGTGGGTTTTTAGTGTTTTTTTTCTGGGAGCAGGCCCTGGGAGTCCTCCCTGCTTATGTGATCCTGGCTTGCCTCCTTTCCAGCTAAGAGTAACAGAACAGATGGAAGAATAGCAATCAAATTCAGGGTGAAGCTAAACGTGTGATTAAATTCTCAAAAAGGCCAAAGCCCTTATTGCATGAAAGGCAGCTTAAAGCTACCCCAAAACTGGCTTGAAAGGTTGGGGGTTTTGTGCAATTATTTATTGCTTTTTGCTGATAGATATAATCAATTGTAGAGATCAGAGGAGTCATTGTGCTGCTTGTGCATGGGGGGAAGCGACATCAGGGAAAAGGAGAAATGAGAGCAGAGTGTCCATTGATAGTCCCTTGATTTAAGATGAGATGTAAGATTTCATCCAGTGACATCTTTGGCTTATAACAAAGCATGCTTAAAAAAGGGAGCTTTTTTGTATTCTCCATAATCAGCTTTTGTACTATTTGTTTGATAACAAACAAACCAAAAAAAATAGTGTTGTAAAGAGATTTGCTAAGTCTTTGAAATATATGAGTTTTTTTTTTTTTTTTTTGTCACTGGGCAGCCTCACTAAGTGCCAAGGGAAAATAAAGGCAAAAGAACTGCTCTGCTTTGTTGAGAAAGCTTCTCTTAAATCCAAGATGAAAAGGAAAGGAGATGACAGAGCTCAAAGGACCAGTTTTCACAGGTCTAAAAATTCTGACAGCTTTCAAAAAGATTAATTCTGCAAAGAAGAGTACTAAATCTATGTTGCTCCTTGAAAAAAGTCACGTCAGTAGCATTCCAACATTATTCCCAATGAAGATAAATGCAGATGACCCAGCAAATTTCATGATGACTTTATGAGATAAACCCATAAAAATCATTTTCCTTTTCACAGAAAAATAGAATTGCAGAATGGAGGTTTGTTCACAGTGACCATGAAATGGTGGAGTTAAAGATCCTCAGAGAGGTGACTACAGACAGGTAGGAGCAGCCTCATATTCACAATATCTGCTCCTCATGGGTACTTAAACAATCCAGAGGGTTCCTGGTTCATGTGTTGATGGTAACTTTAGTCTCCAGGTGATAGAGGAGCCAGTGAGGAGAGGTGCTATGCTGGACCTTGTCCTCACCTACAAGGAGGAGCTGTTGAGGAACATGTAGCTCCAGGGCAGCCTTGTCTGCAGTGACCATGAAATGGTGCAGTTCAAGATCCTCAGGGCAGTGAAAAGGGTACACAGCAAACTGACTACCCCGGACTTCAGGAGAGCAGACTTTGGCTTTGTCAGGGATATGCTTGGTAGATCCCTGCCATGGGATAAAGCCCTGGAGGGAAGAGGGTCCCAAGAAAACTGGTTAATATTCAAGGATCATCTCCCCCAAGCTCAGAAGTGATGCATCCCAACAAAGAGGAAGTTGGGCAAAAATGCCAGGAGGCCTGCACGTATGAACAAAATGATCCTGGGCAAACTCAAACACAAAAAGGAAGCCGACAGTTATCCTGAGAGGAAATTATCCAACCATCCAGGGTTCAGGTTAGGAAAGCTGAAGCCCTGATAGAATTTAACCCAGCCAGGGGTGTCAAGTGCAACAAGGAAAGCTTATAAAGATACATCAGCAATAAGAAAAAAGATTAAGAAACATATGGACCCTCTTCAGGAGGAAATGGGACACCTGGTTACCCAGATACGGATACCTAGGATATTAGAGATATACAGGATATTATCTAGGATATGGGGTAGGGTGAGGCACTCTATGACCTTTTTGCCTCAGTCTCCACTGGAAAGTGCTCCAGCCACACTGCCCAAGTCACAGAGGGTAACACACACACACACACAACCTCTCACATATTCACACTCTACCTTGGCACTAGTGCTCATCTAACCCCTGTGTAAGGTTTTCACTCTGGGAAGTGTACTGGGAAGTCTGTGAATTTGAGAAGAGCTCATTTTCTGAAGTAACTCCTGTGCAGGGGAAGATAACCTAGAGTTGCAGATATTTTTAAGAAGTTCAGCATTTGTAGATGTGGCGTTGCATTCTTAAGTAGAACATTAACACGTGATGAAGTAGATTCTATCTGTAAATCATCTTTGAATTACATGCTCTTATGTGTTTATCTAAAATTTTAATGTGAAATTATTGTGATATTGCTTATCTGACAGAATTGCTTTCTTTATAAAATTCTATGTTAGAAATAATTGTGCTTTTTATGTCAAATAGAAGGTGATGGTTAGTTTTATGTTTCTACACAGTCTCAGATGCATTCCATTTGCCTCAAGTGGTATGTGAAAACACTTGCTATGCCAGCTCCTGTACTGGACTGATATTTTAGGTATCCAAGCATGAGTAAAACCTGAAAACCTGGCACTGCAAACAGAATGCCAATTTCAATAGGGGCCAAGCAGTATCTAGAGTGGAGAGCTTCTGAGTGGTTATAGGCATAGTAAAAGTTAAATTTGCCTATGGTGCATTAGTTATTATCTTGAAGGCTCTCTCAGATTGTGCTAAAGGGCTGTTATTCTTCAGAAACACTCAAAAATACTTTACAATGGAGATATCCAAGATCTGATCCAAATTGGCTGTGGCAGATGACATTCAGGCAAATGAGCAGTGTTACCCACAGGACAGCATATTGGTCCTGGAGGGCTGTGTTATTGTTGTAGACTAGAGCATATTCCAGGAGTGCATTAAGCTAAAATCTGCTGGGTTGCAGGTGCAGTTTCACTGGTTTAAGTGGCTTTGAATCAACAGAGAACAAATATCAGCCTTCCAGGGTTTGCTTGCAGAGCCCCCGGAGAGAGGTACAGACAAATTGCAAGCAGTGTTTGTGTGAGCTCCAGCTCAGAAAGGCGCTTCCAGCAGGACACTCTGCCACCCCAGGCACTTGAACTGCCTCCCCAAAGAGAGTTCTGCCAGGAGCAGAGCTCAGGAGGTTCAGGGCTGATGCAGGAATTCAGCAAGCACAGTCTGAGCAGGTCCCAGTTACCCACCTGGCATAGAAATGTTGCTGCAATTGACAGCAGATCAGACAGTGTAAGAAAAAACTGTGGGGTTATAAGTGGGAAGGGGTGAGAGAAGGACTTCAGTATGAGTTTTTATGTCTGATATGGACGAACCAAGCAATGAGGATGATTTTCCTGCCCTATATCCTGTTCTGAAGAGGGGTATCTGGCCAAAGTGTGGTTAGTGAATTTTGGGTTAGACAAAGGGCTTCTGGATTAGGACTAGGCTTGAATGTGGAAGCCCTGGTTGCCTGGATGGAGTCTGGGGTGACCAAAGCTGACCTGCAGGTCCAACAGCTCTGCCCAGTGGGGCCCTTCTTGGACAGGCAAGCAGAGCTGACTGCTGTTCCTCAGATGAGGTGACTCAAAGTCTTCAAGCACCCAAACCAGTAAATAGTAGTTTTGAAAGCTCTTTTCCATGCCTGGGCGTAGGATTTTATTTCATGCATTTAAACACATTCTCACATGTCTAAACCCTGGGTGGAGTTCTCAGGGGAACATGAATGCTAGTCAGGCTGAACCACAGTGTCAGAACTCTTCTGCAAACACTCTCTTTAAAAACTGTGTTTTCCTTTTTTTCCCAAAGAAATTCATCAGCGTTGTCTGGATTTAGCCTAATGAGTCTGTAGGCTACTGACCGCTCTGTCTTGTTTAACTGTCTTTTCTTTTTTCTAAAGAAAGAGAATAAATTCTCAAAATTTGAATCTGAGGTGACTTTTCTCGTCAAATGTAGAATGAAAAAGCTGTATGCCAATTGCATCATTATGGATGCCCAGATGTGTAAATAACCTATTGATGTAAAAGTTTGTCACCAGTACCTTTCAGTAAGCACATTTTGATGTTTTTAATGAAAATAGTCATCCTTGCTGGACATACCAAGGTATGAGAGCTGTGCAAATTCCTCCGTAGAGGGTTTAGAGGAAAAGCTAAGTGCAATTATTATTCTCACATTGTACCTTTTATATGTGCTTGGGACATCATTTGGGCAACTTGAGACAAGTCTGGGAGATGAATTTGAGTGGAAGGGTCATATTGAGTTGTTTCACAGCTGGCCATTGGCACCCATGGAACAATGCTGGAGTAGCTACTGGTGCCAGGGCTGTGTGTCACCATGCCAGCCAAAGGTCTTTTGCTGGAATAAGAAAGGAATCAAATGCTGTAGAGCTGTGCTCTCCCTGCAGCACCACTGCAGTCCTAGGCCATGGGGTGGGGAGAGTTGCCTTGGCGTGATCCTGGGCCACCAGGAATGCTGGTAAGAATGTGCCGGAAGGAACAGGTTCAAGGAGCTTCTGTTTCCAGCCTGGCAGGAAGGATGTCAAGGTCAGCACAAAGAGCTGACTTGTAGTGCCTGCTGTGCTTCATTGCTGTAGTTAACATGGCAGCCAGAGAGCTGCTGCTGACCCCTGCATGGCTCTTAACCCCTGAAACGTTTCCTGACCTGTAGCCCAGGGCAGTAATTGCTCAGTGAGTCTGTGGGGATGTGTGTCTTAGGAACAAAGCCTGGGAGCACATAGGAAATTACTGGGTTTGCAGCCCATTCTGAAGACTCAGGGAGCAATCTTACATTCCTAAAAGCATCAGACAGGGGGTCTTGATCCCCCTCTCTCAGCTGAGCTAGACCTGATAGGGGGGTACTACGTGAAGCCTTAGGAACAAAGTGAGAACTGCTGTAAATGGTTTACAAGAAAGGTATTAGCTCCTTCCTGAACAGAAAGGAAGAGGACTTGAAAGGGTTATTTTCTGATATTTTGGCATCCTTCTCTTTAACCCATTAGAGATCCAACCAGCCTGCCTTGTGTGAGTGGAGGGGAATAGGCCAGAAAGAAATCAAAGCAGCTTGCAATGCAGAGACAAGGAGTGGTGCTTGGGAAAGGACTGAGTGTAGCATTTCGTAAAGGTGAGGGAAAGAGGAAATTCTCTACAAAAGCAGGCCACCGTGGCTGGGGACAAGAGTCCTCTGGTCACATCCATCCTTGACGTTCCCTGATGCACCACAGGTCACACCTGCCAGCTTGGAGGGACCTGGTGCCTGTGTCCTGCTGGGGCAGGATGGGCCAGGGGTGCTCCATAGCAGCACCCTGGGGACCCTGCCAGTGCCCTGTGTGAGGGGGCCGAGTGTGAGGACGAGGTGCTGCCCTCACATTTGTGTGCAGGGAGGGCCAGGCTGACCACAGACTCCTGTGGGCTGCACTAGCACACTGCACTAGTGGTGCAGGTGGCCATAGATGGGCAGCTGTGAGCCCAGAAATTCCTGCTCCCAGCAGGTTCTGGAAAATTACTTGCAATAGAAAATGTGTTCCAAATTGTGTCCTGTGCGTGACAAACTAGATAACTATCTGTAGCATACTGGTTTTTTCCACTTCCCCCTCAGCACAAATAATCTCGCTCTTTTCAGTCCATTGGTACATCCTTGTTCCCAGTCCATGCCTACATGACCGATGCATTCTGGGCCTGGGGTTTGATTTAGGTTTTTTTTCTAATTGCTCCATATTACCAGAAGCAGTGGGTACTTCCCACTGGTGATTTCACCTTTACTTGAAGGTAGAAACTGTAGGCAATACAGGATGCCTTGGCCTTGGAGTCAGTTCCTTTGTATATCTTTTATAATTTTCCTTTAACCCTTCTAATTTTATTCCTTCCCCTCTGCTCCTCCTCTTCCTGCCCCTTTTTGCCTCCCCTCCCTGTGCTTCCCTGGCGGCATTGCCGGCTCTGCACAGGCCCAGTTTCTCTAATCAGATGAAGCAGCAGGATTATCTCTCTCCCTCCCTCCTAGGCTCCATTTTATTTCCTCTCCAGCCAAGGGGGGAGCCAGGAAGGGATGCCACGTCCAGGCAGAGGGAACCCCATCTCCCAGTCTCCTGCCTTTGATGCTCTCTAACAATCCCACCTCCTTCCCCTTATCCTATGCTCACCTCAGTGTCAACAGCATCAGGCGGATCAAGGAAAGGAAATCTGAACTCTTTTGGCTTTTGTTCTCCTCAGATTTCTGAGCATCTATTTTTAAATACCCTCCAAGTAACTTGGACAGGGAAGCTGGATGTGCAATCTCTGAGTAGGGGGAAGGTAAGGACCACAGAAGTCATGTATTGCCCGTTCTCTCGTCTCCTGTGAGGACACCGAGTCCTCCCTGTTTTGCCAGCAGGTCTTTGAGAGTAACAAAGCAGATGAGGGGAAGGGAGAGGAGCTGCACAGAGACAGACCCAGGCTTCTGTAAGTGCTGTGTTGGCAGCAGGGGGTTGATAGCTGGACTGAAAAGCCTAGGAAATGGTAGTTTTCTCTTTTTCTGAAATGATGAGAGCTATGGCTCTGAGCTTTAATTGAATTTAATATATTTCTGCAGAAGGTGGAGGTTTTTTTGGTGCTGGTGTCTTTCACTTACATGTGTGTGTGTTTGTCTTTTAGTAAGTGTTTCTAGAATATTCTTGTCACTGTTTCTTTGGGGGAGAAAACCCCCCATAATCTTGTTCATCTTATTCCTCTGCACATCTGCAAGTTTATGAAGATGCTGTTTGATTATCCTTTGTGTTTATGTTAGGGTTTTGATACTAAAAATAAGAGAAAAGAGTAAATTGTGCTATTTTAAATTACTACCTTTTAGTACTAATATCTGCCAGAGAATAGTTTACCTTGGTTTTTTTTATGCCATGTGTACCACATGTTTTTTTAATTCCTAAGAAGTTGATATCCAACACTGGAGAAAATCTGAGGAATATTTCAGTGCTTTCTTCATATCAGCTTTGTTTTACACTCTTCCTTCCTAGATAAATGATCAATTGCTATTTAGAATGGCAAAGAAAATTTTTCTCCTGAACCAAAACATGTCTCTTCCACTGTGAAGGATTTGATTTGATTTGGCTTTTTACTGTCACTAGAGTAAATGTTTTAAATCAGAATCCTTAGTAGGAGGGTGTTTGTGTGTATGTTGTGGTTTACAACCTCCTGTGATTACAAGCAAGAATCTGTGCTGATGCACTTCTGGTTTTTAGGGCAAGATGTTTACAAGGGAGGGGGAATAAGCAGTTATTTCTGTTTGGAGAACTCAAAGCATGAAAGGTAACTGGAAAGACAACCATGAGATAAAATGTATTTTATAAGATGTTTATAGTGTGCATAAATAAGATGGACCACATAGAGATCAAAATCTACCTCTCTTCCATTGACTCAAGCTTCAAAGTCATCATCTCATATAAAAATATCAGTGATTTCCTTGCACCAAGATATGGATTAAAGCTTGCAGGTAGTTGTTTGCATGTTTAAGGCCAAGCATATGTCTGAATGCTTGCAGGATGTAGATTGTAGTAAGATCCGAGTTCAAAGACCTCTGCATGGAGTCTCTGTGTAAAAGAATTATGTTTAGGGAAGGTTTCATTAATGAGGGTGGGTTAGATGAGGACTTTATGTTTTCATGTTTTGACTCAGTTACTCTGTAAAACATTTCTCCAGTTACAGAATTTTGTTGATTTTTACAATCTATAACTTTTATCTTAACTGTACTCTAGAGGAAGCTGCAATTGCAATTTAATTGCTCTGACAGTTATCTAAGACTGCATAAACAAGGGCAGTAAACTGCATATGGCCTTGTGTTGTCTGAGCTGGTTTATAATGCCAAATACCATAAATTCCCATTGGATAACCATATCAAATCCATATTTTTCCTGCCGTAGTGAACTATGGATATTCACTTTGCACTTGAAAGGTCCAGGTGTCTGAGGGAGGGTAAAATAGATGAAGGCTGTTATTGATGATCATTACATTTCTGAAGTTTAATTTTCTTTCTGTTAAGGGTAATAACAAAGGGTAAATTGGAGGTAGCATTAAATCACTCCAGGAGCAGGGGAATTTGCTGTAACAGTGAGATAATGTTACACCTGAGTGCAGGTGGGTTAGTTCTAGCAGAACAGCAATAAAATCCTGTTTCTTCTTGAGCAGCTCCTCTGGAGATTAAAGACCCTGAACCGTCCATTGCTTTCCCCTGGACTTAATGTTTTTAAATGAGGATGGAGTGTACTTCACTGGTCCTTTGTATTTGGATATTGCAAGCTGGTATCCAATTTGCAGGAAAATGAAACCTAGGAATGATGCTTTCAAAGACTAAGGACTAGACAGAGAGCTGTTAATGGTGTTTTTTGTGTAAGTACCTTTTCCAGTTAATTAGGAAAAATAAAGCTTATTTTTGCTACTGTATGCCATGGGTTTACTGTTGCAAATGACCCTGAAGTCACTGGGCAATTCTCTTACTTTCTAAAGGAAATAAAGGTTTGTATTCTTGGCAGGTGTGTGTGATATTTCATTGCTTGTAGCCCCAAACCATTCTGGCCCAAGAACAACAGTACAGCAAGAATCACAGGCCGCAAATGATGTTACACGTTACTGTCCTTGTCAGCCATGAACTCTTTGGGGGTTTTATTGGTGTTTTTACTTTGTGTTTGAGGGGTTGGTTTGTTTTTGTCATTTCCCATAGCAATGAGCCACACCGTAGGGCCCTTTGGTTAATTCTTGCAATTTCATTGCACAGAAATAGGAGGTTTTTAAGTGGTGTAAACTGTAAAGATGTATTATATGTGAAAATGCTTCTCTCTAGGCTATTAAAATTGTGGAAGATCTGAATTATCCAAACTCTGAATAGCTCTTTTTTCTTTTTTTCATGGAGGGAGAGTGGGGGGTGTTTCAGTGGTGTGAGAGAAATCTTTTCCGTAAAAGCAAAACGAGAGGGAGAGTGAAAATAAACGTTTGAGTACAGTGGTCAGGAATATCTGCACGAGGGATACAATGAGAAGGTAGTGAACTGAAAAATACTGCATGGGCTATTCTTTGGTTAAGATAATTTGGTGCAATATTTCTTATGGATGCCTTATAACTATTGAATTAATCTATAGCTATGCAGCTGTTAGTTCATATATCTCTTAAGAGCTGTCCCTTAAGGAGCATCCTCTGATTCCTTACTGGGCAAGAAGGTGATCTGTTCCATTTAAGAAAGCTGTTAAAGTTTTCAGAATAGAGTTCCACTCGGACAAATTAATTGTAGCAACAGGAACCACACAAAAAGAAATCTCTTTGGTGCTGCTTAGGTGTATATTCAGAGCATGGGAATTGGGTCAGGCCAGCTAAATGAAGTTGGCATCAGTCAGGTCTTTGCTGGCTTGGTGATGAGGGTGAGCATAAAGCATTTGAGTTACAGCCAAGCATCATTCTGCACAAAAAAAAAAAAAAAAGAAAGAAAAAAATCATAAGAAAGATCCCCTTTAAACTGGCCTGTCCCTGTGTGCATCCCTAAAGTTCTACGTCTTCCAAAATTATGGCTTAACTCTTGCGCAGTGTGGATTAAATACAAAATGGAGAAAGGAGCAGGAGTATTTCTCCATCTCCATTTGCTAATTAAGCTTTAGCAAGGGCACACCTGAGTGTGCAAATGAAGGTTAATGGGATTGGGCAGTTGTAAGACCTTCATTTGACTTGCAGAGCTTTACTGTGGTCAACAGTGCAGAAAACTGAGAGAACCCAGTTCATCAGAGCTGAATTGGAAGATCTGACTTCCTTTTCAGCTCAGACTGGGCAAACCTGACATGGAAATTGGAGAGATGATGAATGCACAAAGCTGCCCTGTTTCATTTGTTTTAGGGTGTTTTTTAGTTATTTGGTTCTCAGTGTCCTCTAAACTGTAGAAGGGGTGGAGTGTTTTCCTTGCTTTAGTAACATGAGAGGTGCTAATGTATTGGAGGACTTCAGGAGTCACTGCCTCCTTCATATGTATCCCCTGGCCTATACAATACAGGGATCACTTTTGTGATCCTTTCCAAAGTCATTCCTTTTTTAACTCGTTTCAGTAAAAGGTGCAGGTTCCACTAATCAATTAAAAGATGGTTTAGTATTGGAAAATGGCTGCACATTTCAGCTTCTCTTGAGGCTCAGGATGAGAAGCTACATGAAAACTTCTCATTGGCAAGGACAGATAAAAGCACAAAATTATAAAAACAAAAAATATCATCGTATCAGTCATTTTTGAAGGGACCTTAGGAACTCATCTATTCCAATCTCCTGCTCCAAGCAGAGATAGCTATGAGTTCAGATCAGATTTCTTAGGGTTATATCTGCTTGGGCCTTGAATATGGTCAAACCAGTGTTTGAAAAAGCAAATTCCTGTAAGAGGGACTTTATTCATTATAAGCAGTATCTTGTTAACACCAGATGCTTAAAGAGTTATCCTCTAGCTGTCCTCAGGATCTTCCTCTATCCGAGTGATGACAGGAGCTGAATTGTCTTGCAGCTTTTGAGTTGTTCCAAATTTATACCTCTAAATTTTGTGTTCCTGGCGTTAGTAAATATTAATAAGGAAGTAGGAATTTCTGCAGCTCATTTTGTGATTAACCAAAGAGGAGGGGAAATTTGCTTCTTTACGTAGAGCAGGGTGTAAATGTTAGTTCTAGAGGAAGTTATTCACACACTTGGATTTGACAAATATTTGCAAGCTTTAGTCTGCTACTTTGGTCTGCTACTTTACTGTGTCTTGGTTTTTCTCTCCTCAAGGTTTCTGGTGGTAAATAAGCCTTGGATAGCATGGGCTTTCCTCTAGCCAAGCTCCAATGTTTTTCTTCTCTCCTGAGAAGTCCTGAGAGAGTAGAGAGATGCTCCCTCTAATCCCTTTCAGGTGTTTTCTGAAAAATATAGATAATAGTTTCCTACATAGGACTGATTAGAAATTGGGACAGTTACTTTTTTGAGAGGCAGAGTTTGCAATTTGACATAATAATATTTTCTTATGACAAAATACCAAATTTGAAATGAAAACTTCTTCTTCCTAGTTCCTCCCATGTTCTTTGTTTATAGATTTCAAAGCCAGCTCATGGTACAATGGCAGCTTTTAGCAGTGCTATGAAATACGATTAGATAGTCCTCTTTTTAGTCCTTTTCAATACTCACTTATCCCTTTGGATAGAGATTGCCAGTTCTTTTCCAGCTTAAGGATATACGAAAGACAGCTTGCAGTGTGAACTGACAGCTTAAATTTCTGAGAGAATCTCTTTTTCATGAGAAGTTCGTCATAGTAAATAAAAGCTTGCAAGTGAATGTGGCACTGCAGGACAGCATGGTGTAGAGTTGTGACAGCTTTGCTTATAAAGGTTTAATGAAGCTGCTTATAATAACACATTGCTATTTAATATACTGTGCATAGTATATGGAGAGTATATACATACAACACCTAATTTGAGAAACTCTGGTAATGCTGGGTTTGTGTATTTGAAATCCTTAAGATAACTCGTCCTCACTTGATGCTTGAAAGCTGGGGGGGGTGGGGGTGCTTCTGAGGCTTGGTCAGTGTCTCAACTTTACTAGTAAGATGAGCTTTCTGCAAGTACCACAAGAATTTCCTCTAGAGATGCTCTGTTTATTTCTTTCAAACCAAATCTTACAAAAGAAGGGCCAGAATACATTATTTTCAGTGTCTAATATTTAGTATCTTTCATTCTGGGGTTTGAGAGTGCTCTGCAATCATGAATTAAGCCTTTAAATACCTACATCAGGGGCTTGTGAATCTAATCCCTGAGTCACAGTGAGTAAATTGAGTCACAAAGGGAATGACTTGCTCAAGGTCATACAGTATGTCAGTGGGCACAGACAGAATTAGAAGGCATTTGTTTCCTCTTTCTAATTACCAAGCAATTGTTATTTATAACCTGGAAGTCAGTTTTCTGTCGGTCTACAATGTAAAAGTCAGTCTTTTCCCTTCCACTGCTGAGAGCAGCTTCTGGAGGTGGATAGATTGTCGTTTTGAATCTTTCTTTTTTTCAAGGTTTTGTGTATAGTTCACAAACACTCATTTAAATAAAGAATTGAAGGGGCTTTTGAGGCCCTTTGTGTAGTGTTCAATCACAGGGAAAAACAAGGGAACAAGAAATGAAGCTAAATTACTGGGTCTCGCTGGATGAGTCAGGTTTTTCTAGGTAGGAAAGAGATTCAGCTGTTACATTGTTGAAGAAAAATGAACTGTCTTTGGTTGTTTTGGTGGGGCATCTTTCAATCTAAAATACTGTTTTCCTTTATCCTAATGGAGATATTTTTACTATTACTATTGCTTTTGTTTATGTCCCCATTATTCCTCTTTGATGCCGCTATAGGAACCGCCGTCCTTCAATTAAGGTTGATATGTGAACACGAAAAGCCGCTGTACCTGAGGCTATACCCAGGCAGTATCTTTAAGGCAGATTTGAGCTAGTAACTAGTTATAAAGCTTTTACCTCTGTTGACACAACACTGGACCAAGTGAGTGAGCTTTTTGGAAAGGCTGGGCATGTTAGACAGAGGCTCAGCTCTGTGCTTTTGGCCACCGCCTTTCAGGCAGCAGAGAGTGCACACACGCACAGTTACTGTCCATCCACACACACAGGCTGTGTGACAGAGCTTTAGGTGTCAGAGGTGTGTTCACTTGTCAGGGCAGAGTATTTCACTGCCCTCATGTTCAAAGGTAGCTAACTACCGTGCTGAATCCTGTCGTTAGAGCCAAGGTATCCATAGGGCAAGGTGACTTGGCCAAGTTCGCATCTTCCCTCTAACTGTTGCTGTTAAGCTTTCAAGCAGATAGCAAAAATGATTATTTGAACATTTTCTACTAAAACACATGAATTTACAAGTAGATGTTCTAATCACTTAGCCAGGTTGGGTGGAGTTTGTTGGACGTGCAAACTGCCAACCTCTTGTTGCATTAATATCCAGCTGTATTCCCTTGCTCTGAGATTGGAAGCAGGCTGTAAATAAGCTGCTGGTTTTCTGCATGATTTCTAAGTTCATGCTGCTTCACAGGCAGCTGTGATTCACACAGTTTGCAGGATTGGGCGTCGGACAGGCAAGAGTCTTGCTGAGCAAGCAATGGCCGTGTGTTTTTGCAGAGTTCCAGATCAGCGGGTTTGCTTTGGAGATACCCTGCTCAAGATTGAGGAGTACACACAGAAAGGGAGCTTTGAGGAGCACAAGTCTTTCTACACCAGACTGACCCTGTCCCCTCCAAGTTGGTATGAGTGATGGAATACTATTTGGTCCTCTGCTGTGAAGAGGAAAAGGTTCACTAGTGTCTGTTGCTCTGAAATACGTCGAAATGTTCATAGATCATTGCACATTTTCTGCATTAAAGATTAATTTTTAAAGAAATTGTGAAGTGTTTTTTCTCACAGGACTTCTGTACTGCCAGTGGATATCAGTAGCCAGCATTTCTTAACAGCATAAACCTGGCAGCTGAATTAACAGTTTCATTTTGCTTAATTCTGATCTGCTTAAACCAGAAAGACAATTATATTAATATACCACTTCTGTAGGCACACACTATTCACTGTAAGCATGATTCTAGGTCAGTGTTGCCTGCTGTCGTAATATTTAATTTTTTTTAAAGCCCCAGCTGCTGAAAACAGCTGATTACATGAGCATATCAGCATATTTCAGTTGTAATTAAAACGTTTTAAGTCTTCTGACTGAAGAGCAGAGCTTAAAAGAAGTGAACTGTCAAGCACTAACAGTGAGCATCCAATAGGACTGTAGAATATCTCAACTGTATGCTGAGGCAGATCTATGTGCACACTGAGTGGGAGTAATGTTTTGCTTATAAAATTCTTCTAAAAAAAGACCAAAATCCAAGAGATTTTTGAAATTGTTTCTGGGACAGATGATTAAATAAGAAAGGTGGTGAAGAGGATGCGTAGTTACACAGTAATCATGTGGTAGTGTCAGGACTACATCCCCACACATGCTTCCCTTGTGATAGAGTGCAGCTCTCTCTGGTTTCCCAATGATTTTTCTACAGCCCCATGTGAATTGTCCTGCCTGGGAATTCAGCTAAAGATGTCACTGAAATAGTCTCCTGGGGTTCATCCCTATCAGGCTCCTCTCTCATGGCGCTCTCACTTTAGCCTTTTTCATTCTTAGAATTCAGAGTTCTCAGCTCTGCTTTTCTGGCTCAGACTCTGCCAGGGCTGTGAGCTGTCCCTGCTGGTTCTTAAAAGAGAATGTTCACCCTCTTGCATGGCTTTTCTTACACTGTTGGGGTAACTGTGGACGCAATGGCCCTTCCTTCTGTACTGAGGTGAATGTATTGGAAAATGTTGGAATCTATTGATTTTCTGATGTGGCAACTCATTTGTTATCCCCTGGTGAGGTCACTGGTAACCAGGCTACCCATGATGCCTTCAGCATTTGGGGGAATAGGTCTCTGCTTCACTCCTCAATATGGAGATGGAAAAAGGGGACTCAGGAAAAAGGGGACTCTTTCCTTCTCATCTTGTTGCCAGTCAATGTAGAGAGATGTCTGTCCAGTGTACCTTTGCAGTGCTGTGCACTGAGGGTCATAACTCTTCTGCTCTCATATTTTCTAGCCTATCAAATGTACTCCTCTTCCTAGAGGTGAGTTATGGTCCCAGTGACACGAACCACTGTGACCAGTGCTTCTCGTGGTGCAGAACTGAAAAACAACCCCACTCCTTCCCATCAGTGTGCACTTGTCTGTTGTGTCCATCTGATGGTGCCCAGACCAGTCTGTCCTGTGGATCTGTCTGATACTTGAAAATATTTAAGATGACCTAAAATATTTACAAAAGGACATTAGCAGATTGAACTGAATAAGTCATAGTACATTTATAATGCTGTTCCAAAATGCAAAGCCTACAGGAAGATGATGGATTAAAGGTTAAGTGATTGGGGTCTCAACCTAAGTCTTTATTAATCTAGTTGCATTGAAATAGTTGTACTGACAGAATTTAGAGAAATTCTTTTGCGTTCCGTGACGAGTGATACCTTTTACCCTGTTGTAACTCCTCTATTTCTTCCTGTCAAAATTCACCAAAATAATATAACAATTAAAAACAACAGCAAAACTCCTAATCCTAGACACTTGAATCTCTAAGCTTTTTACCAAGGCTAATCCTGTTTCTCCAGTGCCTTTCAAGTGGTCTGACTCCCCCCACCCAACATAAATGTTAGTGATTACTGTTAATGAACTGTTTCTTTCAGTACTAGTAGTTAGGGAGAGGCCATCAGAACTCATCATACTAGCATGCAAATCTTTTTCTGAGTGCAAACCAGATCTTTCTTATCTTGTGGAAATTACTGGTAATTCTCAATGTGGGTAAGCAGGGACACAGTTTTAGACATAACCTTGCTCTTATTTTTTTTATTTGGTGTTATAAGTCTCTTCAAAATTAGCACTGCTCTAAAAGAAATCAATGTCATATCAGGTGATGTTCCTTTTTATGTCATTTTACCACAGTAAACATGTATCTTAGAAGTTCAGTCATAGACTCCAATAACGAAGACACATTGCTTAAATACCAGGCCTGAAGAGAACACAGTGTAAAAATGTTGTACTGCTTCTGGTACCTGAGGTAATTTGACTGTTCAGGCAGAAATTTAGATTTTCCTGTGTGTGTTTTCTTGTGTCCCAGGCAGGTGTCAGGAGTGTTTATGGCTAAGTGACAGCTGCCCCTTAGGTTGTAGTTAAAGTTCTGTCATTTTAACCGTAACCTACTCTTGCCTTTTCAAACGTATAACCATGGTGTTTGTAATAAGATTAGATGGAGTTAAGAACCTACATATAGCAGCCTTCTATTCAAGTAAATCTCCTAAGTTAATTAAAATCACACTACTCTTCTTGTATAAAACATGTGTTTGTCTTGGAGTTTGGTGCTATTGCAGAAATTCTTTGTTTGCCTTATGAAGCTGATGATTGCACAGGTTACTGATGCACAGCGAGGCCAGAATGATGCAAATAAAGGAGCAAATTCGGGTCAAGGACCCGAAATTTACAGTTGTCATCCAAAAATATTGGTACGGATCGAATCACCAAATGTTTTTCCAAATTCCACATTTCTATATTATTGCTCTCACTTCTGAAACTGGCTCTGATTTTATCACTTATTTTGCAGTCTGGTTTGAAAGCACCAAATGAAATGTTAAGAAGAAATTTTTGGTTTTCCAGTTGTAGGACCAGCAAAGAGAAGATGGGTGGAACAGCCTGCAGTCACTGTTACAAGTGTGGTTGGCTTGTGGGTTGACCACCACAGTTATATAAAGCAAAAATAAACTGTGGAAGTCTTAGAGAAATAAGTCTCTGGCACTGCATGCCTGTTTCTAGTAAATAGCATTAAATTTCTCTGACTCTTCCCAAATTCTGCAGCTAACTTGTATTGTTTAATGTGTTAGGTGATTCGTACTGCCTCCCTGTCTGTTGTTACTATTGTTAACAGAGTACTAAAGGGGTTTATAAAAAAGAGGGAAAATGACTTTTTACGTGGGCAGATAGTGATAGGACAAGGTGGAAAGATTTTAAACTGAGAGATGAGAGATTTAAATTAGATTTAAGAAGAAATTCTTTACTGTGAGGGTGATGAAGCACTGGAACAAGTTGCCCAGTGAAGTTATGGATGCCCCATCCCTAGAGGCATTCAAGGCCAGGCTGGGTGGAGCCCTGAACAACCTGATCCAGTGAGTGGCATCTCAGCCATGGCAAGGGGTTGGAACTAGGTAATCTTTAAGGTCCCTTCCAAACCAAACCATTCATTCTGTGATGATTCTATAAAAGAGCATAGTCGCTCTTGACACATCACGTATCTTGCCAAGTTGCAGTGTAGATTTTTTCTTGAGACAGTTCTCAAAATCAAGCATCCTAAAGGGATCCAGCAGCTGAGTTACTTTTATGGCATTTTGTAGTTTCTCTCTTTGCTTGTTGGAGGCAATGCTGGATTTCTTTTGTTATTAACACATCACCTCATGTCAGTATCCCAGGTTACTGTCCTCTTTATGAAAACTGGGATCTGTTTTATGGATGTCTCATTTTTCATATCACTCTTTTGAAGCCTGCCAGTGCAGGGAAGAAAGCAATCACTAGCATATACATAACACAGCAGCTAAATATGATCATACTGAAATACATGTAGTATTATTATTTTACATGGAATCTTGCTTTATATATTGACATGTGTGGTACATAAAAATACTGAAGAATTTTTGAATCATTGTTAATTTACCGGTGTATGTCTTTCAATTGATAACACACATTATATTTAATATTTTGAGACTAAATTTGCTGGTGGATTAAGTAGGTCACAACTTTAATCATAAGTCATAGCAAAATACACATTTGTTGCTTTAAAGTAGTTCAGTGGAATTAGTGAAAGCAGCCTAGATCCTCTCATAAGCTATCTGAAGCTAAGCCAAAAATAGTGGATGTTAATTCCATTTCTATCCTAATCCTTTCTCTGCTTGTCTAACAATTTTCTGTATATTCATAGCAGAGTATCTGCCTCAAAGTTACTGCTTTCTTGTTTGTCTATTCAGGTGTGGATTTCCTTTGAACTTCCAAATTAGAATCAGACAAACTCAGAACCCAAAATAGGTATTTTTGAATGAAATTCCTTTCCTATAAATGATGTATTTACTTTTTAAGAAGCAAAGTTAAGCAAAGCAATCTTCTCTACCCAGTTGGTTTGGATTTCTAAGCACCTGCTAAATCAGCTCTGTCTCTATCCATGTTTCACATGCTAATCCATTTCTAATTAGCTGATTCACAGAGTAGAGTGGTTTTGTGTGACTGTGACATTAGAGAGGTCCCGTGTTTTGAGGTTTGATTTTTTCGTTGTTGTTGTTGTTGTTTAAAAGGTTTGTCACACCATTCTCGGTGCCTGGCCCAATCCCTTGCTGGTAGGTATGTCAGTATGACCATCCAGACACTTCTGCTTCCTTCCTGCTCCTTCTCCACAGTCACCAGCTGGATGAGCTGCCCAGGCCCACGTGGGACGTGCCGCACCTCGGGGTGTGGATGTGCGGCGTTGGGCCCCTTCTGTGGGGGTGTGGACCTACATGGAGGAATTTCTGTGCACCCTGAGCAGTCAGTGCCAGCACTGCACGTGTGAAATGTACTTTGGGGAGTAGAATGTGGGATTACATGCCATTTCCAAAGGCTTGGGAAGAAGGATGTTGCATGTACAGGTTTGCTCTGGGTTTGTGCCACGTGTGGGTTTGTGTTTCTCCAAAGGGGGACCGTCTTCTTTTTCCTCCCCGTGCTGACATTAGCGATTGGTGTGGTTGGACTGATGAATTGATGTAATGAGAGCTAAGCCACTTCAAAAAACAAAAAAAAAAAGTCATCAGGATCAGCAAGCTGGTGTGTTTGTGGCACACCTGCAGGCTCACTTACACTGCAGTGAAATGCTGAGGCAACATTTGGCTGCAGCAGAAGTGAGGAAAGGCCGGGGCTACCACAAGTCTGTTCTGCTGCTGTCACTCTCCGTGCAGAGCTCCATGTGCACAAGTCAGGGCCCTGCCTCTGCCAGGTGGATACCGTGTGCTGGTTGCCTGAGATCTCCAGAGTGGGGCGAAGGAGCAGGGAATGGAGGGGGAAAGCAGTAGGTGGCCTGTAAAAGGAGAAATGTTCAGCCTGTCTGGGAAGAGTAACTTCAGGTTTCAAAGTGACAGGAAAGTGCATTACTCTCAAGGAAGCTGTTTCATCTTGCTTGAATGGGGCTTTGTTTCCTTTTTTACCAGTTTTTTCCTCATCCTTAACTGTGTCTTAAAGTCTAAGGTGAGAAGGTGAGATGTTGATTTAGTTAACTGCTAATCATTCCTATTGTTTTCAAGGCCCAAAAATCATTGGACAATTGTTATAGTTTTGCTAGCCTGGAACACTGGTCTATCTGAGCAGGGATGTTGGAATGCTGCTGGTAGTTGCTGGTTATAATGTTATACATGAGTGTGTACATGTGTAATACATGTTGCATTGGCCCACACTTGGTCTTGATTGCACCTGCTGTGGGGCAAAAGTAAATTTCTTCGGAGTTCTCTTGGAGGTTTCATTGCCAGCATCACATTGGATGTTGTTTTCAGTAATGTCACTGTATTTGGACTGTTTCATTTGTCTGCATCTGTTTTGTGTGAGGCGATGAATCAGTTTCAAACTGCATCAGTTGTTTCAGTTACAGAGGTTTCTGCAGCAATGCTACATAAAAAAAAGAAAATAGAGGCCTTGGTCTTTGTGTATATTTGCGTATTTGAACCTTGTAAACTTCGTAAGAAAACCCTTCGAAGTTCACAGAGCCGTGTATCATCTGTAACAGGATATGTTTGAGCCTTCCCTTCTCCCGAGTCTCAGTATTTGTGGCTGAGGGTTCCCATTAGTAAGTGTTGTTTCATCTCGGTGTGTGTGAGTGCCTTTGCAGGTGTTATCTGTTCAAGCGATTACATGTAAGGTTTTCACCTTGCAGACAGCTATGCTCTGGTGCTTAATCCTGTGGACTCCTGAACTCTGTGTGGCAGACTATCCCCATGTGTGTAAGTGGCTGCAGGACAGATAACATGCTGGAGGAGGTGGAGCACGTAGGAGGGACAGGAAACTGCCTTTTTTCTGCATACAGTCCAAGTATGAGCAAGCCCTTTGCTAGACCATATTGCTGCCAATCACAAGTCCCTGCTACACAGCCAGCAATTAGAAGCTTCCCAAGGAAGTGATTGCAAATATCATTATTTTTTAAGTCTGTCATGCTCAATTTAATTTCATTGTGGAAAACGGGCAACACAACTGGATTTCAGATGACGGGACAATTGCAACCTGTTAGCCTGCCAAAGTTACCAGGAAAAATGGAATTACAAGCACTGATAGCTGCCTGGAGCAGCAGTAGAGCTCCTGGTTTGTGGATGGAGCAAAAGGTGTGCTCTTTATCAGTTATGCTGGTTGGTGGATGACTCTTTGAGCCTGTAAATATCACATTAGAAGGATCACATATTAGAAGCTTCTCAGTGAGAGGGTCAAATGTGAGCCCTTGCAGCCACCAAGTTCTTGGTGTAATGAGTGAACTTTTCTGCTACATTTGCAGAATGCTTTTGTTCACTGTGGGTATGTACCTTTTTTGTTCCACACATTCATGTCTATTTTAGTGATAGAGTGCACAATTGTGCAGGTTTCTGTAGGAGGCCTGCTAGGGAGGCAGAGTGTATAGAGAACATCTGGGGGAAAGTTGTCTTAAATGAGAAATTGTGGTTTCCACTATTCATCTGCACAACAAAATATCCAGTAGTACTTGACCTGGAAGAAAAGCATAAATGCTCTAGATTTTCCTGTTCAACAGAATGAGTTCTTATAGAAAAGAAATACACTGAGGTGTGTACGTAGATATAGATACATGAGCATATTAAAATATCCTACTTATACAAATATGCAACACTGCTGTGACACCAAGGGAATGTGCATAGTCAATCAGGGAAAGATCTGACTGAATCAGCAAAAATGAATCCCTAAATCTGGTTAGATTCAAAATCTTCAATCACAATTTTTCTTAGATGTGGCAGTGGTAACATAAGTCTTAACAATATGTAGGATGCTACACCCACCAGTAGAAACAAGAATTGACTGAAAAAAGGACAGAAGAACCACAACACTTCGGTCAAAGATTTCCTTGTTTTGTGTTTACCCTGCTTTTGGTGCAGTGA
>JAWWES010000169.1:8934791-8954106 GCA_035583135.1 Lophotriccus pileatus
TGCTGCTGTAGCTGCTTCCTTAAAAAGGATCTTTGGAAAAGATGAGACAAGTGTTTCCGAAGAAGCAGAGACCTGTTTTGATTGTGTGATTCCTGTTGTTCAACAATCTATTTCTCCACTCAGATGAGAGTAATCCCTGGAGCTGTAACACAGCCCTCGTACTTTAAGCCTGCACTGAGTCCCTTCCTGCTCCAATTTTGACTGGAATATGTGTGTGTATATATGGGGAGGAGATTCAAAATGTTTAGTGGCCAAAATCACGCTGCTGTTTCACTAAAGGCTCAATCTATGTTTGTGATAGGAAAAGTTTTCTGAAGTAGGTTGCAGCTTTGTAAAAATGGTTTTAGGTTAGTTAAAATTGTTTATACACTGTTTAGGTGCTTCCTTCCTTCTAGTGTAAGCCCTTTGGTGCTGTGCCTGACCACTGATGCTGCGACCTCACCTGGGGCTGCAGAAAGTCGGGACGTGCATCTCCTCTGCTTTCACCTCCCTGGAGGCCCTTCCCTCGTGTTCAAATACAGGTGTTTGTGTTGGGGCCAGCACCCCCCTTGAGTCACCAGGCCTGCGCCTTCCCCATGCATTTTCTTCTCATTAATTTATTATTTACATTTTTTGTTACTTTTGGCATAGAAAAGTGGAATATCTGGGTATTATATGCCTTTATATGAAATAAAGTACTTTCCTCTATGGTGATGCTGAATTTGGAGGTTCCCACCCTGTGTCACACAGCAGCTCTTTCCTGTGCTGCTTTCCCACCTTTCAAGCATAGCAGAAGCCAACTGTCTTTTGCTGAAGGTGGCTTGTAATAATCTCTCCTAGTTTAAGCTCATCCCGTCAACCCTGAAATTTTGGCAGTGAACTCTATACTTACATGGCCAACGTTTCCACTGATGTTCTGATATCTTAAATTTAGAGCATTTTTAATACCCCAAGTGTGCCAGGCAGTAGTTCAAGAACTGACTGTGTGGTGTATGTGGAACATGACTAAGGATTTGTGTTTATTACTTATATCTCCTTCCTCAGTATTTCAAGTTGTAGGAGCCACCAAGTCTAGGATCAATGAATGACTGTTGAGATGTGACTTTGATTATTGAATGTATTTCTCTGTGTATTGGAGACTGGCCAGCAAACACCACAGGGAGAGTTAAATCAGGTACTGAAGCAAAGCCCCACTTCTGGCCTTGATAAGTCTCATTAAAGGTATGCACCATCTTTAAGACTATTTTCCAGTGACATGGCAGAGGTTGCCAGTGAAGTCAATAACACTTGCTGACAAATAACACTTTGTGCTTCCACATTTTTGCATAGCTGTTGAGCCATTCCTGCTGTCATTGAAGATGTGATGGGGCCTATTGTAACCTAGAAAGCACATATTGGCATTCCTTTCATTTGTAAAGCACGTGTGAGTTGCAGTACCTATCCCTCATATCCTAACCGAGTGTGCCTTCCCCTTCATAGGTGGGAAGACATTTAATTTCTGGCTGTCAAAGAATCTCCTGTTTCTGCAAAAGGATATGTGTAAATGTTGTGTTGCTGTTTCAGATGTATCCACCAGCTGAAACTTTGGAGGGTTTCTGGAGGGAAAAGTTAATAACAAAAGAAGCAGAAAAAAACAGGTGAGCATTAAAATGGCCACATATAGTTTTGTTTCCAAGGACATGTGGGATTCCTAGGAAAGCCTACTTGCATCGGTATCTATCACGCAAAAGATGCTGTGCTGGCAAAGATCTGGATGTTTGGATATGTGCTTACCAACATGTCTGTGCATAGGGTATGGAGTCCTAATACCTGCGTGGCATACATGATGAAGTAGGACATAAATAAGGGTATTTCCCTCTACAACTGCTGGTAACTGCTCTTGCACAAGAGAAATCATTCTGTTATCACAAGTTAATCTGTTCCATTTCTCTGTTCCTTTGCTCAGGAATTACACTTACTTGGTTAAAACTTCTGTTATTTTTTGCATTGATAGGTTTGGGCCACAGCAAGTGAGAGGTTTGTTCACATCTGTGGCAGGACACTAATTCAAAAACACTGAGTGCTCATTGGTACCCATTCTTCCAGAAGTAAGTTCTGCCTTTGTTTTGACTGCCTGGAGAAGCTACAGGAAACCTTTCTGAGAACCTCTTTAAATGAAAGATGAGTGTGGAGTTAGATGTAGTTTGTACTTCTGTTTGATGTGAAGTGGGACAGATGAATAGATAGTAATTAAAAAGTTTGCAGAAATGAGAAACCCCTAAACTAGGGAAAGGAAAGAGGCTGTGTGTGGTGTGCAGAAAACAGCTATTAAAACATCTGTTTACAGTCTATATATGAAATCGGTGGTGTGGGAGTTCAAAAACATTTTGTTTCTCTCTGGTATGAGGTATCTCGACATACACACACACAAAAAAAAAAAGATTCAAGGTGAGGAAATACTCCAGAGAGCTTTGCAATTCCCCTGCAGGGCAGTGAAGCCTCGGAGCTCAGCACAGCAGACGGCTCCGAGCGGCTCCCAGGGCGGGCCGGCGGCCGCGGGGTCGGGCTGCGGCCACGGGCAGGATGAGCTCCGGGAGAAGGCTGGGGATGGATCTGGCGCTCAGCTGTGGGACTGAGTGCCAAGTCACAGCCTGCCTGGAAGAGGACCAAGGACAGACGTCAGCGAGGATACGTGGGAGGGAGGGCCGTGCACTCGGGCTGGCAGGGACAAAGGGAAAACAGCTCCCTTCCAGCAGCAGAGCTCGGAGGAAACTGGCGATTCCTCTGGGAGCTGCCTGAGGTTCCCTGACGCCTGCAATGACGACTCTTCTAGAATTTCATGGTTCAGCTTGCGGCTGTTGCTGCTCCTGAGAGGAGCAGCCCTCAGTTTGTTAGTCTGCCTTGTCACTGGGCTTCACCTCCAGCTGTGCCGTTCTTGCTGTGCCCCTGTCCCTGTGCTGCACTGTATTTCCCCTACACGAGGCAGGGGTACTGCTGAACTGTGTGGTAGCATTGCAGAACAGGGAAATCACATTATGGGGCATTAAACAGAGAAGTTAACACAGCTGATTCTCTTCAACTAAATTATTGCAGTTACTGAAAGAGGAACAGTCTAAATAGAAACCAGGAACATTCTCTAAACCCCATAAAAATTCCTCTAAAATCACCAAACCAGAGAACATTCTTCAAGTTCCTTGTGGTTTGGGTGGTGCACAGTAGTACAGCTTAGCAGGCCAAAGGACTCAGGAAAAGCTTGCATTTCTCTATTTGGGATCCTGTTTCCCGGTGGTATGGAGGGATGAATCTCTCCCCGCTCTTCATTCTCACACTGCAGCCAAGCAAAGAAGAACTTGGGGTGTGCAAAGGGAGTCATTGAGCACTTGTGCAGAATCAAGGAAAGATGGGCTTTACACTGCAGGAGAAAGGCAGGATTCCCATTTGGCAAGAAATAGAATAGAAGTGCCATACACTTCTGATGGGAAAAGCTGCAGGCTTTTGTCCTCATTAACCATTTCTGACGTGTATGTAGATCCCTTTTATGCATCCAAAATGCTTCTCTTCGTACTCTGGCTGGAAGCTCACTGCCAACACTGACACAGAGCGATGAGGAGCTGCCCAGTACACCTCCATCTTCACTGCTGTTTGAACATGAGCAGATCATCTTGTTTATTTTCCCATAAAACTGCAACTCTTACCCAATCCTTTGCCTCTATTTTAACAGGCCACCAATTTGTCCTTTGCTCAGGCTAATGTAATTTTAAATTTCTTTTTATGATGATTATGCTATGCAGTTTTGGGTAAAAAGGCACATCTGTTTTGGCACAGGGTATGGCTGAGGGAGGAACAGAGTGTACCATGTGAAGCAGCTGTGGAGTTGGTTCCACAAAAAGCACTCAAACCAGCCAGATTATGGGATGGCCTCGGTCAAGCCCATGGAAGGCATGCCAGCAAACCACTTTGTCTGCTGTGCCTGCCTACACAGGAAAGGCTGCTCTCTTTCCTTGGGACAGTCTTGCTGTGTGACTGGATGAGGCACACAACAGGTGTATGAGCACTGCTGGTTTTCCAAGGTCAGGCAGGGTTGGTTTTATTTTTCCTCTCAAATCCATACACACAGAGGAGGATTATATAACACATCCTGTGTCTCCTTCGTGTTTAGACAACGAAGCCAAATACCTGAAACGCAGGTTCCTAGGGTAACAGCACATCTGGGACTGGGCGCCTGACTTCTACTTTCTCTTAGGTCAGCACTGAATTACTTGTAACCACGGGTAAGGTCCTGCTCAAGAGAACGGGCTCCTTGATCCGTGCCCAGGGGAGGAAATGTGTGGGAAATGGTGACTCGGGTACCACGTGTACTCAGAGCTGCACAGACACCCAGATTTCCATCTGAAGCCCTTTCCAGTCGAAGCCTTTTCCCTTTGAAGCCCCCGTGCATCCCCCGCCGAGCTCTCGGCGCTGCGCAAACACCCGCACAAGGCAGCGCTCGGCGATCGCGCTCCCCCAAAGGCGGCGATCCGCTCCCCCCCGACCAGCCACAGAGCACGGGCGGCAGCAGTGCTCCCTGCAGTAACCGGGCGCTTTTTCCAGGAGAAAACCGCGCTGGCCGCATTGGGAAGCGCCCTGCTGGGCTTCACACTGCGGGGGAAAGGCAAACCCCAACTGTGCCGGGTGAGGCCAAACCAAGCTGGGAACTTCGCAGGGCCCACCAGAAAGACACAGACCGCCCCGGTCCATTCTGTCCTCGAGGGGCCCGCCGTGCCGCGTCGGATGCCATTCCCGGTGCGTTGGATGCCATTCCCGGTGTTTGCCGTGTGGAGCGGCCCCTCTCCCCCCTCTCCCCCCTCTCCCCCGTCGCTCCGCCGGGCCGGCAGGGGGCGCTGGCGCGCGGCGGGGGCGGTGCTCTCGCGAGAGCGCGCGGCGGTGTCGCGTGCCGGCGGCGGGCGGACGGCGCTGGTGAGGGAGCGGCGCGCGGGCCGCGGTGAGGGGCGGGCGGGGCCGGGGGAGGGGGAGGGGAGGGGGGTCCTGCGGGATCCCGCCGGGAATCCTGAGGGGAACGCCGCCAGGGATCCGGTGGGGAACCCCGTGCGGGATCCCGTGCCGCGCGGCGGGAAAGCGCGCGGTAGGGCTGGCCTGGCGCGGGCCGGTCGGTCGGGAAATGGGCGGAGGGCGGACATCGGGTGGGACACGAAAGACGCGGGGCTTTTGTGCCGATCTCGCTTCCCCTTCGTGCCCCTGAGAGGGTGTGCTGCGGGCGCCCCTAAAGTCAGCTCTCTCATCGCGAAGCCAAAACCTTTTGCCAGCGGGCGCGCTCGCCGGGGTTACATAAGCAGCGGTGTCCCGAAGGGTCGGGCTGTCCCAGGCCCTGCAGGGTTGTCACCCTGTGCTTTGGGGGCCTGGTAAGGGCTGTGGGCCGGAGCTCCCGGCGGGCTGCTGTGCATACTTTCGGCTTTAAACTGGGTGCTTGCGGGCGGCGTTAACGGGAAAAAGCTGACAGAGCGACAAGGTTGCCTTCCGCGGGGGTTTGGGTGAGGTGTGCGGTCCCGGCAGGGGTTTTTCCCTGTCAGTCGTGTGAAAACCACTGTTCACCACGCTGCAAGTGCACAGCGTTGGGAGGAATGGATGTGCAGAGAGCGTGGCAGCGCTATCTCTGGGGCCATATGCCTCAGGCATAGCCAGGGATTTGTCACTTGTTTTCCAAAGGGTTTGAAATGCAAAAGCCTGAAAAACAGTTGTGTTGTTATGTGCAATCTGTGTTAAGATAACAAGTTGTCTTTCCCACTCTGGGACATATACTTTGGTATTGTCAGTAGTTACAGCATAGAGATTTCAGGCCTTCATTTTCAGATTTCGCTTATGTGCTCTGCATAAAACATATATTTACAATAGATGGAATTGAATGGTGACCGGACTTCTTGTCTCAGCTGCACTGATGGCTTGTGACTCTACAGTGTCTGTACAAGTGCTTTGTGCAATGACTGTGCTCTTCTGGAGCTAAAACAGGCTGAACAGGTGTTCAGGTCTGTGGCACAGATCATACACTGTGCAGGCAGGTAAAAACTAACTGAATTTTAGAAAATGTATTTCCTGAAACTGTTATTACTATTCCTTAAGGTGTCAGTTTCATTTTCTGTTTTACTCAGAACTGTCAGAGGTCATTTTTTTCCTTCATGTGGCTTGTAACTTATACAAAGGGTAGTACATACTTGTTTTGGAGGAAAATAATCCCCCCAGCAGGAGCTCCACACAGATCGTGGTGCGTGATGCTGATGCTGTACTGTACCAAATGCTTGTTGTGCTTGGATGTAAATGGAAATTTCTGAGACTCAGCTCGTGTACTTACAGCACTTCACTCCCTGACCACAACTCCCACGTACCTAATTTGGGACAGTTACTTAAAAGGAACTACTGTTTTTTTGGTGGGGTGAGAGTGAAATCCGTGGGGATTTCAGTTCAAACAAGCCAGTGGGTTTAAAACCACATGAAGTCAGGTCAGAGAGGGCTTTGGAGCAGCCTTGTCCAGCTGACTGGAAGAAATCATTCCACATTTATAAACAGAGCCTGTTCAATGTGCGGATTTGTTCTCTTCAGAAGCTTTTCCCCAGCAAAGGCTCCACACAGCCATCTTTTTGGGGTGATTCCACACCCATTTGCAATGGAAAACAATGCTCTTCCCAAGGGCAACAGGGATGGTTGTGCTGAAAGTGAAAAGCTGGTAAAACCAGTTTTCTGCTGGCCTGTTAGCAGGCTGTGCAGACAAGGCAGGGTTGTCCTGTCCTCCTCTGCTCCCCAGCCACCGGATATTTCATTAATCCTAAAAAAAACCTTTTGTCCATCTGTTTCCGACCTACAAATAAAGTAAGACAAATGTGGGAAGTAACAGCTCAGGGGTGGAGGGCAGCCAGCCAGGGAGGTTGCACAGAGCACCAGAAGTAATACTGTGACCAGGATTTGGCTGCAGGGTCTTTGTAGTGACAGCTCTCTAACAAGCCAAAAATCTTCCTGCAAGAACTGGTAGTTATTTTATGATTAGGAACAATAATATCACCTTCCTGCCTCATTCAGGCACTTCTTTTGTTTTTGTGGCTATAATATTTTGCCTGATTATGTGCCGGCAAGTACATGTACATGGCCCATCCCTGGGAGTGTTCGAGGCCAGGCTGGATGCGCTGAGCAACCTGGTCCAGTGAGAGGTGTCCCTGCCCACGGCAGAGGGGTTGGAACTGGATGATCTGCAAGGCCCTTTCCAACCCAGGCTGTTCTGTGTGCTTTTCTGGGCTCTGTGTGGAATTGTGGACACAAGTAGGTGTGACAAGGATTGTGTGTGTGTGATATTGGTCCTTCCAGGAGCTAACTGCACCCGAGCGATTTATTGTGCAGGTTTCTGGCAGTCCGAGGCGCAGTGCTGGATGGGGAGCCTCTGGATGGGGAGCCTCGCTGCTGGGCTGTGCATGGCCAGGGGCCGAGGGGTGGTTGAACTTTGCGGGCTCGCAGCCCGTGAGCCTTGGAGGATGCAGCAGAAAGATTCGCTGGGTCTGCTTTGTTGTGTTTCTTGTGTGGAAGTGCCACATTGCCACACTCCCGAACTTGCAACAAACAGCGGGTTTGTTGCAAAACGTTGTGGTTTCGCGGTTTGAGCTGCCGGTGGGACGGTCGGAGGCCCTCGGTGCTGTGTGTGAGCGGAGCAGGGCCGGTGCTCGGCCCGGCCGGTCCCGCCCCGGCGCTGCCGACGTGCGGCTCCGGCGGGCGCGGTGCCCGGGCCGGGGCGGGGCGCGGGCTGGGCCGCCCCGATAAGGGCTCGGGGCCGGGGCGGGGCCCGTCCGCTCCAGCGAGCGGGGCTCTGGAGCGGAATCCGCAGCGGGAGCAGCCGCGCGTGACGGCCCGAGAGCATTCCCGAGGCCGTGCCTCTGCGGAGAGGGAGGCTGGGAATGGGAGCGGCGTTATAAACAGGACACTGAGGGATCGCTTCCTGCGCTCGGAAAGTAAGTGCGAGCTCAGCTGGTGGGGGGTGCGCATCCCGTGAGTCACGTATCCCTGGAGGGGACCCCCGTGTGCTTGGAAACAGATGGCACGGAAATCACCGAAAAAGGTGACTGTGTTGCAGCCATGTGTCTTCTTGCAGAAGTAATTGTACTTTGTTACTGTTGAGCTGAACTGTATGATCTCGGATGTGTCAGAGAATGGAAACTGAAAACGGCTTTAACTCCCAGTGCTATTGGGGGGTAATTGGGAAGCGAGGAAATTGGTGGTTACCCCCACTTAGTTTTGTTAGAGGCTTGTGGAAATTGAAAAGAAGGGTGGATTGGCTTTCATCCTCAACTGTCATGTGAATTTTACTGCCTAATTTTTGACAAAGCACGAGAACAGCCATTTTAAGAGGAGTTGGCTGGCTGGAGGAAGGCAGCATTCATTCTCTCTGTACACATTTTGGAGAGAGTCTCTTGCAATCAAATGAAAAAACAGAAAAGCAATAAACAGTTTTCAGAAATCATTAGAGGAGCATGTATAAGCTTCTTAATTTTGACTGTACCAATATCAAGTTGCTAATGCAGAGTATGAAAAAGTAGCATTTCTTCAGGCATTGAGCCCAATTCCCTTGTGGTGTAAATTCAGAAAAACACATAAATGGTAACACAGCATTCTTTGGGCTTGGTATTTGTACATACAGAGCTTAAAATAATTTTCACAGAAGTTGTAAGTACATTATCTGCCGTGTGAGCAAATGTGGCAGTTATATTTAGCCTTTCAGACTTTGATTTGGTTGTTATGTAAGAATACAATAAATGAAGTAATAAACAACACTGGTTTACATTTTGTTGTTTACTTGTGAGTATAGGATAGCTTTTAATGTATCTGTTGGCCTTGTTTTCTTGGCTGGGTGTATCGCTGCCTTTGCATTAACATTTGTTAGATTACATCTGAGAACTAGAGCACCCACTTACATTTTCCTGTAGATTGTATATGAAAGTTGACAAGCAAGAATAAAGTCTAAGGACTGATGTGAGGGGAAAGCTTACCTTTCATTGAACGTTGCTAGCATGGTGAAGATCTTGAAACCTTACAGAATTGTATATTGCACCTGTGAATGTGCAAATACAGGGACAAATCCGGAATTTATAGTCGAGCATGGGAAATTATGTATCTTTGATTTCTGCACCCTGTCTAATTTGGTGTAGAATAACATAAGCTTAAAAAATACATTCAAGTTTGCTTCTCCTGTAGTTACGCTCTGCACTTCCTAGAAGATGAGATGTTTTGGTGAGGATGGGATTGAGTTGTGTGCAGGGTCTTTGGTTGCCTCCTGTGCCTGCTCCATGTGTCTCGTCTGGGGGCATAAGAAACAGGAAGGCTGTGGTGTTGAGGGAACCAAGGGAGATGCAGCCTCTGCTCCTGCCCCACAGCAAACCTTGCTTTTTCTGTCAGCTTCCATAGGCAAGCCACTCCTATCCCTCTGCTCTCTGAAACACACATCTTATATCTGTCTGGTGGGTCTTGGCTGTACAAGGATTGTTTGGTTGCAGTTTATATGACCATGGGGCTTGGAAAGTGCAGACTAAATAGCTGCTCAGTGACACAAGTTCTGTGGTCGTCTTATCATACTCAAAACACTCCTTTCAGTTCTTCCAGAGAAGTGGTAGAATCTGTGACATTTTAGGTGGGCACATGTAGCTTTAGTTAGTTCTGCTGGGAATTTCCATAGCTGTCATTGCTGAGGACTTGTTTTAAATGGGACCTTTACTATGAATGTTTCATTAGTGCTTCAGGAATCCCATGACTGGGATTGAGGAGAGTTGAAAGTAATAAAATGCCCATTTTTACTAAAAATCCATATTATCTTTTCCCCTTTCCTTGAAGAATCCATATCAGTCTGACTTCTGTAGAAATTTTGTATCTGAACCCCTTTTGCTTGAGGCTGTATGAAGCCCTGTAAGTTACTGCTGTGACCAAGACAAAAATAATGGGGAGCTACTTTAAGTTTTGGCCTTTGCAGCTTAGTAAAGAGTGATTTCCTAAGCTTTTAAAGATCTGTGCTTTTAAAGTGCTTTTAAAGATCTATGAAACAATACTGGGGTGTTCAGTTGATGGAGCTGTACTGGAATTTTCTGGTTTATAGGAGCCAGTTCATTTGCTTGAAGCTGCAAAAGGGGTGACTGAAACATTTCCTGCCCTGGCTGGGCCATTCTCCCCCAGCTCTGGCATTGCTGCAGAACCTTCCCTGAATCAGCCCCTCAGCTCTGGGGTTTTGCTGGCAAGACATAAAAGCCAGAGCAAGGTGATTGGCAGGGGAGGATTGCCTAAGATCCTGTGGTTGAAGCTGTTGTTAAATATCTGTTGGTTTTCCTGCAGTTGTGCAAATTCCATGGGCTAAGGCGTTAGAGAGGCCACTGTCACTCCTGGAGAAAGCTTTATCTGTGTTTGTAAAAATTCCATCCATTCAGGGTCTTAGGGTTTTTTTGTTCACCTTTATAGTCAAGTAGAGCAGATGGCTCTTCATATGATGCCCTTCCTCTTCTGTTAAAGAGGAATAGAAACTATTAAGAAATTGTTTTTCCATTATGTTTTAGGAACACTTCAAGAATGAGTCCACCACAAGATAGAAATAGAAATTCCTGCAGCAGTGAGACTCTGGCAAAGTGCTTTCAAGCAAAGAAGGACTTGGAAACAGCTATATCTGGAATTGTCAAAGCTGAACAGCAGATTAAGGAGAACTGGCGGGAGGTAATTTTAAATTATTTTAAAAACATATTTTAATAACATTACTGTAATGACAGTTTGTTCTTCCAGAGTACGTACTATCGTCTTGATGATCTGAAATTTTCCTAGAGACTTAGAAGCATGTTGCTGAGTCATTTGGTCATGCTCTTGATAAATTCCTGTATTAATAGCTCAGGCATGCAGAATTTCCTAAAGCTGTTGGTTGAAAAATTAGAATTGAGAGATACTGCAAGTAACGCTGCTCTTTGTGACTTTTTTAAAGGTAGCCTTGGAACTTTTACTAACCTGAGTCCTGTGGTGCTGTGGGTGACTGTGGATAGGTTTTAGAAATAAGTTTCTCCAACAGTACTTGTTAATACTGTGAGAATCAGCATTTTGTGCCCAGCGCAGCACGTGTTTGTTCACGCTGTCTGGCACGTGCTCCAGAAGCCGCGGGTGTTGCCTTGCAGGTCAAAGCGAAGATCCACAGCCACATCAGCCGGCACCTGGAATGCCTGCGCAGCCGCGAGGTCTGGCTGTTCGAGCAGGTGGATCTCATCCAGCAGCTCAAGGAGGAGGCCTTGCAGCAGCAGGCACAGCAGCTCTACTGGGTAAGGTTTGCTGGGTCACGTGTTGCACTGGCATTTTGGAGCAAACTTTGTCCTTGCGAGGATTTCCTCAATTTTAATCTTAGGAGCCGAAACAATAACATGTGTTTTGTCTTCCATGCAGTATTTGGGACAGTTCAATTGCCTTATTCATCAGCTGGAACGCTCCTATAGCAATGAACTAGCAAACCAGATCTCAGTTTGCCTGGAGAGGTAAATGTATTTTATTTATATTTTATATTTTACCGACACAGTTGGTTTTATTTCGACTTACAAATTTACTCTGTTTTTTTATTTTAATAGAACTAATAATAGATCTCACTCACTACATTTTTAATGATTCCTAGAAATAAGATACTTGAAGCAGTTTGAGATGATTCCTCTCATGTTTTGTGGTTTGGTTTTTTTTTTTTTAATCTTAGATTGAAAGGACTGTAACAAGCAGAGAGGTACTCATTTGTGCAGATTATTTCAAATATTAGTTGTTGATGGCAATTGAAGTAAGAAGGTGAAACTTGTGTTTTGCTGGCTATTTATTCTGTTCTGTGGTTCGTGGATAGGTATATCTTTCTTTTATGCAAGTATTAATTTTTTTTTAACCAAATTAGTGTCAAGTCAGCTAGGAAGCCTTTGTATGAAATAATGGAGTGACTTCCAAAACAGGGCAGAAGAAGAAAATTGTAATTTTTTTTTTCTTTCTGTAACTGTTGTCTTACTCTTTCAGACTGGAAGGTCTTACACTTAAACCAGAAGAGTCTTCCATCCTGAATTTTGAGGCTGACACCTCTTACCTTCGCCAGGCTATTACCTCATTTGGTTCAATTAAAACAATGGTGAGCACCAAGACTTCCCTGGGTTGGAATACTTGCCTCAAGAAAAGGTTTTTTTTATTCAGTAGTGTGATAAATTCCAAGGGATCGTTCTACTTGTAGTTACAGCTTGAATGGAACCTGTGTATGAGTCATATGGTTTTAGCTGTTGCTTATAGTTCTCAGTTTCACTGAGTTTAGTTATCTGCTTATATACATGTTATTTTAATATATTTTGGCAGAGGCTGAGGGAATGACTACTATATTCTTACCCTCTTCCACCAACTGGAAATTAATATTACAGTTTTCTTTAGATAGTAATATTTAAAATATTGTAGATGGCTTTCTGTGATAAAAGTGTTTTGGGGTTCTTATGTAAGCAGCATATTTCCTGTATTATTGGAGAGAATTCTCTTAAAGGAAGTGAACTGAAGTTAGTATTTTTTAGTAAATCTTTCTCCATTCTGTTTGTAAATGTTGAAAACATGGTTAGCCACAAAGCACTGACCAGTTGTAACTGCACTTTACTTCTGCTTTCCTGTAAAATTCATCCTCAAAACTGGACAAAATGGAGATGGAAATAAATTTTTGCTTTTCTTTCAGCAAACCTCAGAGAGAGAAAATGCTTCTCCCTGGTTCCCAGGGCAGAACTGTGCCCTAATGAACTGTGAGCAGGTAAGATTAGAACCTGTGTCTGTGGGTGTTTAATTGCATTAAAGGGAAGAGGAGAACTCAAGCATGTTATGTGAGCCTGAGTAATGCCCTGTGTTTGTTTAAGATGCTTGAATAGCCAGTAACAGTGGCTATGGTGAGCAGTAGTGATCTGATGTTGTAGCTGCTCCAGGAACAGACATGCAAGAACATCCTATGAAAGGGTATGTGGGGTGTGACTGTAAGTCAGTATTTAATTGAGTGTTGTCAGGTCAGGACTTGGAACTATCCAATTCCTTTTCATGCAGAAATTCATGGGGAAATGTTATGTTGGGCTCTGCACAGACAGTGTCCGTGAAGGAGGGCAGCAAATCAGTAATGGGAACTGGGGCCCTGAGCAGGGTTGTGGTTGGGTTACACATCTCAGAGCTGTGCATTTTGGAAGTTGTCGCTTCCCTTTCTTATAATTTGCTCTCTGAAGAATCTGAGGTCACAAAACAATCAGTGCAGTGGCTTCAAGTCATACAGGCAATTGAAGATTTCCTTTTTTTGTAATTAGAAGGGACTGGTTTTTCTTTTGGTGCAGAAATACTGATGCATGTTGATGTTCACCATAGATTGCCTCAGCAATTACACATTCTCATGACCAACAACATTGTTTCTCAGCAGAAGACACTGTGTGGCACAGTGAGTGCCTCGCTTGCAGACTGGCTACTGGGAAGCAGACCCGTGGCTGCTCACCAGGCTCCGTATGTTCCCAGCACCAATCTTGAGGAATGGGTTACACAAAAATGTGTGTCAGAGCCCAGCCAGGTAAGCCTTTTGTGCTTAACCTAGTTTTTAACAGAGAGAAAACAGTATCTGATAGCAGGCAGAATATGGTGGGAATTAAACCTTCTGTAATTCTCTTTATTCTGCTTCATGTTTGACTAATCCTTTGGCACTTACCATCTGGATGCTCCAAGCTACAACTATGCAAACAGTTACTGAGCTTCATCTTTTAGTCTTAATAGATGTATTTCAATGTGTCTTTACTAGGATTTGGATTCTTCCAAAGTTTGTTATTCTGAGCAAGCCTGGGGAAATCTGAAAGATCTGGAGAACTGGCTCCTGCAGAATCAGCAGTGTGATGTTGCTGGGAAGACAGACTCCCCTGGCCGCAAGGACTCCACCACTACTTCCAGCTCTTCCTTTTCCGCTATTGAAAAGGTGGAAGAATTGGAATACCTTGGACAAGAAGAGATGGACCTTTCTGACTGGCTGATTACTGCTGACTCAGAAAATAGGAATACTGCCTCAGATGAGAAATGGAAGTGTGAGTTTAAACCTTTTAGGGAAGAATGCAATTTGAATGATTGGCTCCTCAAAGCTGAAACATGTACCAGTTGTCGTGGCAGCCAGATCAAAAATGTGGAAATTGAGAACCTGGGAAATCTGAAGTGCCTGAATGAGCATCTTGATGGAAAGAAATCACCCACTACATCTGCTGTAAATGCTTGGCTTCTTCAACATCCCCAGGCCCCCTTTAAAGTGGAAGATGTGTGCAAAGCTAATGAGCTGTGTGCCAGCTTTTCAGAATGTGTGTGTGATGAAAACTGTGGAAAAGAGGCTCTTTGTAAATGGCTTCTGAAGAAGGATTGGAAGGATAAAAATGGAGTTCCAGTCAGCCAGAAAGATACACCAGACCCTGAGCACGAGAAGACCAAGTCTGCTGCCAGTACCTGGCTTAACCCCTGGCTTAACCCCACACAGCAGCTCCCAGGGGAGCCCATGAGCGCGGAGAAAGCAGATTATTCAGCAGAGGTCGCAGAACCCTTGAAAGTACTGCTGGAACGGCCTCTGACGAGCTGGCTGGCCAAGGCTGAGCACAGAGCAGAAAATGCAGAAGAAAAGGCGAGTCGGGAAAAAGCAGACAAGAGTTTCAAGAGTCCTTTCCTAGACCTCCTGGCTCCATTCCACCTCCCCTTGAACGTAAACAGTTGGGTGTTGACTCCAAATGACCCTCAAAATGCAAACTCACCTCCAGCGGAAGATAAATGGCTTCTGCGCAAGAAAGCACAAGTGAGCAGAAATTTTTGTTACTGCTCTGTCTTATGTGCTGGGTTTATTGTTTTACTCTAACAGCTTGCTTCTCTTTCAAATTCTTAGCTCTTCTGGGTAATTCTGACTGACAGCTTTAGCTTCTTAACTCTTTTAATATTTTCTTGATTATTAGTTACTTAACACAAAGCAATGTTATACTGAATGAAGAAAGTATTAATCTCAAAGACTCAGAAGTCAGTTTTGGTTTTGTTTTTTGAACACTTAGCAGAATTTGAAGATACATCAGAATGTATTTGTGTTTGGGGATCAGTAATTATGGTGACTTCTCTTTCAGGACTTTAACCTTCCTACAGTTTGTGACCTTTTTGCCTGTGTGCAACTCAATGGAGAAAACGAAAAGTGGCTGTATCAGTATCCTTTACAGGTAGGATGCACAGAGTATATTAGAACAACAGAGCCTAAACATGATTTGGGGGTACAGAACACAGACACTGGCAGCTAATGGTCATCTTCAGTTCTTTAAATGTAATGCTTAGCAGTGTTGTAATTTCCTCCCAATAGACCTTTTTAATAGCTTGGACCATTCTCCTTTGTCATTACTCCTCCTCTTTTGATAACAAGCCAGAGAAGGAATGACTTATGTTCTTGTGTAAATCACTCAACTGACTGACACTTGGTCACTTCAATTGGAACTAGAATGTGCAATTAATGTGTCAATTTGCAGGCAGTAATATATTTACAACTGACATCATGTTTTTCCTCTCTGATAATACCTCTTTGTCATTGTGTTTGAAATGGATGAAAATAGTCCTTGTCAGGAGTCAAACCCCTTCAAACCCTAAAAAGTCAAGATAGTCATTCTAGGAGGAATTTTAGTATGTTTTTTTTTTTCCCCCCAGTGTATCTTATACATGTTATTTTTGCCAAAGTGTTGCTTCCTATTTATCAAAGAGAGTAATCCCATTTTTAATTCTTTTAGATGTGAAGAACTGGAGATGTTGAATCATCCCCTTCCTGCTATCAGTCGCACATCGTGCTGAGTGACTGCAGCCAGCTGAGTTCTTGTGTTTTGTGTTTGGCCGTCTGCTTTTTCTTCTAAAATTATAACAGAAAGAAAGATTACTCATATAACAGAGTTATGGTGCAGAAGATGCCTTTTTGTTATGATTAATTCTGAAATGTAAACCCACTGAACATAAGCAATCTGATGCTATAGAGGTGTTGGCAAGTTCCTGTCTGTTCTGGGGATACAAGGATCTTCTTTCATGGGTTGTCACTTGAAGTATGTTGAAGCCAGTGCAAGTATAAAGCAAAATCTTCCTGGTGCTGTGAAACGTCCACCTTTGGCAGTGACTTTAGAAGTTTCTTTCAGCTGCTGTTTCTTTCAGCTGCTACAACTTGGTCATGCATTGCATTCCAGCTTACGGGGATTGCAAGGTAGTTTAGGCTGTATTTGGAAGCAATTTCTTTTATTGAGCAGTTACCAACTTCAAAGGTTTCATCTGCATCTTGTATTGGTGCATCTCCCAGCTGTGTATGTGTAGTCCAGATTTTGAAAAGGACATGGATTTATGGGACCTGGCATGCAACAGAATTGGTAACTTATTTTTAAATGAAAACTTTTCTTGCTAATTTTTGAGCCATTCAGAGAACAGGGTAGTGTTAATTTTTGTGCACCAGGAGATCAGATCCTACCGTGTCCCCAGCATTTAATAACTATTTGAGTGTCCCTGGAAAAGCTGTAAAAGGGAATGTGTCTGTTTCTGCTAGTTCTAGATAATTCATAATGAATTTTTATTGATGAAACCACTGCAAAGCAGGCATCTTAGCCTTATAATATTTAAAGGTAATATCTGGTGAATCAGATGCCTTTCAGCACATTGATGTCATGCTGTTTCATTGGGAAAAACTAACTTGGCAAACTGTGTGGCTCCCACTGATGCAGCTTAAAGGTATTTAATCTGTGGATTTCCATGTGATTATGCATGTGAAATTGGGGTCCAGTAACTCACATTCCTATAGCTGTGGACATAATATGAGCAACACCTCTTCAGATATTTAGCAGTTTGAGCCCATAGGAAAGAATGCAAATATGTTAGAGAGAATTATGGATCATGAAAAACTGAAGTTTTGTAGTTTCTGGTGCAGTTTCTGTTCACTTAACAAATTGCTCTTTATGAAAATAGCCTCCCCTTGTCCCCTTCTGCAGCCTGCCTGGGAATGGAAGTTATTTGAGTTCTTCACACCCCTGTAGAAAAGAAATTATTATAAAGATCTGACCTTGGTACCACTTTGCAGTGTGAACACATTCCTGTCTTACTGAACCTGTGCATTTGTTTAAAAATAAGTTTTTAATCTGAGAAGGGGACACTGCACATCTGAAACCAGACCCTGAAAGGGCTTAACATCAGCAAATGACTACAGGCTTTTGTACTTTCATAGCCAGGGCTTTCTGCTGGAGGCAGAAAGGTGTTTTGGAAGTTCACTGTCCCCTTCAAACATGTCCTTGTTGCTGTATGGGAGGACTGCACTGTGACTACTCCAATAATAGCCTGATACGATTAGCAGTTGAATTTTATGAAGGTGATTGACGTGCAGCCCACTTCTAATTAATTCCTTGTAGTTGTCATGGTGTGCTACTTTGTCTGTTCATTATGGGCCTTTAAAACTTGGAGGTATGTATTCCTTTACTTACTCAACTGACTTGTTGTCACTAATTGATATTTATGTAAAACATTGATTAGTCTTTTCCATTAAAAAAATAATTGCAACCAAAGGGTGTGTTGTGTCTCCTTTGCAAGATGGTTAACAAAAAATGCTGTGGCACATGTGCTGGTTGGCCTCTGTCTGAGAGTTGCTGCAGTTGTGCTTCCATCCTCAGATGAGATTCACGTGCTTTAGTTCATTTCACCAGTGCCTGGAGCTGCACAGAGCTCCACTGAGAAAGGGAACACAGCCAGTGGGGAACTCCTGCCTTTTACTGCCCTGTAACGTAAGCCCCTGGACACGCAGCTTTGTGTCTGAATCACCCGGGCTTTGCTCAGTTGCTCTAAGAAATACAGACTTAGACAAAGTGACACATTTGCTTCTTATCATTCTTGAATACTTAAAAGAGGATTCATGGATTTTAGTAGCTTTTGGTGCTCTTCTCCCATGGCTGAAAAACATCTGTGGTCTGGCTGTGCAATTGGAATCTCTTGGTGTTTGAACATCAGACTTGCTGCATGAGTGGTTCCTCCTTTGGGGATTTTCCTTTCCTTAAAACTCCAGCCTGCCTTGTACCAGTAACATTTACAGCTGGGCCTGGCACCCTTTCAGCCGTGGTACCTTGAATTTCATGGGTGTATCCTGAATGTTCATCTTTCAAAGACAGGGAAAAAGATACTATGAAGTCATCCCAAGACAAAGAGACCAGAGTAGCAGGAGCAGAGACTGATGTTCGTGGCTTCTCCAGGTTTGGAGACCTTTCTTTGAACACTCTCAGATATCAGATTGATGGCTTGTGGTGAGGGCTGCACCCTTCCCTCCCACACCCCTCCCTGGAGCAGGGTACTTGCAGGGTTCCTGGGGCACCAGCTCCACTCCTTGGCCCCAAACCAGCAGTGGTGCAGTTGGGCAGCTGTTGTCAGAGCCAGAGAGAGACACCCAAGGGGGGACATGTGACTGATATTAATAATGCTGTGAAAGTACCAAAAAGGGTCGTGGTACCCTCTGGTGTCCCTGCACTGGGCTGGCATTCACCAGCACAGTCCAACGCTCACAGAGGACACAAAGCTCCACTTGGGACATACCAGTTTCCTATCCAGAATTTATTAAGGACAGGAGTAACCTTCTGTTAAAGCATAGAAAAGGATTTTCCCCTTCTTTTGCAGTCACAGGAAACACAGGCTATGAACACTGGATCATTTTTCTCCCCTAACATATTTTTTTTTTTTCTCCCCTCCTATTTTCAAAAGCAGCTTCTTGCTTCAGGGAAGCTGGAGATTTCTACCATGACTAGTAGAAATTTGTTGATTTTTCAGCAAATTCCCCCAACCAACCATAACAGAAGTCACCTGCTGACAGGGAATGGTGCAAGTGGTTTGCCTTTCTGTTCCAAAGACTAAGCAAACTCAGCCTCACAAGATTCAAAAACCTCTCATTACACCCATTGTCCCAGGCTCCCTCACTTGCTGCCCCAGCAGGGAAAGCTGCCTTGGCTCTCTCAGCAAAGCTGGATGCCAGACTGGCACCAAAACCCTGCTCTTCAAGAGCGCCAAGGTCTCCCACGTTCACATTTATGTAATGCTGTATGGGAGGGCTGTAACTTGCTTGCCAAATCCTGTTTGCAACTTGATTTTACTTCCTTTTATTCCTACTGAACTTGCATATACTTTTGATATATTGAGTGTTTGCCATTAAACTGTGAACACAGTATGTCCTGACACAGAATATCATAAACACGTTTCTCTATTCCATATGCACAATTCACCTCCCTCACTGTTGCCTCCGTGCTGGTTGTGTTTCATTGCTCAAACTATGGATCACTCCATATACCAACAAATTATGAAC
>JAWWES010000169.1:8954206-8966314 GCA_035583135.1 Lophotriccus pileatus
CCTCACTGTTGCCTCCGTGCTGGTTGTGTTTCATTGCTCAAACTATGGATCACTCCATATACCAACAAATTATGAACACAGCTATTTCAGAAAATGCACTCAGCTCTGCCCCTGAGGTAAGCAAATCCAGGAGATCTGAGGGTATTGCAGACCAGATAACACACAAGTTGTTCAAGACTCAGCCTAGCCTTAAGGTTGTGCTCTGAACTTGAAAAGCCTTACTCCTACATTATCTCTAGTGTACCTAAAGGGGAAAGACATTTGTTAAGTTTCAAAGTTTTCCCATTTAATTGGGCAGAGAGCTCCTGGCTCATATTTTAGTCCTGAAAAAGTCTCTAGAAAACCTAAAAGATACATTGCAAAGTTCCTGATTTAAAAAGCAACCCTCAGTCCTTCATCCTTCACGGTCAAGAGCGCTGGAACTTAAGCCCAATTAATGGTGACCAAGAAACGTGGAGGAGGAACTCACTGGTGCCAACAGGGAGGGAAGAAGCCCAGAAGAAAGAGCACACGTTTTCCTGATGTCCCACATGACAGTGCTGCCAGTGCCCACGTCACCTTTGTGCAGACTGCGAGCAGGGGACAGTTTCTTTGGTGGTACAGCCCTCAAAAAATGCCCACTGGAAAGTCCAGCTCTCACAGCACAACAGTAATTAATATGCAGCCCACTGAAGACTGTGAAACATAAGGCTTAACAAAAACAGGCATTGCTGGCATAAAGCATCTAAATTAACCTGGTATCCAAGCAAAGCTGATTGAGTTCAGCTGTGAGGGCTCGTTAGCTGGAGCTCTATAAAAAGCTGGTCTGGTGGTCATTTCCTCCTAAGGAGCCTTCTTAGCAAAAGCTGTATTTCTTTTTGGAGGAAGGTAAGAGCTACCACCTTCCTGTTACTGTCTTTTTGTTGCCTTTATTTTGTCAGGTGCAATGTAGTCATCAAGAGCTGTTTCAGTAGGAAGAGCTCAAAGTAGACTCTTGTTTAGCTTAAAGTTGTCTGCTAAGCAGTAAGTTTCCTGTTTTTCCCTGGCCCTGCCTGTTTAATAATTTACCAGTTTAATTCTTTAAACATTGAAGGAATGAGCTGTTATGTAGCAACTCTAATTACTGAACTAATGAACATCTTATTGTTTAATTTATGCACAAATGATGCTTGGTACATGGTTTAATCTTAACACTGGAAAAGGTGTAGGTTCATCACAGTCTTCATTCCGCCAAAACCTTACAAATGGTATTTCAGGCAAAAAGCTTTGTGCTAATTAAAAGTCCTGCAATGAGAGGAGTTTTTATACTGTTGATTTTTAACTGTTGGCTAAATGAGTTCTGAGACACTGGAGCACCCAAGTGTTTTGATAATCCACTGGCAGCTGTTCTGCAACAGCAATTGTACCTCATCCATAAACAACCAGTTCCTTATTTATTAGAGGAAATAAGGGTGTGCAGTCAAGCCTCACCATAATCACACATCAGGAGACCATCAGCCTGCTAGTCCACTTCCCCTCACCACTGACTCCCTCAGGATTCTATCACGTCGGTCCTTCAAAATAAATCCGTAAATAAGTCACTGGATGCAGCACATTTTTGTCTTACCACTAGTAGGAACAGCAAAGGATAGAAATGGCATTGAGCAAGTACCACCCTTTTTATTAATGATGATGTCCCTTTTTATAGCTTGCCTTGTGCTGTCAGAGTAACAAGCCTTGCCCTGTGCCAGTTGCCAGGTGTGGTGTTGCTGAGGCTGCAGGGAATGCTCTATGGACACAGACTTTATTACAGGGCTGTCGCTGCCGTGCCCCAACAAACCTGGCAGCGGGACTTGAGCAGGCCTTGTGGCTCTGGCCCAGGGCTGGCTGGTGAGCGTGCCAGGGAAACTGTCTTGGTGGCCACTCTGTTCACTTGCAAGTCCAACAAATATTGCTGCCTCTCCAGAAACTGGCTGGTGGGAAGGAAAGGGCCAGTCCAGCTACACGGTGTCAAGAGGTTCCTCCCAGCACAGCTTCCTTCAGTTTCACACTAATTGTAAATAAAATAGGAAGGGGCACCAGATATATCTCACAACTGATTTGATTGGTGACTATGCAAGAGTGTCCTCTGCCCTGCTCACAGGGACTGCTGAGCCAGGGAGCCCTTCATGTGCTCCCAGTTGTTGTAGAGAGCGTAGAGGCCGGTCAGCGTCAGACCTGCGATCCCACCTCGTGCCATCGCACGCATTCCCCCTGAAACAGAAAACAGAGGAAAGCTCATTGAAGCTACATTTGAGGAAATGGTCAGTTAACAGCACTTCCAAGAAGTTAGCAGCTCTAAATCCAGAGGCATTTTAATGCAATAGGTTTTCTTTTTTGAGTAACTTTCCAGAAAGGGTCCTTGTGCTAATTCTAGCTTCCTCTCAAACCTGCTGCCAGGCTCAAGGTCATTCCTGATCCTGACACTAGTTCTGCTGCAATGCCTTCCTCTCAAACTGTGTTAGCACTACTGCCTCATGGGACCACTACAGAGCACTGGAAGTGTAGATGGCTTTTCCCAAGTCCTACTTAATCTATTCCATCTGTCCTTAACACAGCTGTTTACAGTTAGATATGATCTCTTCCTGCTGTAAGAACTCTTCCTTTTAGGTTTTCAGAGGAGGAATATGTTTTTCAGTTATGGTAACTAGCTCTGGGTGGAAAGAGAAAGGGCAGGAGGGAAATAAGTGAACACAACAGCAGCTGATGTGGACATGACCTTGGGCTCCAGAGGTTCATGAGGGCCATTGTGCAGAACCTATCACTGCTTTTGTGTCTTTGGAATTTTAAAACCTTTTGATAGAAAAATAAAAAGTAAATGATAGGGATTAACTGCAAGAATTTACTAGTGTACAGTGAACAAGTTGTTTACTATTAGTTTTATTAATATTCAAAATTATCACCTCACAATAGTGAATATTGAGTCATATGGGTGATTAAGGTTTGTGAGCACCTCAGTGTAAGGAAAAAAGAGAGGGCAAGTTTGGCTAGTACCGGGCTGGAGCTGGGAGTCAGATGGCACCCCAGCTCCATTCCATCCATGTAAGTGGTGGGGTGTACAGGGGCAGAAGTAGAGACTCCTGATGCTTTTACTAAACAGCAAAATGCTTCTATTCCTCAGTAGTAGGAAGTGCCTCAGTAGAGCTCCCAGAATGTACCATAAATGCACAGGAACAGCTGAGAGTATGACCCTCGATGCTAGGAAAACTTCACTGAGGTTGATTCTGCAATGTTTATCATTGCAGCTGAAGCAAGTCAGCTAATGTGTACAGAATATAGAACAAGGCCAGTGTCTGCTGACAGCGAGAAAAAAACTGTCTGCTTTATTGGTGAAACTGGCAGTGCAATTCAGGTCCCTCAAACTTGAAAGCAAATCTATCTCGGTAATCAGAGAGATTGTTATTTTTTTTTCCCATTGTGGGTCATAAAGTTGTCTCACAGATTTGTTTTTAGGCTTGTATTGGGGCACAAAGCCGTTGGTGTCAATTAGACTGAGATTATGTTACCTGTGTTGCAAGGTTAAATGGATTTCATTGGAGTTGTTAAACGTCCTCCTATTGCCCAGGCATGCAATGCAACGAAGAAGGGCAGAGGTGGGACTTGATACTAGAAGCGATGTCTAGCCACAGCTTCTAAAAACTTAATTCCCAGACCACCTGTGACCATTTGAGAGCTTTTTGGTGTATAAGCCTAACTGAGTTCACTGCCCTAACTGCTGAGAATTCAACAGCTCTGAGAAAAGCCTTACTGAGTATTCTCTATGTGCCTAAATCAGCATTTAGGAAAGCAAATGTAGATTTCTGTGTTTGCTAACTGATCCTGAATTTGTTGCACAAAAAAGCTTTTCATATGAAGGGGTTGCAGCTGGGTACACGAAACTAACCAAGTGCAAGCAGTGTCTGGCAAAAAGCCACCAGTGAAATTTAAAGGACAGTTTGTGCAAAACAAGTATTTGAGATAAACTGTAAAAATACTGACTCCTCGTTTCTGCTGGGAAAAATGAATAAAACATTAGATCCTGATTTTCTGTTGTTCTTATCAGGAATCAATTGATCACAGCAGAAACCCCCAAAGGAGGCTCACAACCATCAGGGTGTACAGGGAAATGCACAGAACGCAGAACATCCCCACAGAACACAATGCAGACAGAGCTATGGCTATTCCCACAGGTTCTTCCCTCAGCCCCCAAGTTCAGTTCTTTTCCTTTCCTCTTAAAATCCTAGTCTTTCTAGGGAAGAAGAGGTAGTTGAAAGCTGATCGTGCCTGGTTCCAGATTCTATGAAGTCAGGATTGTACAAGAAAGGTACAATTTACTTTGGATAGCTGAGCCACTTTGTAGCATCATGTGGACACAAGGCACAGTTAAGATGCTAAGATGTAATACTTCTAACACAACAGATGTTGGTATTTCCATGTGCTGAGGCCAGCCAGGTAAGGACAGCAGCTCTAAACCCACTTAAAAGTCTCAATCACAGGGCCTAAAGACGTCTGTAGGCTCACAGACAACTTGGGGACATTGCTGAAGGTGTTTTTGTGAACAGGAACTAAAATTGTGCATTAATGAGAGAGAGAAAATATGCAAGAAATGTTTCCTACCAGGTCCCCTGGGCTTCTGCTACAAAATATTAACAGCAACTTTTTTTTCTTTTTTTTTGGTAGAAGTTGTTCCTGGTTTCTGAACTATCCATGGTAAATACAAAAAAAAAGGGAAAGAGAAAATTTCCTTTCCCTGAATGGTCAGATTTCCATTTGAGTAAATATGTGCAGGTCTGTGGTAGACTTGAAACAGTAATGCGCTGTAGAATGCAGCCCTGTTGCTGGGCAGGAAATGTTAGGCCTTCTGAGAAAATGAACTTGTTAACAAAAATAAAAAAGAAATTCTCCACTCCTGGCCCAGCTGTGTTTGCATGATAGAACATGTTCCCACCCCTCCTCTGCAATCACTCTCTGCAAACCTCTGATACCAAGTCTCTCCTGACAAACCCTGCTGAAACATGGTTGCGAGCCTCTAATCTTGCATGTCCCAGTATGATAAAGGTTCCATCTGACAGACACTTCTGGAAGCAGCTGTTTTGAGATCAGGCACCTTGCACAATAGTTGAGAACTGCTGTGGGTTTCCAAAGATACATCTGATGCTCCCTACATGTGAGTTTAGTTCTCTGGCTTGAGCTGCTGCACCTTTTCACCATAAAGCATTGTCTCTGTTCTGTGCATTTGCAGCAGGTTCCAGTGCACACCGTGCCATGACACACAGCACTGCATCCCAATGCAGCTGTGCCATGACACACAGCATTCCAGTAGCACAGCTCTGCCTTTCTTCATGGCAGGAGCCACACTGAAGTGGACTTGTGCAGTAGGTAAAACCATGACAACATGTCATAACATGAGGGCAAAGTCCTCAGAACCTTATGGTCTCTATTTTCAGAATGTCACTCCACTATCCTGGGATGCTTCCTGGATGTTAGAACCAAGAACCATCCAACAGCAAACTTGGAAATACCTTAACTGAAACCTCAGGCTTGAATACTTATGGCAAACAAAAGAAGTGTAATCATTAAATAGTGATTAGTTTTCTGTCTTCCAGTCTCTCTCTTGGATACTCTGAATGAAAATAGTTTCTCTTGCTTTCAGGCTTCCAGGAACAAAAATATTTTTAAATGGTTTAAAGGGCTCAGCTTCTCAAATGTACAAGGCAATCTGTTTGCTTCTGAATTCGAGCACAGTGATGCTAACCAGACCACCCAAACCATCAAGACATTTGTCTGAACATCTGTGGGTGGTCCTATGTCATTAGAAAATAGGAATGGTTTCCTCCTGCTGCTCCATGGTGTTCGTTTTATGAAATCTTTTAAGTGTGGGCAAAGTCTGTGGATACAGAAATTACTGAGGAAATTTATAAACTTGTATTTGGAAGCAAGATACATTCCAAAAAAGCATGTTCCACTTTGCTATTGCTGCAGCTAAGGCAGTATTGTGGTTAAAATACAGAAACAACAAAGCTTGAAACAGGGCATGTTTCCTGTAGTTACTGTGCTATGAAGGCTGAATTAGAAAAACAGTAGGAATTTGCAGTTTAATTTACAAGTTTAGAAGTATTAGAGCTGTTGAAATTACTTTGCAAACATGATTAAAATTCCCTGTCTTCTCACTGAGTGAAAGCAGCAGCACCTCACTGACAGGAGGCTACTTCAGCTGCTTTAAATGGCACCTGCAAATCCCTGCAGCAATAGCCCTTAGTTCACTGTTCCTGCCTAGGAGAGCTGGGCAGCACTGAAGGCAGCACTGCTCTCAGTGGCCACACATACTCTTAAGACTTCAGTCCTCAAGTAACTAAGAAAGCCTCAACAAGCTGTCACGCTGCTTGTACTTGGCCCTTACCTCTTCCTTCTTTCAGATCTGAAACAAAATCCTTTCACTCAACATCATTTGACTGATAATCCTATGGACCTGTTCTGCTGAAAGAGGTTTCAAGAGGTTCTTAATTTCTAAAATGCCTGACAGTCCTGAACTTCAATGTTCAGAAGCAAATCCTTTATTTGCTTTTCTCCAAATAATGCAGAGAAGTTAAGGTATCCCGGCCCACACCTGTAGCAGCCCCCCAAAAGCTCTTTTTTCTCTCTCTCCATGCAACAGGAACAAGAAAACAATCCTGTCTGGCCCAAATTAAAACCCCAAGGGGGTTGAGCCAAAAGGGAAGAGGCTTTTTATAGCTCAAGAAGTAGTCAGCTAACACAACCGCCCTGAACTACCCACTGAATGTGACAGAACTGATCTTGAGCTCCAGCCAGACTTTACTGCTGGCAATAAAACATTTAGCCCTTCTTAATTCATAACCTATTGACTTTTCAGGGTTGTGTTCTGAGGTCTTAAAATGACAACCACTATGTTCAGTTATTGCTAGCATGCAGCTCCCTTCTTTTCAGACATACCACTTTATACACAAATTACATAACATACATTGTGCAAAAGGCATGAGATGCTGTGCTTAGTATCGGGTTCCTCCTGCACTAAAGTAAGTAAACAAAGTAACGCAGTTTTTCCAAAGCATTACTTTACTTTTGTTCTTGCTACCCCTAACCTTGAGGGGGGGTAATTACCTAAGAAAAAGAACATCTACAACCTGTGTAACCCTCAGATAAGAGGTAAAGGTTATTTAACTTTTTTGCTTACTGAAGTGTCTGTCAGGAATGTCAGTGAGACATTAATGGCTGTCACACTGGGTCAGACCAAAGTCCCACCCAGCTCGGTATCTTTTTCCTGAGTGACCAGTCCTTGAGGAGTGCAAGATCCTCAGCCAGCTGTACCTTTGTGACGTGATGACTGGAACCATGTGCATTTTCATGGTGGGAGGGAATAAGAGGGGCATAACACACAGTGACAATCATATTTTTGTTACTGTTAGTTACTAGTACAATTATGGGGAAATGAAAGATGTATGGTTTAGAAAAGAGGTTGAAAACATGTGCAAGGGGGTTAAACATTTGTTTAAGATGTGTTTGTGCTTCGTAACATTTATCAGAAAAAGCCTGGCATAACAGATATTAGTTTCTGCCTTTTCTTGAAACTGAAGAATAAAGAATAGTATCTTATTAAGTGGAAAAACCATCCTTGTGGACTTAGGATATCAGACCCCCTTTTAGCAAAACTCAAATTGAATTGGCTGAGTCACAGTAACATTTTTACTACATATGCCACTGACAGAGGAACACAAAGGGTTTTATTTTGTCAACTCAAACTAAAGTCTGGGTAGACTTTAGATTTAAGGGAGCTACTTTTTGAGCTCACCACTTAAGCTGTAAGTCTGGTTTAATACTGTACTCTTGTTACTACATTTGGGCTAAAATTAAGTAAGTAATACTGGTATTGAATTTAATTTCAAATAAGTGCAAAAGCTAGAGATTACTTCAGTCAGAGGACTCAACCAGTATGATGTTTCAAAAATGCTTAAATCAGTTTTACATTCAAACTCCATTCAGTGTCTGTTAACCTAAGCCATGCAGTGTGGGCAGATGGATTCCAGCTAGCACTGGATTTATAATGGGGATTTAAACGCTTTAGTCACCTGCAATGGGGAACTTTCAGTGACTACTGCCAAGTCCAGGGAACATGGGGGGGCTGAATTGCCACAGTTTGTCCTCACTTGGAGAGTTTTCAATCCTCTTTTATCTTCTCACACGCAGCCTGTGTGTCGAGTAGCCTTGCACAGAACTGCTCACAATCCAATGGCTTTAGAATGTACACATTCTGTTTGACTCCCGGCATTTTGGTAATGATTAACACTTCTACAAGGACAAATTGTGAAAACTGGGACCAGTTTGGGGCAACAAATCTCAGCCTTCAAAAAGTCTTCCCCCTGTTTTTTTTCCCTGTTCACTCATCTAATGCTTAATCATGTAATAAATTTACTCTATGCTTTGCCATGTACACAAGAGGATTTTTCAGTGCAGCAGGGCTGCTGATGTGACTCAATATGTGTTTAAATATGAAATCATAAAAGACCTGCCATACCTTATAGGTTTCTTCTTAAGTATGTTCCTGATCTCTTACAAAGCAGGAATGATGGAAGTAGGAGATCTCAGTGTTTGCACGGCACTGCCTCCAACTCTGTATCCACACTTTGTGAATTACAGAACAGCCTCAATTTGCAATGGCATGTTTGTGGGAGTTTCCAGCTGACACTAAAATATGTAAGTTTATAACTAAGTCTCCTTGACAGCTTTTAAATTTTCCTTTTTTTCTTTTTTAATGCCAACACAATATGGCATTCCATGTAACACAGGAAATTATTACAATCTTGATATGTCATAGATGTGGGCTGATGATTTGCATGGTTTAAATATTCAAGGTTTTTTAGGTGAATATATACATTGATGCTGAGTAAAGGCAGAACTTAGAAGTTTTACCATACAGAATAAGAAAAGGCATTCTGGCATAAGGCAACAGGAGAGGGAGCATGGGAGAAGCAGCAAGAGGGACAGTGAATGAAAGGAAAAAAAAAGACTGGAACTAAATTCTTGAAACAGATGCAAATATAATCTTTTTCACTTCGAGAACTAATCCTTGATCTTTGAGGTCACACTTCCTGCATATGGTGAAAAATTTGAGTTTCTCTGCACTATGGTTCATATGCACGACACGTTCTTGAAATACAACACCGTAATGGATACAGATTTACTGACTACATTTGCCTTTATCAGTGCAACGATTAGCTCAGGAGATCTTACGTTACAAAACAGAAAGTCCCACTGTGTCCTGGTAAGAAAAACTTCAGTAGTGTCAGATGACTGTGCATGTGATGGGGGAGTTATCTGTGGTTGCACTGTGCCAAAACAAGATTACATATAACGCCAGCTCTGTACTTCTGAAAGGTAAGGGGTAAAGTTCTGCTGGAGGGTAAGATGGCAGTTTTCCTTTTAACCTCCTACAGAAATGTTAAGCCTTCTACACTGTTACCCTATTTGGCTGTTATTGGTAATCTGTCATATCACTCATGAAACCCCAAGGAAGTAGTTGATTACAAGAGAGCTGTGTGCCCTTGCAGAGTTAAGAGCACAAGCTGCTATTTATGAAGGCTGCTCAAGCCAATTATTTGTGTTTTCAGTCAGTCTAGTCCAACAGGAAAACAAGACTGCTCACACTGTTTTGCCCCACATATAAAACTGGACTTCAGGAATGCTTTTGAGACACTGAGGCTCAGTTAGATGTGCAAAAGTACACAGGTTAATTCTAGAATTATCTCCTCAGTAAAATGCAGCTGACTCATAGAGCCAAACCTTTATCGAGTTACTTAAGGCTTTTTTCCATGTGGTAATATCAATCTGTGGTACCCAGCAGTCCTCTAAAAGAAAGATGGCACCTGCAATGGTCAAGCTTGGAACATGTGTTGACAGGCATTTTGCTGATGAAGCTCAGACATTCTGCAAACAATTCAGAATGCATCAGCAAACTAACCTTAAAGCCATGCTGTTCTCAAATGATGTTTTTTGTTGGTTTTGACCACTATGCAAAGACCCGAGTCCTACCACAGGACAACAGTTTCACCAACAGCTAAGTAATAACTTCCTAAATACATCAGTTTCAATGTGTGTAGGGTTTTGTGCAGCTCCAGGTGCTACTATCCCATGAATTACTATCATGTGAATCACCTGAAGAAAGTTTCATGTTCATGCAGTCAAGCTCTGTGTTCTGTGCATTCCAGCCCCGCCCCAAATCACTTTGCCTGCATCCACTCACAGACTTGGGAAACAATTAGTTTTATTCCTGCTGTTGCTGAAAAACATGGCTAAGAACGAAGTGTGTATGTATTTTATATGACCTTATTGTAAACCTGAGTAAACACTTGAGTGTTTCTTCAGTACATAGGTATAACAGCCATAATTTGGATCTCACGATTATTGTCAGTCCTGTACAAGTTGGAAAGAATCAAACTTAATTCAGATGGATTTTTTTTTTTTAAAGTGGAAGTTCTCCTTAAGCAGTCTTTGTTGTGTGGAAAAAACATTGTGTGGGTTAGGGGACTTGGAGCTCATAGCCATTTTTACACTGTCAATTTTCAGAGCAGGACAGTATTTAGTAGAAGTAATGGGGATCCTGATAACTAGGACAAAGCACAAGAGGACGAAAAGGAAAAACACTTTGCTACTCTACCAGTGCTTTTGTATAGCATTCCTGTCAAGGTTCCAGCAGCTATGGTGTTCAGGTCATCTTCTGCTCCTCGTGTTTTTTCAATGATGACTCCAAATGCACTGTAAAGTAGAGCTGTGCGGGGAAAAAAAAAAAAGATTAAAAACCTCAAGTTAAAACCCCATTGCCTGAGGCACAAGGCTCAGAATCCAGGCTTGGTGTAGCTCTTTAGACTATGTTCTGAAGCACAGATTTTCTGCTTATTTAAAGGGGTGGAATCCTCTGAAAAATCCCACTGTTGGTGGATTTTTTTCCCAGACCTCTTTCTCTTTTATAGATATTTAAATTACTATTAGATTGCTTGGGATTTGACATTTACAGCTGCTTCTTCTCTGCCTGTGCATGAAAACTTTATCCCTAGAGCACATTTTGCTTTGGGATAACTTTAGACAACTAGAAAGAGAAATGCATGGGCTTTTCAGTATGGATGCCTCTCTCATCTGTGCATTTTGTTGAAGGGAAAAGGCACCCCCATCATCACCCCTCATCTATTTCAGGCATGAAATTAAATACATTAAAAACCCCATTTGTATTTAATGCTGACAATTTGAAATCTTTACTTCTGCTAAAAAGCGTGTAAATCATTCCTGAACAACAACAATAATACTGAAGAGTTGAACAGCAGCATCTTTCTCCTTTCAGCACAGGCAGGGGTAGCAGCAAGTAGTACTAAGAATGAGGGGAAGGAAAAGCTAATTCAACATAATTTTTTAAAGCAGTTCAACACAGATGTTGCCCTGTTCATGAACAGAATGACAAAAATTGTCAGTAGTGACAAAAAGAACCTTTGAGATACAGAAATGCTGCATAAGCAAAAATAATTCAGCTCCTTTGAAAGGAAGTTTTCTGGTAGCTAGGACAAGACAGAGCTATACCAAATCCCCAAACAGAAAGTTCAGCTTAACTCTGATTTTGGAGGCTACATTTTGTAAGGAAAATAACAATTTGTTACTGGAATGCACAAATATTTTCTTGAGTAATCTTTCTTCAAACACAGCTGAGAAAACATGTTAATGTGTCACTCAAACTGGAACCTTGAACTGCAGTGTGTCTGCATCTCAGTTTTCAGACATGTTTTGATTAGATTTGGAACAAAAAATAAGATAAAAAACAACCAACAAAAAAATAGCACAATAAAACTCACTAGGCAGTCAATGCATCTTATGAAAAAAGTGACACTTCTGCTGTAGTTCAGAATCCTACCTCTAACTTTGGCTTCTCTACTATGCCTCAAAAGCCAATGTCTGATTTGAATAGGACCTAATCTACTTTTTAGAAATAAGACTGAAACAAAATGTAGTAAACGCAAATTAGCCTATGCTTTGATGCATTTCCCAAAATTCAAATGGAGTTGTTTAGCCTGGAGAAGAGAAGGCTCAGGGGTGACCTCATCACTCTCTACAACTCCCTGAGAGGAGGTTGTAGCC
>JAWWES010000169.1:8966414-8987644 GCA_035583135.1 Lophotriccus pileatus
ACAGTGGGGTTGGATCAAGGGTTGGACTTGATGATCTCGGAGGTCTCTTCCAACCCAGTTAATTCTATGATTCTATGTAGGGTTATAACATGACGTAATCTGATTTGAATATTGCTAACCTTCATTACAATGTCGTAGGGCAATGAGTTCTATCATCATTATTCTTCTTCAAAAGAATTTCATCAGTTTTAGATTTCTCCTTTCAAAGGTACTGTGTAACTTTTGGTCTTTTAAGACTGGGGGTAAGGGGGGGGGGCAAAGAGCTTGTATTTCCCAGAGCATTAGTTATTTCATTGGCTTTCGTGAAATCTCCAGTTTTTCTAAGGCAACTGGTTGATTTTATTTCACAGCCCATTCCCCACCCAAACCCCAGTTCACTCTTTTTCATACATCAGGCTACTGATAATTCTCTTTTTTCCTAACCCATATGAGTTATGAGTAATATTTAGGTTTAAAATTGGTGGTGTCATATGTGACTTTTGTAGCTAATGCACCATCATTAAAGGATAAATCTTTGTAGTCACTATCACTTTTATACTTCAGATAAATATTTTGTGGACTCTTTAATGGAAACAAACATCACAAGACCACTGAGTATCTCTGTAAGTTAGTTACCTCAGAAGTATTATATTTTTTTGCCTTAAGTTACAAATCAACTGTAATTTATTAACAAATAAGCATTATCCGTAATTTCTAGTTATTTCTTTTACTCTGTAGCTAGAGTTCTTGTTTGTAATACAGTAAAAACTTCGGGGTTCAATTAAAGACTTTTGGTTACTTATGCTTCAAACCCTATTTTAGCCTTTAATTTCTTTTTTAATGTCTACTGAAATGTCCTCATGTCCCAAAGAAAAAAACCTGCATTTTTTTCCACAATGGATTTAATAATGAAAATTTAGAGAATACACAAATACACTTTCCCAAGAATTACATCTTTAACTTGTTTTCCCTACAAAAGAATGACTTTACTTACCCAGTGACCCCAGAGTGTTAGCCCATAATGCTCCTTGCCTTGTCACCATATTTAGAATTCTATAAAGGAGTTAAAAAGGCATGAAAATGTTTAGTGCTCTGTGTTTACATCAAGGCAGTGTTTATGACATCAGGTCTTCTGTGTTTACACTACACATTTGGTTAATAAAACTGGAATAATGAACTGAAAGCTCTACAAAACATTTAAGGAAACCCACACAGCTTGGTAATATACAATCTCTATCGTGGATAGTCTGCAGGCAATACTGAAAGCAAATATTCAGTCCTGTCAAATATTAAGAAAATCTTTATCTCTTTTCAGGGCACCAAGACTCAAATCTCTTCCCTTCAAATAACTTTCTAACCCTAGGTGTTCCTTATGTGGTGACTACACATAGTTACTAGAAAGACTGGTACACTTATGCTGAGATAACTGGGTAAAAGGCCTCCACGTGTCAGGGAGTGTGGTGATGCCTGAGCAAGTGGTGTGGGACTAAAAACAGCTCTGAACTAAAGCAAGTCAGGAAGAAGAGAGGCAATCCTTTGCAAGTCCATTTGTCCAACGTAGCACCAAGAGAAGGTGAAGAACCCTGGGTATGTCTGTATGTATGCTCCCAGACTAGCACTACAGAGGGGAAGGAAACCTCTGGCGCGCTCTCAGGGAAGCACAGTGACACTTCTTTTTGGCCTCAGCTGTCTCCAGAACGGGGACAACAGCAGCCAGAAGAAATGACTGATCTTTATCTCCCAGCAGTGTAACACTATCACAGGCACAGTATTGGTCTGGACAGCTGACTACCACTGGAACTTGGTTCATCATTTAAAGTAATGAAAGAGTCACATTTTATGTCCTTTCTGATTTAATTTTCTACTTTTTTCCTTTTTTTTAAAATAATTTTCATTAGGACACAGGTCATTACTGAATGTGGTTAGGCAATGAATTAAACAATAAGGGAAAACTTTGTTTTGAAACAAGAGAAAAAAAATCCAAGAGGTTAGGGTACTGACAACCTCTCCTTAATTACAGCCCCCACCCCCACTTCTTAACTTTGCATCAATTTTGAATTGATGAGAAAATTGATAATTTTCATAACCATGACACATTGAGATATTTGATTCAAATTCATAAAAAATTAAATCTGTGTACATTTAGGATAAATCTGGAGGAAATCCAGGCAAGTCTCTTCCATGCATCTGGTAAGGAAAACACAGAACATACTGCACTGTTTGAAGGTGATGACCTTCAGCGGGCCCTTCCCTTTCAGGGCCTGGATAACAGCAGGGTGTGCACTGACTGCCACCTCCTGGCCTCGACCCACCAAAGTCTGTGCTTAACAACAGAGTTTTGTCCAACTCTGCTCATTCCAAATACATAAAACACAATTCTGTTCATCTAGACAAGAGCTGTAATTATAGTGGTGAATATTTTGATAATGGGGTTGAATACAGAAACAGAATGTAAAACGAGGCAGACCCAGTATAAACTGTACCAGGAAATATTAAATTCCTCCTCTAAAATTCCCTTGTTGCAAAGTATTCTGGGAGTGAAAATTGTTTTCCCCTAGTTATTCCACTCCTCTGATTTCCTATGGTTCCTTCACTTAGGTTTTCTTATAGTTGTGTCTAAACTACCATTAATTCTAGAAGAACCATCCTGTTGAAAAAAACGTCCCAGTTTTTTACTGCGTTCTGTCAAACAACCAGGTAAGGTGATATCCTGGCAATGCCACAGGTGCTCATGGATGCCATAATCCAGAACAACTTCCACCTTGCAACACTTGCTGAGCAGCACACACCAATGTCATCCCTAATGCAAATCCAGGCAGGCCCAGCTTCTGCATTTTAATCTTCTCCTGGTTTTGAAAAGCTTGGGAAAGAAAGGAGGCTCGCTCCCAGAAAAACAAGAGCAAAAAATTGCTCAAAGCAAACTCTGCTGCCTCGGGAAGTATTTCAACATATAAAACCACTGTTTTGCCTTTGAAGTAGATTTTTAGTAAACATCAAAGTAGTAATTTATTCTCAAGTATTTAAGGTAAGTCAGAGGACACCACCAACTGTGACTAAATGTAAAGTGAAAAGCTTGAACTGAACATCACTATAATGAAAAGCATTTGATAACTTGTTGAAGACAAATACTGATTGCCATTTATCCCCACTAAAGAAAAGAAAAGGCATTTATTTTTGCAGTATATTCATATCTGACCTTGCACAAGCTGGAAGAAACAACTCTTTGTCACTAAGGTGTACTTTGCTTTGAGATGGAACACTTACTGTACGTTTCTAGGTTTTGACCACGGCATGTTCTGTGTCTCCTTCAAGCCAAGTCTCAAACCATTCAGTGCACCAAACGCTGCCCCTGGTTGGCACAATACCAGTTATTACTTCTTGAGAACAAAAAGGAACAAAAATTCCCTGAAACAATACTAGAAACAAATACTGAAAGTAGACTTCAGTGTATAGACTGAAGTCAACTATCTGTTCATGCAGGACTAGAACAAACAATGCCTTGCAGAACAAGACATTTACCAACCTATAAATTCCCATAGCGCACAGGTGTTACCTGGACAGCTGGGAAAAAAAGGAAAACACAATCACCTACCTGTCATACAACATCCTCCAATGGTAAAAAAGGCCAACTCAAATCTGCCTCGAGTTTTGCTGGCTCCTGTGGGCAAGATAAACTCATCTGTGTCCTGGGGGAAAACAAAAACAAGTGCTTTTGTATTTTCCATGTATTTTCCATGTGTACCTGTTTCAAAATGTAGGTCATATTTATCTTTTTCTTTGATTCATGCAATGAACTAAAGATGGATATGAGTGTTTCTGGAAAATTCTTGCCTACACTAGCACAGCGAGGGAATACAGTATGTGTTTACTTTATTAAGCATGAAAAAGGACTTTAAAAAGATAAAATGAGAGCTTTTTTTTTTCCCAGCTCTCTTAATTTTTAGAAATTACATCAGTCAGCCACAGAACTCATACTGTGTGGGTTGTTGGTCGGGTTTGGTTTTAATTTTGGTTTAATTTGCTTAATTATTTATTATACGTTCCAGCAGGCAAAACAAGCCCTGCAAAAACCTTCCTGTTGTTTGATTATTTAGCACTGTTTCCTCACTGAGCAACCTATACTGACGCAATAATGCCTTAATTAAGGTTTTCCACTACTCTGACACTAAAGAAAAATTGCCTTTGTGCCAAAAGAAGTATTTCCATGCACTGAAATAAGCAACCTATTTTGAAGAGGTGAAAAAAGAGGGAATACACTCAAAATTAATGATCAGGCATGAAATAGGTGAGGTCAGTAGTTTTATACTTGTGCGTCTTCCTTTTACAGGGACAGACTTGTGTTCTTGTGAATGGTCTAAGAAGCTGTAGAGAAACGGCCTCGAGAAACCAGCACATGTGTAGAGATTAAGGTGGGCCAAAGAAGCTTTTCAGTTGCACACAAACAGTGTGCACGTGTGTTCACGAGGTGCTAAAGCAGCAAGACCTCTTTTATGCTTCTGTGCTTTCCAGCCACAGCGTTTCTCACCCCCTCTGTAACGGATACATGACTGCAACAACTGCAAGCTCAAGGAATTGTGTTCTAAGGGGTTTTATTGGCCAATACTTGACAATAAATGTGGATGGCAATAAGGGAAAAATATACAGCTTCTAAAATGGTGAATACTGTATCAATAAACGGAACCTCTAAAATGGTTTCTATGTTTCTATCTTCCTTCTACCTAGATTGTTGAGGTTCAGTGCATACACTAGTTAGCAGTTTCCAATAGTTTTCACTGCTGCCCCAAAAGTCAAGATGAACCAATCCTTGTTTGTATGTAACATTTAAGGTCTTATAACAACCAAGGAGGCCCACCCTCTGGGGTTCTGCCAATAGTATTATAAAATACTATTTTATAATGCATGTTACCTGCTCAGAGCAACAAAGCATTGCAGGAAACACCTTGTTCTGTGCCTGCATTAATGGACCAACCAAGAAAGTGGGTTTTAAATAATGAGAACCACTGTCTCATTTGTTATTATGGGAAGGCCAGAATCAAAATGTAAAGTTCTCAACAATAAGGCTTTTCCTCTGCATTTGGAAAGCTAATAGATGGTCTTTGAACACAGGAGACCCTCACTTCTCTTTTCTTCACAGAAATCTCAAATTTAAAGACTAATATTTTAAGTTCTTGTATTCTAAAATATTAGCTATTTCATTTTCCTTGAATATTTAGAATCCCAGGGACCTGTGGAGACTACTTGGTGCAACCCCCACTGCTAAAGGTAGGGTCAGGTAGTGCTGGGCACTTAGTCACTCCCAGGTCTTGTGCTTTTCTACGGATGCAGACCCCCCAGCTTCTCTGAGCAACTTGGTCAGGTAAAAAACCCAAAACTTTCTCACATTTAAATGCAATTCCCTTTTTATTTCAATGCACTTTCGTTTTATTTCAACACACTAGTGTTAAACTTAAGGGCAGTGAAGTGTTACAACACAGACTGTGTGTTACATCAAGAGATATTTTTAGAACTGTATCATGACACTGATGCCAACACCTTTTAGTTTAAAGCAAATTTCTGTTCTGTTTTTAAAATCTCTTGGTATACACACAGGCTTTGTTCTGCAGCCTCTGCTATACCACTTTTAACACCAACATATTCTCAGACAAACAAAGGACAACTTCAGAGAGTGTTTTTGGGAGAGGTCTGAATAATCACTTAGCATTTTTCTGACCACTCAACAGCAGGCCCCACTAGTGAACACACAAACAGAGGCACATACCCTGTTTTCTGCCATTATGGGAATGTTACATTGTAATCTAGGCTACAACAGCTTCTAATGAAAGAGAAACATAATAAACAGCCCCCAGAACTGCATTCAGAGCTTGCAGTTACAGAATAAAGTGTACAATCAAACATAAGGCACGCAGACAAGCAGATCCTATGCAACTGTGCTAATTCTCCAAAATTTAATGTTCTCAGATAATACGAGCCACATATACAGAAAAATGTTACCTAAATAAAATCATTAAGACATTCATCCTAATTGGATTAACTGAAACATTTTCAGCTAGTTAATATTGCTGAAAAGGAAAACATTACTGGTGTCCAAAATTTTTTTTCCTTAAGGTGCCATCAATTTATATTAAGTAATGGCAACTGTGTAAGTGTGGCAGCCACATTATTCTGTAGAACAAAATGGGAAGTTTCACTTCACGATGGTCCCCCTTCAGCTGGGAAATGACATAAGGGAAGTGGTGTGACATTTGCTGCTGCTGTGATGGCAAACCCTGTTATCAGGTCTGGGGTTTGGCTGAACACCTCTGTAAAGTTCAGAACTTCACAGAGTTCTGAAGACCAATCCCTGATTCATCAGAATTCTCACGGTTGTGATGATGATGATCAGAAAACTCACAGTTCAGAAAACTAATCCATGAGATGAGTGGAGAGATTCTGGCTGCTGTTTCTGATTGAGGGGGCTCAGGGGAGGGTGTGACCAACCTCCTGGCATGAGGGTGCCTTGGGTGTGCCAGCCTCAGGGCAGGGAGGGACACCTCCTCTCCTCCCCAGCAGCAGGCTTGTACTGACACAGCAACCTTACCAACCCTCTGTATTCTCACTAGTTGTCTCTTCTAGATGTCGTGGCACTGCAAGCTTTTATTAGGCACAATACCCAAAAATTGTTTCTTTCCACTGTTCACCCCTCAATACCTCAGCACACCCTGCACGGCACTGCAGGAGATTTGGGGTGTTCACGTGTGGTTGTGCAAACACCGGGATCGAGTTCTACACGATAAAAACAACCCCCCTTCTCACCTGTACTAGATACTTGGGGTCCAAGTTTAAATACGGTGACAAAGGGCTCATTCCAGTCACTGAAAGGAAAAAATAAATGAATAGAGCACTTTAACACCAACTTCCCCAGTAACGATCCACATCCTGTGAGGCAAAGGGGGGCACACCTCGTGCGCGGAAGCAGCAAAGACTCTGCCGCGAAGTTGCACAACTCGTCAAAGGGCGGCCCCGGCCTCTCAGGAAGCGGAGCGGGAGCTCCGGGATGGGGTGGGATCGCTGCGCCGTGACCAGCGCCTGTCGCGACACGCGGCACGGCCAGGGCCTGCCCCTCCGCCCCCCTCCCGGCAGGGGCAGGCACCGCCGGGCCCGGCTGCCCGCGGGCAGCGTGTTCCGCGTGTGGATCCCGGAGATCGGCCCCGCTCCGGCCGCCGGGCCCTGCCGCGCTGCCGGTGCGCGGACACCGCCCCCCGACCCACCCCACCGGCCGCCCCGGTACTCACGCGGCACCCCGGCGAGGTCGGCGTGCGAGTACCCGAGCCCCCCGGCGCCGAAGAGGCCGCCGAGCCCGGTGCCCTTGGAGTTCCCGCCGCCCTCCATGGCGGCCGCCCCGCCGCCCTCACCGCCCGCTGCCGCCCGGCAGCGCCGCAAAGCGCCGCAAAGCGCCGCCGGGCCGCGCTGCTTTGCGGGTCACCATGGCGACGGGGTGAGGCGCGCCCGCCGCCATCTTGCCGCGAGCCGCGGGCAGCGCTGACTGGACGCGGCTCGTTCCCGTTCCCGATCCCGATCCCGATCCCGATCCCGATCCCGATCCCGATCCCGATCCCGATCCCGCCGCGCCTCGGGAACGGCCCGGCGTGCGGGGCGGAGGATGCGGACGGGCCGAGGCGCTGCCGCAGCGACGCGCCGTCCCCGGGGGGCGGGTGCCGGCCGGCCCCGGCGGGCAGGGCGGCCCCGCCGAGGATGAGCGCGGGCTGCGGGCGGGAACCGCCGCGCAAGAGAGCCCGGCCCGGCCCCGGCAGCCCCGGCGGCGCCCCGGGACAGCGGCAGGACGGGCCCGGGGGCAGCCCCGCCACCGCCGTGGGGAACAAAGGTTGGTTTGTGCGGGCCCCGGGGCGGCGGGACGGGGCTCCCCGGCGTCCGAGTGCCCCCCGCCCCTTGTGCCGCTCGGTGTGGCCGGGCGGGGACGGGCCCTGCGAGCCGCTGCTGCCCCGGGCATCCTTGGACGGCGAGGCCGCCTGTGCCTGTGCGCGGAGTCTCCCTGGAGCTGCCCTTCCTTCGGGCTGGAATTCTCCCTCGCTGGTCAGTGCGTGCTGCTCGCCCTCGGAGACAGCGCTGGGTGCAGGATCTTTAGCTTGGTTTTGTGCCTGACTCTTTGCAAACTCGCACTGATAGTGCAGATCATCCCAGAGAGGTGCGAGCCGCCAAAGGGAGCGTGTTCTGCAGGAGAGAGGGCGAACGCTTGCTGCAGGAAAAATGGCTTTGGGCGGGGGTTGTGCCGGGCTGTCACCGGGAGAGCCGAGGGCAGTGACAGGAGCCTACATGGGCTGTGGCTGCCGGCCCGGGGCGCTGCTGGCCCCGTGGGGCGGGCAGGGGCGGCTGCTCCTCCTGCGCCTCGCAGAGCTGCCCGGGAAAGTTCCCACGTGGCTTCCTTAGTTTTGTTTCTTATTTGGAGCTAACGCCGTCAGAATAAAATTGTAATGCACGACAAAGTGCCTCTTTCAGGAATAGAGAGGAATGCAGGGAAAGGGAGAAAGACCCCAAACAGATTTGCTGTTGTTTGCAGCTGATGAGTGACTCGCAGCTGAGAGGCAACTTTGAGCAGGTAATAGTCTGTAGGTGTGCGCTCCTACACAGTTGGAAATTAAGTTGTTTCTCTCAGAGGTAGTCTGTGGGGAGTGGTTTGTTTTATGGGAACGATTTGGGAAATCTTGAGTAGAAATTTAGACCCCACATAAAAAATTACAGCAAAGTCTAGTTCTGTTGTTTACCCTGAAAGTTTGTGTTGTCTTTTTGTTGCCTTTTGTTTTCATCACCTTTTCTGTAGCAAAAAGCGATGCTGGCAGTGTGAAAGTGATGTGTGTTACTTACATGGTTACTCAGTTGTTAAAGTTCAGACCAAAGCCATTTTGTTCTGATGCTGCTGCCACAATTTCTGTTTATTGTGCTGTGAATAAGTATTTCTTCCTCAACACGAGTTTATACCTCAGAAGTTAGTCAGCTGCCTTTGAAGAGGTTTATTTGTCCCATGTTTTCATATGTCTCTTCAGATTGGTTGCTTTTCTTCTGGCCGCTGCTTTTTCCTTACCTGTGGGCAATTTGAGTTAACGCTTCAAATGTAGGAAGGTGAAATTTGATAATCAGAATGACTAATAGGCTTCAATTTAGTGAATCTTTGGAAGTAAAAATATTGTAGTTCATAAAATCTGGTTTTGTCTGAGTGTGGTGAGGCTGAGCATTTGTTGTAACACTGATTATGGCACAGGTATCCTTGTAACCTGCACACAGCCTGGCATTGCTCCCTGGTCACCCAGTCACATAATGGCAATTTTGCACTATTTTTGTGCCGTTATAGAGGAACTTAAAACCATTTGAACATTGTCTGGAGGGTACTTTTCATTCTATAACTTCTCATATCCTCTGATGATGACATTTGATAACCAGCTGTGGGAAAGTGTTTGTGAAACAATGTCTCTCAAGTTACCCGTGGCCTACGCTGCCTTTGATACAAGTTACACAAGCTCCATTTGCACAAAAATCCCAAAGGGACTGTTAAATCAGAAGAGCCTGATCTGCTGTACGGGTTTTTAAGTTTTGCAAAACTATTGTTACAATAAGGGCACTACAAATGTTACCTACACAGTTGAAAGCCTTGGCAAATGGAAAGCAAAGAAATGGAAGCTAGTTGCCACAGCTGCAGAATTACCTAAAAAAAAACCCCAAAAAACACAACTAAAAACTCATTATACTAATGAAGACTACTTTCCAATTTTGAAATAACTGCTTTGAGATTTTTCTCCTTAACCCCCTCACCCCCCCAAGTTTCTGCATAATTAGTTCAGTTGAAAGCTTGTCTGAGTGGCAAAAATTATACAGATAAGGCTGGAACTGTGTTGTTGGTAGGAAATCTGAAAAAACTTTGTCCTTTGTTTTCTTGCTGGTTTTGGGTAGTAAGCACTGAAAAGCTGTTCAAACTGTTTATGAATGGAGGGGAAAAGAAGAAGTCCTTTTCTGAGCACTTGTCACTTTCTAGCGTGTGCTATGGTTATATTAGTCTTTATGTTTCCCAGTATGCTGCATACAAGTAAGGTTCTTGGATGGGTCCTCTGAGATGTCTAGTTGTTCATTCTTTCTTTGTTTTAAGCTATGTCATGTTATGTCTTTGTTCCAAAATTCAGCAGAAGGTTTTGGGACTTGGTGTGGTGGTGATTAAAGGTAATGATGAGGGCTGGAAAATTCCAACTGCCCCCCCCCCTTTTTTTTTTTCCTGGACGTTCACTGTATATTCTTAACCTTTTAATGATATTAAAATAACGATGTTGGATAAAAAAAAAAAACAAACAAAAAAAACCCCACAAAAACAAACAAACACCACAGACCAAGCCTGGAATTTATAAAGATTATTACAAAAGCTACAGCAGATTAAATACTGCTGTTATCTGGATCCTCCCTACAGTAGAGGTGCTAATGAACATTTAATTGAGGTGTTTTTATCTTCATCCAGTACAAGTTACTTTATTCATGTGCAATGATGTTGCAGTTTTATCATGTTCCATGTAGTAACCAGTGAACTGTGTTTTTTCAGTTTGCAAACAGCAGACAATTACCAGTTGGTTGGAGAATAAAGGACCCAAGGCAACGGAGTCCAAAAGGTAAAATGCACAGCATACCTGTTCAAAAGTTGTGTTCTGTGAGTGGGCCTGGGGGGGGATAAAGGTGCAGGTTGCCAGTATAGCTGGATAAATAGAGGCAATCCTAATTCTGTTGCTTTCCTTACCTTGGCACATCCTCTTGAGTTGCTAACTGAAAGACTTTCACTACAAAAAGCTAACTAGTCTCCCATCCCTCTCCTCTAAACCCCCAATCCCAAACTTCTTCCTGACAGAGATTCCTGAAGCATCTCACTGTTCAGGTGAAAAAATATGCCTGTTCCTGCAAAGAAAAAGATGTGAGCCTTCAGCAAGGGAAGGCAAAGTGGGACTTGTTTCCAGCAGCAGTCGACCACTGGATCAAGTTATCTGTAATGTCAAACTGTGCCCTTGGTCAACAGCTCTTCTTTCATTTTTGTTTAAAATAGGGCACTAACAGTTATAGATTTTGGCTGATAGTCCTGTGATCAACTCACAGTTTTGTTGTTATTTTACATTTTGATTTGTCTCATTGGACCATGATTGTAGTTTAAACACGGGCAGCTTGATTTGGTTTCAGCCAGAATTTACAGGTGCTCAAATGTGCATTCAGGTTATGCTGCTGAATGGCATCAGGTAAAGTTTGATACTTTTAGCTAATGTGGTGTCAGGAGCCATGCTTATAATAAACTCCAAAGAGTTTAACTGTCTGGTGCAGAGCAATATCAGATAATATTTTTCTACACTTGCCATTGTAAATGGCCTGGTTTATTTTTCATTGATCTTTTCTAATAAATACAAATGGAAATCCCTATCAGTGCTAAAATAGTTGGGAAGACTCATGATTAATACAGAAGTATGCAGAGCTAATTACAAGCTCACAGGTTGCAGTAAATCAGGGATGTGAAGAGGATGCTTAAGGAGGGAATTAATTATTTTTTTAATTCCCTTTAGAATAGTGTTCCTCAATCCCTGCTGACAAATTACAGCCTAGTCAGTTTTAAGCAGCAGATTAGTTGTGTAAACATTTCATGTGCCTTTCTATTGCAATTAACATCACGATTTTAATTTAAATGCTGGATTTGTGTTAGATTTGATATCTCAAGTTGGCAGCAGATGTTGTCAGTACCTCTAAAGAGTCATTCAGATGGCACCAGTAACATAACTCTCATTTCTGTTCATCAGAATTTGCAGGAACAAATGCAGACATGGGAAATTAAATTATCATAACATGAACCCCTCTAAAATCCTTTCCAATCTGTCATCAGTTGCTTCAAGCCCCTTTTTTGCTTTTTTGTTTTGTAGTGGTAGAGGTCTGAATGCTCCCTCCTTATCCTGAGTGGTCTTTTATAAGAGATCTGTTATCATTCATGGAGAGAATTAATGCCTTCAGGAATCTACTAAGGTGTTCAGTTGCTGAGTTTATGATTGTATGATAATTGCATATTTTCCTTTTTACTGTAGGTGGGAAGCTGGGCAATGACCCAGACACAGAGTTGGGTTTGCATTGGTAATATACAAAGTTAATACATCCAGGAGAAGATACTGTTCAGAGCAGTGTATTCACCAAGACTAAATTTTTAAAATTCATATGCCATCTAAGTAATTTTCTTTATCAATACATGGACACACAAATTAATACATAAATTTGAAGTGAGTTTTCCTACATCTTCTTGAAAAGTTTCATCTGCTCTTACAAAACTCACTTCATTACTCTGTGTAACCATTAGGACACATTTCTATCCTGCACTGTCTTACACAAAGACAAATCAGGTTATTTTTCTCCTAAAAACTAACTGATTTAATGTATCTTTAAAATTTATTATCAGTTCTAAATATATTTTACGCTTGTGCTTTTTTATGGTAATTGTTTTTGAAGAGGGCTTTTTTTAAAAGTAAGGGAGTAATAGGATGTTTTTGAGATTTTGGACTGCTGTGCCCTGGTATTCTAAAAGATGAATTTGTAGGTCTGAGAGAAAGGCCCTAAACCCACTGATTTTCTTGCTCACTGTATTTAACAGATAAAAATTAAAGGTATGGAGGACTTTATAATGACTTCAATTATTTTTTTTTCCCATCTGGAGAAAATAGTTAAATATTTAGCTATTTAGCTGTAACAGTGTGAGGGTAGTAGCCTCATGGTGTTTAAGTATGAAAATTAGGATAATGAATAGATTCCTAAGGTAAGCAACTGATTTATCATCCTTTGGAGCCTTTAAATGGAAATAGGTTGCTAGTGAGCTACACTCCTCAGTGCAGTAAAAGTTGTTGATCCTGGCAGTGTTCACTTACAGATTAGAATGAGTAAAAGTCTGTACTTTCTACAGTTTGTTTGTCATTGTTCCTTAAAAAAAATACTCTCAGTAATTTCATTTGGAAATAAGACGTTGAATTCCTTGACTTCTCTTCCACAGCTTACACAGCAAAAGTAATAACAATACTGAAGTAAATCCCAAGATGACTTCAATTAAAAAAGAGAACTTTTGTGAGCATGATGTGAAAAAGCTAGAGAGCACTTGTCAGCAAAATTACACAAAAATGTCTGTGGAAGTTGGTGCAAAGCCTGTAAATTTGCCTCAGACTGGAAGCACGTGTAACTGGGAGGCTGAGGACAAAGATGCAGCCTTGGATACGGATCCTGTGAAGGGGCCGCAGTCTGGAGACCTCTTTAAAAATGCCAACATTGATCAGATACACAAAACGGGCAAGCAGGCCCAGAGAGGCTGTGAGGAAAGCAGTGAGAGTTGGACTCAGAGGAAGTTGTCATCAGGCCAGTCTTTGAAAACAGGAAATACAAAACCTCCTTCCAAAGACAGTGACACAGATGGACAGGCAGCTTCATGCAATTCACAGAAGCCGAAGAGTTGCAATTCTGTTTGTTTAATGGGTGAACAAGAGGAAGGGGATGTAATTCCAGAAAGTCCACTTTCAGATGCTGGTTGTGATGCCTGTATACCTGATCTTGGAGGTCCTGGGAAGCTGAGCAAATGTCAGAGCAGTTCAGGGGACTCACCTGCTTTTGAGAAAGAGAGTGAACCAGAGTCACCAATGGATGTAGATAATTCCAAAAATAGCTGCCACGGGTCAGAGGCTGATGAAGAAACAAGTCCATTTTTGGATGAGCGAGAGGAGAATAATATGTCAAAATCCATAAACAAATCTTTTAGAATTCAATATGGGGATGGTGAATTGGAGTCTAGAAAGTCACGTTTTTCTGCCAAGGTCTGTGGAAGCTTTGAGGAAACAGATAATTCTGTTAAGGAGGATGGTCTGCATACAAAGCCACCTGGAACCTCTCCTGCTCCATCGTCAGAATGCAAAGCTGTGAAACAGGGTGTGAAGAGAGACTCCAAAATCACCTCTCACTTCATGAGGATACCTAAAGTTGAGGAGAAAAGGTAGTGTTCTATGTGTCTGCTTCATCTATTATTTTCATACTTCAAAATTTCCTCTTTGGGCAAAGAGCTTTGGAGGCTGGATGGTATAAAGACTTTTGCAAAATATATTTTAAGGCACAAAGACAATTCTGATATAAAATTGAACTTATTTTTAATAGTACTGCTTATGCCTTTTTAAAGGATATGTTTGTCCAGTCCAATTTTCAAAATCATTTGAGATCTGTTAAAATTGAGGATTAAGACACTGTAGAAGTTGATTTTCTTTATCAAAGTGGTGATTCAAACCATGGGATTTTTAATGCTTGAAAATGAATGGCGGTACAGGAGTGCTTTATGGGGTATATCTTTAGGATTCAGTATTTAATTCAGAATACTTGAAAAAAATGATATTTTTTTGGTTTTATTAGTTTTACCTGTCAAAAATAGTGACTCTTACTTTGTTGAACCCTCAGTGCTGTTGATGCTTTGATTGAACTAGATATGAAAAATTTCACTTTTGAAAGCAGTTGTAGAGATCTGTTTGTTGGTTTGTTTTGTTTTGCTTGGCTTTATCCATAATTCGTTAGAGAGAAGGATCCATGGTTACACGCTACTGCAACGGACATAGAAGCCGTGAGCATGACACAGGACTCTGAACTCCAGGTGTTGTGTAAGGACAAAAGGATAATCTCTGCTCTGAAGAGCTTAGATTCCAGTGGGAGCTGAGAAAGTGAATTAGCAGCTGAGAAGTGAGGAGAAACAAAAGGGCTGTGTGTGTTGGTAGAACATCTGATTGCCTCACTAGACTTGAGTCCTTAAGGGCAAGGAAGTAGTTTCTTAGGCCTTTACTGGGACAGAATTTCTGGATGTGGGGAGCAGCACAAGGAACTCTTCAAGGAAATGGAAGAGAGACTGACAGAGGGTGGCTAATGAGTGGCAGGAGCTTGCATTTGAGACATCTTAGGAATAGGCTGAGCGTGTAAACCAAAAAGAAAGGTAGTTTTTAGCAAATTCTTCATCCATCCATTTTTCCTATAAAAAGTATGGAAAGGGGGGTTTTAAAGTTTAAAATAAAGGCTTTAGGGAGTTCTCTTTTCACTAATTTAAATGAATTGCTGTTGAGCAAAGCAGCAGAGGTTGAGGCTTGTGTTTTTCAGTGCTAGAGCATTGCGTGGTACGATAAATTGATGTTTGAGAAGGGAAACTCATGCAAGAGTGGGTTTTTTTTGTGTGGATAGATGGGAATTCTATCAGTGCTTTACAGAATAATTGGTAGGGTAGAGCATGGGGCTGTAAAGAGGTGATTTTTTCTTTTGGGGGCCTAAACAAGATAATATGAAAATTATAAACTTCAGTGCCAGGAAAAACAGTGGTGTTGCCTGCAGTGCTTAAGAGAGTGATTAGAAAATCCTAAAGGTTTTCTACTGGTTTTTGTTAGGCCAAGTCTACAGCAGATAAGACTGGCCCAGGCCTTAACTTGCAGGGGAAGAAGCAGTAGTGTATCAAGCAGGTTTCAGACATCAGTAATACTGTGCCAGGGTTATGCACAGGGGCCAGGACGCAGTGTGTTAATGTCAAACATAAAACAGGTTCAGATTTTTCTTCCCCAAAATATCTCAGATCCATGCAAAATACCTTTGACCATTAAAGACAATTAGTTCACCTGCTCTTGCATGTATTTGAGTGTTGCAAGTGTTTTTTTGATTACTTTTAAATGTCTCCTTCCATTGCAAGTATTGTATGCCTGATGTGAGAAATACAATCCCAGTGGGAAAGGGTGCTAAAGGAATTTATTTGCTTTTTTCCTTTTTTTTTTTAATTTGCAGTTTGAGGAAGGAATATTTGCATTTGTACATACACACATTTGTTTTCTAACAGTAGGGAAGAGGTTGTAGAAGGTATCGTGACAGATGCAGACCACTGAGTCTGTCTCCTGTCCACGGATAAAGAGATGCTGTTGGGAAGATGTCTCTGCAGAGGAATACCCTGCCTTGCTAACCCACTGCAGTTCTGTGAAGGTGTTTTGCAGCCTGTAGAGAAGAGTCTTTTGGTAGACATCATGTACTAGTGTGTGCTGGAGAGGAGGAGGAGGAGGTTGCTGGTGGTGGGAGTTTTTCTGAAACAGAGCTTTGTCCTGGGGCCACAGCAAAGACTGGCAAATAAACTGACTCTGTTATGATTGTAACCCTGGGGTGGAAATTTGTGTGTTTGCCTACCAGGTTTTTCAGTGGAAAGAAAATGTTTCCGTGTATTTTATTTTGACAGCAGGAGAGAAAAGTGTGAGTTCAAACCCCAGAGGCCAGGAAGGAAGATTCATAAATATGTGCCACCTCCTCTTCCGAGTAACAAGAAGTGGTTTGGAACACCGATCGAGGAGATGCGGAGGATGCCGACGTGTGGGGCCCGTCTGCCTCACCTGCGCCCCTCCGCCAGTCACACAGTGACTGTCAGGGTATGATGGCTCAGTGTGTTACCTGAAACCAAACTTCCTGCTGAACTGCTCAGTAATGGCAAATGCCAAATGTTAGTCTTAAGATTTCCACATCCTGCTAATACTGTTTCTTTGCCATCCCTTGCGAGAGGGCTTGGACAACTGATTTTCCTGAAAATTGACTTTTCTGAGGCACAGGATTACGATATTAAGATCCACAAAAAACATAATTATGGTTTTACTGCCTGTGTCTTGTTAGGAAGAATTATTTTTGGTTTGCATGGGGGTGTGTGTGCTTCCTTGTCTGAGTTAAAAACTGTGGGAATTTAAATATGTCTTCAAGTGAAATTTGTACTTCCAACATTTTCATTCTGTATTTTCATTTTAATGTGATTCTGGTTTGGGTTCCAGATTTACAAAAGATTCAAGATATGAAAAAAACTAAAAATGAACAAGAATTTCTAGCAATTTTACCACTTAATTTTAGATTGAATCGGATATGTTTGCCTTTAATCCTTTGGAATAGTGTTTTGTCCAATTATTGTTGAAATAAAATGTGACCAGAAACCTGTAGGGTCGTGAATAAATCCCAACCGAAACAAAAACACCTTGAGTTTAAACACACATTCTGAGATAATCAGTTATGCCTGAGAGCTATATATCAAACTAAGTCTTTAAGAACATTGTGTTATTTATTTGATGTTATCTGATGTTCTGTGGAGAAAATTTGAAATATTGCTCTATCTGTAATGATTTCTCATCCTTTTCTATGTTAGGTTAAAAGATATTAGTTCTGCACGTGACTATCTGAAACTATATTTTGAAAATATTCAGATGAAACTGTGTAGATACTGAAATTCATAAATGAGGAAATCTTTAGCTGGTAATTGGATATATACTAATTGAATATATTATCTTTACTTGAGTGTGTTTCAAGAGGTCAAATGATAAGGTAACATTCTATTTAACAATTATAATGTAAGATTAACAGGTGGATTTTTTTCTAAATGAATATCCATCAGTGTGGTCAGTTTGTAGCTTACCCCTTTCCAAAAAGAGTGGGTGTAGATGAGAGCTTTTTTAAACTACCTTTTTGCTTACTTTTTATTTCTTCCATTTACAAACTTGAAAGTAGAGTCTGAACTTTTTCCCCCTCTACTTCTGTGTTGCAGGTAGATCTTCTGAGGGAAGGAGAGGTACCTAAACCTTTTCCAACTCACTACAAAGATTTGTGGGACAACAAGCATGTAAAAATGCCCTGCTCAGAACAAAATTTATACCCTGTAGAGGATGAGGTAAGATTAAGTATTTAGGTTGTGTAATCAAATAAATTTGTTTACACACAGATGAGTTTTCAGTCTGCTGCATTGGCTCAGTTGTCAAGCTGTGTATGGAATGAGAAAATCAAGTCTGAAAAGCTGGGTTCTGGGTCATGATGCTCCAGGCAGAGCAGAAGATTTCTTTTCCTAGAATTATTTTATCTAGCAATGAGTTGATGATGTGTATATTTCTATACTTAAATGGAATGGAAGCTTAAGCTCCTTATAAATCTTGTATTTATTTACTTATGTGTTTATATGGTATATATTTTGTGTGTAGCAATTTGTGATGCCAACAGATGTGAGTGAATTTGTAACTACAGTTTGACGGTGAGGTGTGTCTGACAGTTGTTCTGCCAAAACAATGGCAGAGATTAGAGTTGGCCCTGAATAGTTTGTTGACCCGGTATTTCTTGTCACTGCTTGAGACTTACTTAAACATACCCCCTCAAATACTTCAGACTGTGGTGAATAAAATCAGCAAGTGTGTCTTGTAGTGAAAACTGTGTAATGATTATTGGTACTTGACTCCTGAACAGAAAATTCTTATAGCCTCTATGAAATACACTCAGCCTTTTCATTTATAAATTTTACAGATGGAGCATAATGTGAATTTAATTGATGTTTCGGAGAAAACATGTTGATAAGGTAGATCTTTGTTGCCAGATGAGCAAGATGATTTGTCTCTGCCTGTGTAAGGAATAGTCAAGGTGTGGTAGTCTTGTAGGAAATGCCATTATTGCTTGCAATGGGCAATACGACTTTCTGTTGAGGAAAAGTATCACAGGATGTCTTAAATTTGGGTTGGCACGAGAGTCAGCTGTGGCAATATGCTTCTGTCTTCCAAGCCCTTAATGTTCTTGAAGTTACATGTTCTTGAAGTTTATGTTTTTGAGTAGCAGATTTCATAAAGTGTGGTCTTGTTTTATCCTCAAAATTTACTTTCTTTGCGAGGATTGTACGGAACATTGTTTGTCCTTATTGAGATGGCATGAGGAAGAGTGCTTCATTTGTGGAAAAATAGCTCCATGAATTTTGTGAATGCTTCAATTAAGAATGAACTCTCGCAGAAGTAAAATGCATTGGACTGGTGGTTGCAGAAGTTACTGTGCAGATACTCAAAAGATGTGTATTTTTAAAGAACTTCACAAATAAAGCAAAGTTTATTTAAAAAGAAAAATGTGCAAAGGAAGAGAATTATTAGTAAATGTGTCTTTCTGTTCTGGATAAATTAATCTGACGTTGTTTTGGGCTTTTGCTTTAAAGAATGGAGATAGAACTGCTGGAAGTCGATGGGAACTAATCCAAACCGCCTTACTTAACAAATTTACCTGCTCGCATGATCTGAAGGTAAGGTTGTCAATTTGAAATCAAACCTATGTACATATAAGTACATTCAGGTTCTGTGTGTACTAATAGTGATTCTGGCTCCGTCCTATTTGTTTCATCACTTAATAAATTATTAAAAAAATCTATGCTGTTCAGGGGATTACCTAATGAATTGAAGTTCTCAGTGAGTCCTAAGTGTTACCACTGAATTTATTAGGTGTTATTAAAATCATGGTCTTTTTAAAGTTTGCATAAAACCGTGTTTGTCCAGCAGTATCTACTAGTGTGTGGTAAATGTATCATGAGGGCTTCTGTAGCCAGATGGTAGGGGATGCACAGGTGGGAGAGTTTGAAATAGTGACTTTTGCTTCAGTTCACTCCACTAGAATCACAACAATTCAAGCTGCTGACAAAAATCTGTAGATTTTGGAGACTACTGGTCATTTGATAATTTATTATCAACTTACATTACATGAGTTGTGACTTGGAGCAGCTCAGAATTGCTATTATGTTTTTTTGTGAAGAATAATGTTATTTAGGTTATACCTGAAAGGCAGGGAAAGGAGGAGAATGCGAAAGCTACAGATAAACTTCAAATGAATAAATAGTGCTTCCCCAGCAAGTGGTAGGGATTGACAATACTATTTTATTTGGTATGTTTTTCTTGTGAATTTTTTCAAGGTGGTGGTATTGTAGAGGGCCTATTTAGTTTTGTTTCTATAAGTCCCTAAACTGGTACAACTTCTACTATATTGCTGAGAGACACCTTTTTTAGGTATTTTTAGCAAGAGCAAGCATAGGCTGCAAACCATTGGTGTGTGTTGGCAGATCCAAGCATGCCTTGTCTTGTTTTGTGCTAGGAGGAAAAACCTGTAGACTGAAGCTTATTAAATGCTAGACCTAATATAGAGGGTTCTGTATCCTGGAATTGCACCGTGTTAATACAGTGTTACAGATTTTGGTGGGCTCTGTCGCAGGTTGTAGCCGCCAGATGGTGCTGTTCCTTCAACAAGGAAATGTCCTGACCTGGTTTTTCTTTCCTTAATAGTTATCTCTAAGCTCTCTTGTTGTGCTCTTTCCCTAGGAGGCCATACTGAGGTACAACGTTGCTTATTCCAAGAAATGGGACTTCACAGCTCTCACTGACTTCTGTGAGAAGGTAAAACAAGTTGATGTAAAATAAAAGTGACTACTTTGCCTATATATCTCAATGGTTTTGGCTTTATTTCCATTTTCAAGAGTAAAGGGTTTGTAGTCATCACCTCTGTGAACAAATACTTGGCTGGTAACTTCAGCTGAAAAATAATTGTGCTTTGTAAGCTCTCTTAATTTGAAATCTTAAACTTGTAATTTGGGTGCTTCAGTAACACTTAAGCTTACTGAAGGTAAGGTGAGAAATGCCTTTTTTTCTGTTTTGTGAAAACAATCCTGAGTGACAATCAGAAACTGCTAATTAAAGCGTTGTGGGGATTAAATGAGATGCAGTAGAAATTTTTGTATTCTTATTCCACCAACTCAGAAGTACTTCTAAAGCACATGTGCTTGTTTTCTTGGGAGAGGCTTGCTAAGCTCTATTAAGGTTCAGTGGAAATTAAATTTGATTTGAAGTTAATTTTGTTAGTTGTGTGTGTAAATAGACGTCTGCTTAGGTCGTGTGGTCAGGGGAGGTGTTCTCTCTGTTGCCTGTTTTTCCTTGCGTGTGGCGACTCTTTCACAGAAAGAGTTTTCTTTAGCATGCAGCACAGTATTGTTATTATTGACAAAAGGTAGTTATAGAAATGCTGGTGGTACCATATTTGCAAGCTGTGAGAGTGACTGTGCTCACCCATCCTGCTGGATTAATGCTCCCTTCTCTCAGCTCTAGAGCCTCTCTTTTTTTTTTTGGGGGGGCCATCATGGCTTGATGGTAGAGGTGTGGACATTTGGCCTCTTTGCTGCTGTTGACTCTTTTACCAACTGAAATTCACTTGGCCTGTTCAAATGGTTCACTGTTGTGTTATTAAAGTATACATATTTAAATTAGAATGTTTTGAACTGCATGTGCTGTTTAGTTAAAATCTGACTTAAGAATGTACCAGGTTTACATCATATTGCTACAAGCGCAACTGAGCTTGTCCTGACGTGTTCATATTGTGCATTTGGGATTTTGGAAACTATGGGTGATTAGATCCGGAGATCA
>JAWWES010000169.1:8987744-9050320 GCA_035583135.1 Lophotriccus pileatus
CAACTGAGCTTGTCCTGACGTGTTCATATTGTGCATTTGGGATTTTGGAAACTATGGGTGATTAGATCCGGAGATCATCAGGCAGAGAGCATAAGTAATATCAGCTGTCTCCAGAGAAGAGAGGGACAGTAGGGAAATAGACTGTGTTTTGGACATCAGTCTTTCACTGGGGTGAAAAAGAAATTTCTCTATCCTGGGCATAATGATTTATTTGTGGGGTTACCACATGAAGGGAGGAGGGCTGTCTCAATACAGATATTTTAGACCAAGTTAAAGAGTGTGCAGCAGTACATTAAATAAGAAAGAGTGAAGTGCTTGTGACACAGTGGCCTCTTGTAGCCCACAGGAGCAAAATCTTACCCTGGCTTGCTTTGTTGAATGTATTTTTAGTGAACAGACCACATGGACATGGTTTTGTAGAGAACTGCTTGAATCTTTTCTATTATAAAGGGATGTGTGAACCCTTTGAGATTTTTAAGTTAACAAGACATCTGCTTTCAAAGACTGCTTGCAGTCTGCTTAAGCTCTTGAGTGAATGTTGACATCTTTAGTGGAATGACCTAAATATACAAACTGTGGTGAATTGTAGTGGTTTTGAATGTGCTGTATTTGGCAGTTAGTGATTAAGGGCATACCAAGGGCCTGTGTATGTTTGTGTTTATCCTACGGTTTTGAGAGGACCAGGGAACTGTTTCAGGTGACAGTTTGTCCAGTGAAAGTTGAGGGAGTTGAAAGGAAAGCTGCCTTCAGTAATCAGCCCAAAGGGAGTGGCAGCAGCTCAAAAGAAAGAAAAATAGACACAAATATATACTAAAAGAAAAAGATTAAACCAGAGTCTAGTTGTGTAAATATCTACTTATATTCTTGGGTGCTACTGACTTTCAATGCATGCTTAGCCAAGAATTCAGCGGTCTGATTTAGAAGGGAGCTATGTCCACAAATCAAATGGTGTCTCTTTCACGAATTGGAGGCCACTGTATTCAGATATTACTTCAATAGATCTGTGTTTGGTAAATTATAAAGAGCCATTTGTTCTTTTATCTTCTGATTATGGACACTGTTCACCTCACCTATTAATCTGTTGAAAGTTGTTTTATCAGTCTTACATTATAATTCTCCTTTAGGTAGTTTCCTTCCAAGTTACACAGTCAAAATACGCATTATTTTTAAACCCTACTCTGTAAGATCCAAATCAATTGTAATAACAATAATTACCAGTTTCTTTGTCTTAAGATTCTTTCCTTTAGGATTAAAACACTTTCAGCTTTCTTAATTAATAGGAAATAAATATATAAAATGTATGTGAGCCGGGATTTTTTTCCAAAACAAGATAGCCTGACCAGTTCTGTAGTTGTTCAAAGTGTTGGCAGAAGAGGGAGCTCTCACACTTTTCAAAAGATTCTTTTGAATATCAGTTAATGTGTGGAAGTAAAATTCCTGTTTGTATAGTGAAGTAAATTTGGAAGCTTGGATTTTTTTTTTGTTTCTTTTGAGCAATTCATAGAATTTATACCTAGAGCATAGAACTTGTTTGTAGAACAATGAACGTAAAGATCTTGGTGGCTTATTTGCTTCAGCCATCTGATAGTTTTGTTGTCCTCTAAAGCATTACCACACTGTATTAATTTGTTTTGCCATCTGTCTGTTAATATTGGCAGACAGACTTAGGATTTATTCAAGTTATTCCTTAGTGGATGAAAGTTATTAGTGCTAACATTTTTCTTCTTGCATGCAAAGTTCTTGTCGCTTGGAAGTCATCCTTGTGTCTGTTTCTCCAGGACTTACCTAAAAAAAGACTAACCTGCAATAGTGGCAAATTTATCTAAAGCAAAAAGTAGGGTTCTGTCATTTAACACAGTCACGTGGTCTGCTGTTCTAGATTGGGCCTGCTTGTTCTGGACATGCTTTGTTTTTATCATGTTGCTTTAAAGTCTCATAGAGCTTAAGCATAACTCCTTCCTCTTACTGCTTCCATCTGTCCTGCTCTTTCAGGAACAGGGGAGTGTTTAGATCTGGAAATGATATGACATTGTACAGGCAGGGCATAACTTTCTTGAAGGTGATCCTTCCTTTAAACTCAGTTTTAGTTGCATAGTATACAAGAACTTAAGTCAGTAGGATTTGCATTGTGAAGCTTCAGGAATCTTCATGATATAGAACCTCTGTTGCCCTTAAAATTTGAGTTAGCATTTAGGATTCCCCAAATACTTGTTAAAAAAGTTACTTGTGAAATGACGTCTGTATGCTGTTCAGTGCTGAAAAGGATTAAATCCACTACTTAGGCATATGGTTAAAAGAAAACCTGTAGTCTGGTGATTATTTGTGTGTATTGGAAATTGCCAATAGTTTTGATGTAAGTTTGGTTTATCTCTTACGTGTAGACCAAAGATCAAGTTCAGTAAATTTGTGTGGTGTAAACAGTGATTATCTCTGAGCTTCTGCGAGTCATCAGAAAAATGGGTCACAATGGATCACAATATCCTGGAGGATACAGTACATTGTATCCATAACTATTGTTCTTCTGGACTCTTTGATCTTGATCATCTCAGTGGAAAGTTTGTATCTGTGAAATGGAGACGATCCAATGGAGAGTAGTCAGGAATGGTGAAAAGGTATTTAATAGTTTTCATATGAGGAATGTCTAAATAAGTTAGGAGAATTTTACCTCTTTGTCTTAGTTAAGAGATATGTGAGTAACAGTGGTGCCCAAAATGAGTGTAAGAGAGGGTGAAGAGGAAATAACTATCCATTCTTCTAGTACAGCAGTTAAGGGACACCAAATGAGTGTTCCACCAGGTAAACGTTTCAACACCAGACTAAAGTAATTACTTACTGGGGTACTGAATAGACGGCTGTGGAACCCCTTATCATGGCATGTGGAGGATGCTGTGGCCTTACATCAGGTTTTGAAGGGATTTGGAGAAGTTGCTGTAAGAAAAATCCCATTGACAGCGACACAGAGGCTGTGATGGACTCTCAAAATTTCTCAAAGTGATTACTGCAAGTGAAGAGTGTTGTGAGGTGGTGCTGCTGATTTACTTGGGTTTCTTGCTGTTACACTTTTCAGGGATCTTTTCTTGATGGGCTTTGATGAACTTTTGTCCATTTTTACATTTTTACGACTTTTCTGGATTGAAGCTGAGAGACAGAATTGGCTTTGTCATGCAGGGCCCATTGTGGTGTAGCATCAGTATGAGATGTTGCTGACAGAAAGGCATGGGATCTATACCCTCTTTTAGGAGAAAAACATAATAAAGGTAATTGACATTTTAAATGAACCTCTCTTGAAGGCACTTATGTCTTTTAAAATTTGCTTTTCCAGGCTCTCTGTAGAACTTTAAACCCTTGGTGCCTACTTGACTCAAGTAGGAATATTTAAAGGGGATATATTATCAGTATTTTTCCAAAGATACTCTCCACTAAATAATACTCAGTTTCCAACTGTTAGATTTGGCTTTTAATGTAGGAAAAAGCTTGTGTGTGTCTACAGTGTCTGTGTATGGATGGCTTATGGTCTTCTTGTCTTCTGGGAAAGCTTTTTGAAGCCAATCAGCCTATTTAATGACCAGGAACTGCATATTTGCTCTTGATTCCCATATAAATTAGGCATTTAGGAAATCTTTTTGTGTTACGAAAGAAGCTGTCTAACTTTTTACATTTGGATTTTTCTATCACATTGAAAGAAACATGATAATGCTCTTTGAAAGACCAGTCTCTTCCCTGTCTGTACTTAATTACAGAGAAGGACATTCAACATGAAGGAAGAATGTACCAGAGCACTTTATCTGTGGACCTTTTTCTCCTTTTCCAGTCAAGCATGAGTTCACTGGTTTTAGCCTCAGAATTTGCTGTTAGCAGTTGGCTTTTTTTATGGCAGAAATCTCAGCTTATCCTAAAATCTGATAGAAAGCTATGTAGCAAGAAACCAAAGTCATTAGTCAAGCTATATTGCATTTTTAATTCACCCTTTAGTTATGCTTTTACATGATATAGAATACAGACTTTTCAAAATGTTTCTCTTACAATTACACCTGTAATTAGTTTTGAAAAGAGGATTAGAAAAGTTCCATTTCTCTCCTTTTTCCACTAAAACTTGCGTGATAATACTTCTGTATATCAGATCCTTTTAGAAGTCCAGAACAGCTGTGATGTGAGGCTTTGTTACCATCTACTTTTACATGCAAGTGTCTACTTGTAAATTTCTAGAAAATGACTAAATGCCTCTTTCAAATTTTTTTTCAAATACACAAACTTATTAATATATAATACACAAGATAAATCTACAAAGACATTAAGTTATAATACAGCTTTTTCGATTTTCCATAAGTATCACACATCCATATTATGTATGTTTTGTTCTTCTAAAAGTCTGATTTTCTTCTCTTGAAAAATTGAAGTTAATTATTGTACTAGAAATTATGTTTCATTTGCACAAATCCTTGCTATTTAAATTCTGGCCTAGCAATATTTATACGAATGTGTTCACACAAACTTTTTAAGATACCGTTTTTTCTACTGCAGTTGTTCCACACAGATTCCTCACAGGAGGATATTCCTAAAGTGAGGAGTGGTGTAGCATGTTACAATGAGTCTTGTTTCTGTTAGTTAATGCTTTGCACTTAAGAATAATTAAAATAAATAAAAATAACTAATATATTTCACTGAAACATCTAGCACATGTGTGTTGCTGAGTTGTGGTATAAACCTGTAAAATGTGGGATATTATCTGCAGAATGTGCTTAGTACATTTTTTGGCCAAACTGTAGCATCCATTTAAATGTATGCTGCAACATAGTATTCTGGCACATTTGGCCTGAACCTGTTACTTTCCAGAAAATGTCAGATGCAAATAATTGATTTCAGGTAGAGAACACTAAATGTATGAGAACTGAGGAAAACAATCAGATGTGCAAATACTGGCAGTGAGTCTGCTTCCTCTCTGAGAAGAGTTGGTTGCATTTTGAGATCACTGAGTAAAATTAACTGTTTTGTCAATTAAATACTCAGAATGTGGCAGAACCACACAGCCTTTCTCTGTGTGTGGTCTTATCCTTAATGCCTCAAACTTCGCTTGAGAAATTTTGGAGATCACCTGGGCGACTTTGGAAATTATGCTTCCTTTTTTTTTTAACCATTATTTCAAACTTTCATCTGAAAAAAAGACTACAAATGCAACATCTGAAGATGATGCAAATGCATTATAGTCTAGTTGGATTATGCTTGAGCTCTGGATTTTCATTCATTTGAAAAAGACCAAACACAAAACAGTTAACTGTTAAGTTTGTGCATATCTTGGTAAATTTTTATGTTCTAATAAGGCTTCACCTCATTCCTGTCTCCTTGGTCTTAAGAACCAGTCAGTCTTTCCGGTATGTTGTTTGAATGACCTGCTTGAAAAAAATGATTATTGTAATCAGCGATACTGGAATAGAAGGAATTTTGAAGTACCAAATTGTTCTGGTGACTGGGTTTTTGATAAGTCATTTTTATAATTGTCTGGACAACACTAACAGAAGTGAGCATTGTTTAGAGATGTCAGCACTACAAATGTAGGCTTTTAAGCAAGAAACAGAATGTCCCAAGGCTGAAAATAGCCTATCCATTGCTCCTTGCTGGATTTTATTTTACTCCAGATGTTTTCAAGCAATTTTCATTACATCAGATTACCTTTGTAAAATCTAAACTGAAAAGGTTTTTTGAGTGTGCCATAAAGGGTTTTCTTTTCATAGTAGCAGAAAGGAATTTATTCCCATATTGAACAAAAGGTGAGCTTTTCTGGGGTGGGGGGAATATGCATTTTGTACACATTCAAAACAGAAGCTAAGCATTGTAGAGGAGACAGAACATTGAATTACAGGTTTATTCTTAGTTTTCTGTACTTTCTTAGCAGAACAATGCAGTATTTTTTAAGTGGTGTTTTGTAAGCACTGTCGCAGTGACTGTTGATTTGGAACTACCAGGGAAGGGATATCTGCACACACCAGTGTAGAGTTACATTTATACTGTGTCTGCATTGCTTGTGGATACTTAATGCTGTAATAAAGATCTTTACCAAGACATTCCGAGGGTCTCTTTCATAGTTTTTCACTATATTGAGAACATTCCTGTTTGAAAAAGAAAAAAAAAGCATAGTAAATATAAATGTCCTGGTTTTAAAAGCTGTCTTCTGATATTTGCTTTGTTTTGGGGTCAGAGAGCTGGTGAATAGATTGATTTCCTTCCATTTGATTATGTGTAAGTCATCCTTTATGTTTGCTCACCTGTCTACCAAATGACTAAGAGAAGCTCCTGTTGCTTGTGGCGGCTTTCCTTACCTGCTTTGTGCCTCTGGATTTTTTATTTTATGTTATTTTAATTATAATGTATTTAGCAGTGAGGGGAAAAAAACAACCAACAGAAAAACCCAACCAAAAACTCCCTCAAAACAACAAAACAAACCCTGATGGTCAAAGCTTTCAAGAGGAATGCTCACTGAAAAGGTGTACATGGAAGTAGGGAAGTGATAAAGAGGGACTGCCATTGTTAGCATGATTATGAAGGCATAAATGAAGTGTATTTTAACTGTATTCCCATTCTTTTTATTTCTGCCTTTTCATATGGAAGACTGAATTTGTTTGTATTGCTTCCCTGAGGAGTTTGTTACCAGCTGCCATGCGTTCTTTACAGTGCAGGTTTACAGAGATGGCAAAGTGTGTACCCTGAATGTGGTCTGAGGGCCTTATTTAGCCAATATAATAATAATTACAGGTTCTTTTTCTCAAATTATTGGTTATTTTAAGTCTATGTAATACAGTCAAGCAAAAGATAGTCTATAGATTTGACGAAATCTGCAATGCTATTGTGTTATCTTTACTGGATCCTTCTTTTTCCCTTCTGCCTCTGCTTGACTCTTTTTTTTTTTTTTTTGACATGTTAAAGAAAATACAGTTTTCGTAAGAGTAATAGCTCCGTTTCTCATGAAGCTTTTAGTGCCAAGGTTATCAGTTGCAGAAGTGGTTGAAAAAAGTTGTATTTAATCAAATCAAATTAATCAAATGTTTTCACGCTGTAGTTTTTAGCAGATCCTTTTCAAGTCATAGCAGTATTAAACATTTTTCCCCAAGTACTGTATTTAGAGAGTAACAGTTTTGAATAAACCTGGAAACAGATTGTTTTCACTCTTAACTTGTATCAGTCAGGTGAAAGGTACTTTTTTTTCCTCCCCTTCATGTTACAGCCCTGCTGTAGAAACAAGGTCATTGTTCTCTCCACTCCTCTACTTCCCAAGAGTAACTTGAAAGTACACAGAAAGTAGTATTTGTCTTTTCATCCCAGGACCCTGCCAGTGCTTTGGAAATGGTTGTGATGCCTCTATCTATGATAGAATTCTTTGCAAGAGCACACAGGTAGACTCTGTTGGTGGCCTGTAGAGAATCAGGACTGAGATTTCTCTCACTGGTAGTGGAAACGATTGAGGGTAGACTGCCAGTACCTTGGAAGTATAAACTGGGCTTCTAAGACCATTAAGAGGTGATTGAAAAATAAATACACATTCTTCTCTCAGATTTTATTTAGAATGTTTAAATGCTTTGAAAACAAAGCAACAATTGCTAAGGATGATACACCTGAGAGATCATTCCAGGGTTGGATTGGCAGAAGACGTGAGTGAGCCTTGGTTGGTGGGAGGGGTAGGGTGGAATTAAACAAAAATGAATTAACCTCTGCCTTGTAAGCTGTCTTCTTTTTTGCTTTTGAAGTGTCAGTTTGTGGGTTTGATAAATGTCAGAAGCATTCTTCCTCTCAAATAAGATTTTTCTCTGCATAATCCAGTGTTGCAGCTTTTTCCCCTCTTTCCTCCAAAGATTACTTTGGCCGCCCTTTGGTTTCTAATCAGACGAGTGCTCAAGAAACGGGATGGATTTGACAGCTAAGTGTGTTTCCTACTGAATTAGTTTTGTAAGGGAACTAAAGGAGGCAGATGAGAGTATTCATTCATGCAGTTTTGGAAGTTAATTAACTTAATAAAATGGGAACTAAAATGTGCACACACACACTTCCCACCCCTTCTTTTCTTCTAGGTTTCAGTCTCTTATATGTATAATATTTGACATTATGATAGAGAGTTCTTTTTACATAGGCATACCAGTTAGTGGACTGCAACCTGGTGTCTATATCTAGGTATAAGGTACACTGATAGTTGTGGCACAATGTGTTTAAGTCGAATTCATCCCCTCCCTGTTCAGAAGAAAAGGCTTTGTAGAGAGTACAACTTAGTGAAGTTTGTTTGGGGCTGCATTAACTTAAATATATTAGATTCTTAAAGTCAACCAATAAAAACTTATTTAGGCTTTTTTGTTTGTTTTTTTTTCTCAGCCATTCCAAATAATGAATTGAGAAAGTCTACTTTTAGGATTCTGTAATGTTTAAAAGCACTGATGACAAGTATTAGGGGAAGAAAGGGAGTACAGATTGCCAGTCTGAGATTGGTTTACTTTCAGGTGAAACACTTCAGTGTCATAGACAGTGGCTTGATTGTTTTATTGGCACTGGGATGTTGTAGCCATGGATTTAGACTCCACCATGTTTAAGTGTTAAAGAGTATACTAAAAGCATGTGACTTCTGTATGAGACAGAACAAGTAAGTAAGTAGAGGCTGCTCTGGAAGGTAGAGAAAATGAAAACAACATTGCTCAGTGCAGTGAAGGTGAAGCCACGTGTTGTGGTTGATTGAGCTCACTCGGGTGTTTCAGTGTCTCAGAGTCATGGAAACATTTAGGTTGGAAAGGACCTTTCAGTTCACAGAATCAAACCATTAACGCAACATTGCCAAGGTCACCACTAAACCATGTCCCTAAGCACACCACATACACATGTTCTTTAAATACCTCTGAGGATGGTGTCTCATTGACATTCCTGGGCAGCCTATGCCAATACTTTACATCCCTTTATGCCCTTATTTGCTACACCTCTTTGAAATCAAGTTTTTCAGCTTGGAAATATTTACCACGTGGCTCGAAATGCCCTGGAAAAATATACAGAAATATTTTATTTGAGACAAGTTATTTGGTTTGTCTAGTTACTTAGTTCAGCATTACCACCTCTAACCATATGATATCTTACAATAAAATCATTAGGAAACTTGCTACTGGAAAGGCAGTTCAGTCTAGTAACTGATGGTACAGAGCACTTACAGCATGAGGCATTATGGCAGCTGGGAAGGAAAAAGTCAGAAGCACAAAATCCATTAGAATTAAGAAATAGGAGACACATAGTCTAAAGGAAGCACTCTGGTTTTCCTCTTCATCCTTAAGAACATGATTCAATTGGTCCTTGTCCTGCCACAAAAGTTAAGGTGGGGATATAAAACCAAACAAATTGAAAGCATTAAGCCGTTGCTGTCTTAGCATGCTGGTTGCCTGTTGGCATGATGGCTCTACCTTCCCATGTGATAGATGGAGCTGTCCAAATTTGTGTTCTCTGTGTGCAGTTTGTTTGCTTTGATGAGCTGTCAGATTTAGATTTAAACTCTCTACCATCACTATCACCCCATGCTACTGCAGATCCTTCTTATTAGGACTGTCAGGATCCTCGTCTGTTACGTTTTGGAGGACTGGTTTATAGTGACAAGAGGCCATTACTTATGGCTGCATTTAGTCAGGCCTCTTTGCTGCAGTATAAATGTTCCTTTTGCTAAATTGCAGTGCAGGTTTGGCAAAGAGCTCGTCCCTCTGCCACGGCTCACTGAGCCTTTTGCATCTTAGGAATTGGAGCCCTAAGTCATGTTCATTTATTCAGTCACTCCAGAGCAAATAGTGATGAAATTGCCAAGTGATTTCTTTGGCAAAAGACAAGTCATGCTTTGCAACTCTGATTCCATACACTTTTCCCTCGGGGTATAACCCCAGCTTTTATTCAATTCCTATATATTTTGCGTGATTGGAGGGCTGAATAAAGGCAACAGTGTATGTATGTTTTTATTTCAAATCCTGAAGGAAGCTGCAAAGGATAATAAGGAAAGGAGAAACTGATCAGTTGTTCAAACCCAAAATTGCTGTGGTACTATGTGGATTTCTCTTTATCAAAAATTGTTGTCAACCATTTCATATTTTAGAATTCCTTAAGCTATAAAACAAGTGTTTAGTGGTTTTTTTTTTTAAATGGAAACTCAGTTCTTTCTCTTAATGTTTGCAGAGTTGTAGCCTTGAAAGAGGTTGTACACAGTTAAAAGTATGTTACTGAATTGAAACAGGTATTCTTGTACTCACAGATTTACTTCCAAGTAAGATGCTTTTTGTAACAGCTTCATTCTGGGTAGAATATTGCTGCTTTTTTCAGTGTGAAGAATTGCAACTGATATCTGCCTTTGTAGCCCACTGACAAGGGGCGTGACTGGTTCTGTCTCACCTACCACCCACTCTGCACACATATAATAATGCATGACTTTTTGATGGGCTAATGCAGAGGAAGACTACCTCCCACCCCCAGATTATTTTCTTGTAGCCTTAGCAAGCTGAAGGATCTCAGGAAATTGTCAGGTGAACATGGGAACTGGTGAAATGTTCTGGTTGTGTGTGTGTTTGAGAGATAGAATGACATATCCCTCTTTCAGCAGCATCAAATAAGTAGAATAGCTAATGGCACTCTAAATATGCTGGGGTTTACATCAGTACAAGTCACTGCTTCCTGAAGAGGGTTTCCTTCTAAATAAATCTTCCTTCAGTTCTGTGCCCAGGTGTTCTCTCTGCTGCTGCTGGATTTTCCCAGGTTGGCATTTGCATTGTGGGATGTCTGCCAGATACAGCTGTGGTGTCAGCACTCCACGTCCTGGAATCCTTTTACATTCCATGATTGAATGTTCTTTTTCTGCTGCTTTCAAAGTCTGAAACAACTGTCACAGATAACACCAGGCTCTGTGTTGCACTCAGCATAGCTGACAATATGCAGTGACAGTGGTTGGTCTGCAAAGCTGCACCTGTGATGGTGTGCTGGGTTAGTGGTCAAAAGAGGCTGAGAGCCAAGCAGGCAGGGATTTGCAGGTGTTCTTTTCCACAGAAACCTCATAGGAATGTTACCTGTACAGGAAGAGTGTGGGCAGAAAGGGTAAGCTGTAGTTACATGGATGTGGCTATTGATGCTTGGTGGTTTGACAGAGAACAGTGCTGAGTTAGGAATTTCTTGGCCAGATCTGTGGACTCACAACAATCATATTTTTGAAGTTGTGGGGTCCTCATGGCACCCAACACTTTTAAAAAATTCACTTTATTTACATGTAAGAATAATGAGAAGCCAATGAGAACACTTCTGGGCATTAACAGCTCTAAATTTTCATGCTTTTCATTAGTGGAGGTCTAGTAAAAGTCATGCATCTAAATAGTATTAGGAGGAGGGCGTATTCTGTTACAACATTAGGAAGGTAAGGAAAAGAAAAAAGTAGAATTTCAGAGTGAAAGAAGTGACCTTTGTAGTTAAGCATTCTGCATCAGAGCTGAGCTGTGCAATTGCTGGCCTGCTTCTGTTTTGGGAAGAAATTGTCTCATACTATTATTATGTTGTTTTTGAAGAAGCATAAAGAAAAGGTTGAAGTCTTGACAGCTGTGACAAAGTCTGGTGCCATAATGTGTCACCAGATAAGTGATACTGTACAGTCTGTGGCAGTCAGCAAAGCATGGCAGCCACTATTTATATGTCAACTTTAAAAGAGAGGAAGTGTTACCCGAAGGGGAGAGAGGTATCAGAATTTGACAGCCTGGTAGACATCTAAGGTTAAATGTCATCTTCTGAATAGATATAACTTATGTATTCATTCTATGTACTGAGATCTGAAATTGCAGACTTTAAATGCTCATTTTGTTTCTTTATGGCACTTAAAAACATTGTGCCTAAGAACAGAGGAGGGTTTCCTGCTCGAGCAGATGATGTTAAAGGTTAGGTCATAGTGTGTAAATATGTGGGTGCATATGGAGCCAGCGACAGGAGAGAGAGATGCGCCTTGGTTATTTCCTAATCTTAAAAATAAATTTACTTTCAGTAGTAATTTGTGTATTACTTGGATTCCTCCTCTGTTATATCAGATGATTTTCATGTTTCCTGGGCTTGCTCCTCTTTTTAAGTTCTTGTTTAATTTTAAAACTTTAAATTAAAACCTTGTTTGCATGTCTCCATGAGCAACATACATAATACATAGAAAGTAACTGTGTAGGTCTTTGGATTGTTTTATTTTCCCCCTTTTCCCTACCAGAAGTTGTTTGTCCTTTGAGCATTTTGTTTGTGTTTTGGTTTTTAACTTCTTGAGTACTCTTATCCTTCTATATTTCTTGGAGTGGGAGAGGATAGAGCAAAGATATTTCTGTAGTTATTTTAATGATCTTAGAGGAACAGAAGTTGTAGCCTTTAAACAATATTTTCAGCCTTTATGGTGAACGGTATGCTTTGAATCAGAGGCACTGGATTTTCCTCTTCTCAAGAGATGTGCCAGTATCTCTTTTACACTCTGAAGTCTATATGAGACTTTCCATTGAAATGTGAATTACAATGCTCTGATCATATGGCTAAAAGGATCACTTTCTGTGATTTCACAATTACTCTTAAGTGTTGCAGAGATCAAAGTTAATAATACCTTCAGTTTCATCCGTTCTATCTGCTGCTGGTTTTGTGTGAAATTGGTAGTAAATCAAATTATTTTCTAAGTGTTACTTGAAAAATAAAATTCTGTAGTTTTAAAGCCAGAATTTGAATGATTTTAATCTAGAAACTGGTAGAGAGTAGTGGTCTCAAATACATGTTCCCTGGATGCGGGGGAAGGAGGGAGACAGGAGGCTGAACTGTGACCTTTGTATTCCGCTCCCCAGCTGCAGTGCAAGGTGTGTGTTCTCTCTGCTTTTTGCCTGAAATGCAGCGTGCAAATCTAACAGCCAGTCATATCTGTTGCCTGCATCCCTAGATCAGGGAAAAAATTTATACTGCAGGGAAGAATGTGCTTTTCTCTTCTTGATCTTCCTTCAGCCCATTCATAGGGCAGAATGTGAGAGTTTGAGGCTTTTGTGCTCCTTCATGTATTGCAGCTGCACCACTTTATGTTGCTTTTCTTCTTACAGCCTTCTGCCCTAGCTTTTCTTAGAAGAGCATTCATTGCCTACCATAAACAACTTTTTGCACCTTTTAAAAATAGGTGTATGATACGTGAATAGGGGTGTGGGTGGGTTCATCTAAACCCTGGTGGGGTGATGTTGAGCTCAGAACTGGCAGCTGCAAATTAGAAGAGAAACTCTGGACTTTCTCTGAATATATTGGCTTGAGATACTTTGGCAGCTAAACATGTCTGGTGTGCTGCACAGGATCAGGGAGAGAACTGAGAAAAGGACAAGAAGGGTTTGATATGACTTGTCTTGAGTATAAAAGCTTTGAGAAGCCTTGTGAAATATTGGTATGCCCATGTGTTTTCAGTGTTGTCAGTTCTGGTCTTCCCTTCTTGGGAAGAATGTTAGAACAGGTAGAGAGAGAGACAGGGAGCTTAAAATAGTCACAGTGTCAGCTGTCTTACAGGAAGAGATGGAAAAGATTGCAGCTTCAGCGTGTGGGACCAGGCAGGCTACACCCGCTATATAATGCAGTGGTTGTAATTCTGGAGGGAACATGGTGGGGATGGACAGCACAAAATGCCCAGGATTGCATCCTCTTGCATAGGACTTCCTATTTCTGCTGCAGAGGCCCAGTGCTCTGAGCCAGGAGTGCATTTCAGCTGCCCTTATCAGGGGAATGTCACAGGTACTCATCTTGGACTAGGACCTGAATACAAAATTCAGCTAAAGTTGTTCCAGTACTTCTGTGGTTAGGTAAGGATTTTTCAGTTGAGAATTTGGTTCATTGCTTTGGAAGGAGTCAAATAATAACTTATTCAAGGTTCCTTTAAAGGACATTTGGTGACATGTTTTCTCAACTGCAGCTTTTGAGAATTGTTTCTGCATTTCCATCAGTGGATTATTGCAAGGTAAATTCAGTGAAGTACCAGCATGAAACTATTACAGATTTGCAGAAAGACCTAATTTTTTCTCGTTTCTTTTGGATGGGTCTTGTTTCCAGAAACTTTCTGTTAAGTCATTATTTCTGAGGTAAAATGCTTTTTTTTCTTCTTTGTTCTTAACAGGTTCTTGAAGATGCAGAGGCTCAACATCTGTTCCAATCCATTCTCCCTGATATGGTCAAGCTGGCACTCTGTCTCCCTACTATCTGCACCCAGGTAAGTAACACAGCCAGCAGGTGCTCTGTGGCAGACCATTCTCTGCAAACTGTAACTGATGGCCAAGGCTAGAACATCAAGATCATGTTATCTTCTTATAAAAGCTATAATTTTGGTGTTGAATGCAGCTGAGGCCTCGGGAGCAAAACAGACAATACATTTCTGAAATTATGTAATAGAATGTAAAAAAAAAAAGTAAGTCTTACTGTCATAGTTTTAGCCGGAACTTCAGTAATACTTTCCGTTGTGTATGTTGGAGTTGCTTTTTGTGTTTCTAAAATGAGATGACCATGCAACATTTCAGACTGTAAAATCACACTTGGAAACTGGAACAGTTGAATAATTGTAAAACATCTTAATTTTTTATTTTATAATTCCTTTAACCCTAGAAGTGGTATTTTCATAAAGCTTTCATTTGCTTGGGAACACATTGTATTCTGCCTAGAGCATATGATACTTGCACACATACAAACCTTAAATAATTCTTTATGAATGCTGTGGAAATTAGTTCTGGAAGTCATAAAGCTGACCTGACCGGTCAGGTGAGGATGTAGGTAACACATTGGCAGAATAACAACTCTTAATTTGTAAACCTCTTTGTCTTTATTTTCTAAATTGATTCTGTTGGAAAATCTCTCTGAGGAAAATCTTTCTGAGGAAAATCTCTCCTGTGTTAAGCTGTAAGGGTCCTAAAGTAGATGCATGATTTCAAACTATGAATATTTCTTAAATTTTTTTTGATGAAGGAAGTTGTTTGAGAATGCTGTGAAGTTTCTGATTACAAAGTCAAGCACAAGACTTGCAAGTTCATGTAGTAATGCCTTTTATACAGATCATGTACTGCTTGGCAATGTAAATTGTGAAGACCTTTGTCAGACTCATTTCTTTGGTTAGACTTAAAGCTAAATTTGTTCCAGTGTAACACTATCCAAAATATTCTATTTTTGTAGGGTTCTAGAAATTAAAGTGAGCTGCTCAAGCTTTTTTTATCCCTCTAGCTGTATGACTTCAGACATCATAAACATAGTGTGTTAATTAAACAGCCAGAAGACAGAATGAGATTCAGTGAACATGAATGTAGTAGTCATAAGAATGAAGGAAAACTTGTTTGTTTTCTGGAGTAAACAGGGCTGTGTATTCAGCAGTCTAAATTAGCAGTTTCTGTATTCACAACTGAAAGGATGAAAACATAACTGCTCAGCTCTACTGGAGCCTGCCTAATGATGATAGCTGAGAATTTTGGAAGAAGAGTTGAAAACTGTTCTCTTTCTCCTGTCAAGTGGGTTTACTGTAATTGTTACTCCTTAGCAGTCAGAATGATATATCCCCCTCACACCCCATATTATCACATAATTCAAAAACCCACATAAAATACCAGGAATGCTGCGAGCCAAAATTCCTAACCAGGAGGCTAATGCCTGATAAAAAAGATGTATAATGAAGTGAAGCTGAGCTTTTTGTTCATTTGGCTTATAAAAGAATGGGTAATTATGCACTTTCTGCAAATACTGTCAGTGCTCTTTCTTCAAGTAGGGTGCAAAAAAAATTCAAAACGAGTCATAGAGTTATGACTTCCTTATTTCTTTGTGAAGTTTAAAGCAGGGTTATTGTAGCTGAAAGCATTCCTTAAGGGCTCCTAACTATACAGCTATTGAACGTGGATTTTTACTTCAGTTTTTAACATTGCCCGTTTGCAACATCCTGTCTATTTTTTCCCCCTCTCCATTCCCCATGGTTTTGTTTGATAACTTGTGTTTTCCTGATCATTCTTTTTATTATTGATTAGAAATCTGCAGTTTGTCGGCAAGCCTTTTCTGAATTGTCTTGAATAAACTGTTCTTGACTTTAATGGTGCTGCTGATTAAAGGCTTTACCAATGGCCTAAATTACTCTTGCTCTAACATAACAAATGTAATTTTCTGCTCCTGTTTTTTCTTTCAAAAACAGTAAGCTAATTATTTTTCTCTCTCCTTCCCTCCCTGCCCCTCCTTCCCCCTCACTTCTTTTGTTGGTAGCCAATACCTCTACTGAAACAGAAGATGAATCATTCCATCACCATGTCACAGGAACAGATCGCCAGCTTTCTGGCCAATGCTTTCTTCTGCACTTTTCCACGTCGCAATGCGAAGATGAAGTCTGAGTACTCTAGTTATCCAGACATTAACTTCAACAGGTATGGCACTCTGGAGTAAAGGAAGCCTCCCATGAAAATATTACTGTCGTCAGTTAGGGGAGAAACTGGTTTGTTTCATGTTTCTGTCACTAATTTCAGTAGTTTGCTGTTTGTTTTTTTTCTGTCCCTCCAAGGGAAAAGAAAATGGTGCAACTCTGCAAGAAAGGACCCTGTGCACAGGAAAATATGATTAATATTCTCAATTTTTTTTTTCCCCCCCCTGTGTGAACGTGCACAGACACACTTGTGCTCTGGCATAATTAGATTGATAAAATTCCCTACCTCCTCATAAGCCAATCATCTGCAAGTGGTATATTTTAGTTGTGCTTGAAGTGTTCTATGTATTTAAATTAAAGGTTAGAGTTTCCCCAGTCTGTTTCCATTGTCTCTGTGTCATCATCAGGGTTGATCTGCACATTAAGTCAGATCAATAGGACTTTGTTCTTCAGCATTCATACAATCATTTTAAGGCAGTTGTAGAGCTGCATGTTAAAGTTAACCTGTCCTTTCCGCTGCAAGTTAGCCTAAAGAGATTTTAAGGCCACAGTAAGAATTTACTTAAAGATACTCTGATTTCTAAGCAAAGCTTTGTTTTTTTTTCCCTGAGTGATAGCTTGCAAACAGATTTGGTTAGAAATTTTTCCTATAACTTAAATATGCTTATTTCAGTTTTAAATGAGGGAAGAGGATGGAGGCATTTTCTAGAGCAGAATACTATGGTTCACATGGAACTGTAGATTGGAAATGATGGTTTGTTTCTTGATACTTCCATACAAGTCTGCATAGATCAACCGTAAGGTTATTAGTCTGGAGCTTGGATAGATTATAGATCTAGAGCTTTTCTTATCCCTTGCTGTTAACACAGGTAGTGTTTGTGCTCTGACAACTGAGATGAGATATAAAAACAGTGTTCCCTGTGATCCAGGACACTTGGGTGTGTGTATCATACGAGCTGTATTAAACTAGAACTTCCTGGAATAAATTGTCAGGCATGCTGATGAACTAATAATGGCTTTGGTGCCTGCTGCCTTCAAGGGCTTGCACAGGTTTATGTAAATTGTGTATTTCAGAAGAGAGACCAGGGGCACTGTCTTGGTGTTTATTCCCAGAGTGCAGTGGGTTACGGAAGAGAAGTGTGGGTGGACATTGATATGCCATACAACTCAGCGTCTTTGTCTACTAGTAGTTACAAGAACAAATAAATGAAAATTACCATTGATGCATTAAAACATATTGATGTTCAGAGCAGTGAAAGAAGACAGAAAAGGTCTGGAAGGAGTTCTGTTTGACTGCACAATTCTAGCTGTATTTTATGGTATTTTTAAAGGACTTTAAGCTACCATTTTTTGTTGTAACTTAAACATTCTATAAACCAAGTTGTTAAATTTAAGTTGGATAATTTCTTACGAACTACGGAATAGAACACTGTTAAATAACAGTGGTAAATTCATAATCTCCTTTGTGAACATTTCAGAGCAATGTAAAGTCACAGTAGTACAGTGAAATACTTGGGGTGTGATACTGCAAACTACTTTTAAATAAAAAAAACTTGGCAAATTATTAGGTAAATAGTTTCCTGTCACAGACTTAAAGAATGACCAGTATAAAGTATTCACCATTCAGAATTTCCCGCCCTGTTCCAGTCAGTCCTCCATTGTTTTCTGGCTTGGCATCCTGGTGCTCTCACTCACAGTAGGTTCCAACAATGTTGTTTAGAAGGGGAATACAGCAGACAACCTTCAGGCTTTTCTCTTGCCTTATGGATGAGGTAATGCTCAGCTTCTAGTCACATGGGGTAGAAAACCATTTTTATTTGTGCAAGAGCAAGAATATTGTTGCCAAACAGGAGAAAAGAAGGGAAGCTGATGTCCTCTTGTTCTTGAGGAATAAAAGTGGCTCTTCCTCGGTGTTTGCCAATTTATGCATTTATTTTATAAGTACAGTTTCCTTTTCCAGTCCTTTATTTTACTTAACCATTTGTTGCAGCAAATCCGCAGCCCCACACCCTCTATACTTTGCATTTGATAATAAACAGACTAGTGAAGTAGAATAATAGGTATGACAGGCAGCAGATAAAATAAGAGGGAATGTGTTACTGAGAGGAGAACTGGCAGGATAAAAGCAAAAGGATACTGAGGAGTAGTGGAGAGAGTACTGCAAGACTATACAGTTTGCTGTTACTGTACATAACCTGACTTAGTTAAAATCTAAAATGAGGGGGGAGAAGGAAGATGGATAGTATTCTATTTCTTTTTTCCTCCTGCCCACCCTGTATTTTCTCACCCTTCAAAGTAAGTTCTTCAGTAGCAAGGATGGAGTAAAATGTCATGTTTTCAGCTATTGTTTCAGGCTTGCAGAGATGACAAGGTTTGGTTCACTGCATTGTGTATTTTCAGCTTTAAAAAAAAAGCCTTTTGTGAAGCCAGATATACTCTAAAGGCAATAGGCAGTGACTGAAGTTAAAATGTTTGTGACTTTTTTTTCCCTGTTTATAACAATGTTTTTATGTAGAGGCTTTGGAGGCTGCTGCTCTGCTCTCTCTGCTTAGGGATGGGCATAACAGATTGTTCACACAGCAACCTTTTGTCCCCACAGTATTATGGTCTGCAGCTTTTTCCAGACTTTGTTCTTTCCTCAGCATAATTCATCTGCTACATGACTGAATGAATGACTTTGTTCTCTGGGTACCAAATAATATTCTGCTCTGATTGCCTAGCAAAGCAACATTACTGAGTGGATGCTAGCACTTGAGGGGTTTTTTTCTTTAGCAAAGGTGGTCTTCCTTGATTCCACTATCCGTGTCCTGTCCACAATAATACGAAAGGCTTCCAGCCCTCCGCTCTACTCCTTGAGTCTGAAATACTGAAGTTCTTGCCTTTGAAGTTAGTAACACAACTGTGTAAGTTTTCTTCTGTTTTTTGTTTTACACAGCAGTCTTTTTGCAGACTTCAACATTAGTACCTTTTTATAAACTGTGAAACAGTGATGGTTTTTACATTTAAATGCCATTATGTTCCCTCTTTCCTCTAGTCTTCTCCAGTCTCTAGGTTTTTATGTGGTACTAACTACCACATATTAAGTTCCACCCCTAACTCCCCCTAAGGTACAGATCTGTTTGACAAAACAGCAGACACTCAGTGCAAGATATTGAAAATTTACTCCCAGAGACGTAACTGCAGCTTGGAAGGAGGGCTGTTCTGTGTGTTAGTAGTAACATACGTCATCTGTGCTTTACCTCTCCTCTCCTGCCTGTTAGCCTAGCCAAATGAGAGGAGGAAAAAAAAGGTGGCCATTCCTCTTTTGCCAATGAAGCACTTGCTTTGATAGTATGTTGTGACACAGACTGCCTATTTTGATTATTCATCTTGCTACAGACTGAAAGTCACCTATGTATAATTAAATACTCAGTAATTTAATTGAATTCTTCCCTTTTGTACTTGGCAACGTTGGGCCTATTATGATTCCTAAGTCATTAATAACATAATTCATTTCAAATATAATTGATAAAATGGAATTGGTAGTTTAAGAGCTTTAATGTTTATGAAGTCTAGTAGATAGAATGGCATCCATTCAGTGGCCAAACATTGGATCATACTAAATAGTATAAAATACTGCTGCAAATATCAAGCCATATTTAGAGTGTTCAATATTTCTTTTTAAAAACACTACTGTAGTATATCTGATGGCAATAGATTGGGCAACTTAATGTAAAAATAACCTACCACAAAAGAAATAATTGAATTTACAATTTTATGTATCTTATTAATGAATTTTTCATGGAAGTTGCATCCTAGTTGAATGTAGAGCCTGAATTGCATTGACTCTACATTCATGATATTAGTTGCAGAGTTTAAGGTAGTTTTAGTTAACCTTCTTTGGTGAACAGTTTGTGGTTTAATTAGGACTTCCATGAAAAATATATTCCTCTTGAAATATACTAAGATCGAACCATGTTTTCTTGCAATTATTTTTTATAAGATGCTGAAATGGATACCATCCACTCTCAGACAAGATTGCTCTTGGACGTTTTTCTTTCCTACTGTTGACCAAGTTATCAGACCTGTGTTAAGACACTATAGAATTTTGTGATTTAGGAAACTACCTGGTTTGGTTATAAGTGAAAGGAAAATACAAAGAAAAATGTCTGCAATGTTGAGTTAGTGTTCTGGAAAGGACATGGGTTTGTCAAGGACCTGCTTTGCTTCTGCTGGGTCATTGACCTGCTACAAATCTGTTCTTAGCTGTTGTGTCCAGTTAGAATAACTCCTTTGTTTTCCTTGTTCAAAAAACTCCCATAGTTAAAGTGGAGGTGTTATGTATCTGTAGTAGCTCCCATCAAAACTGTTGAACTCATAACTGAATTCATATAGGGGTTGAATTCATAACTGAACATAGTATATCTGATGACATAAGCCTGGTGGGTCTTTTGGCACATATATTAGTGGATGCCCTGGCCTGAAACCATCAGTATTCCACTAGGACTGAATTTCTCTATGTGTATCAAACAAACCTTTAAAGTAACTTAAAGTGGTTGGAAATGAGGGGAAAAGCACACTAGTTAAGATATATATCTTTTATGGAATATATAATACATGAAAGGAAATAGGAAACTGTGTAGTACATTTATGCAGGAGAACTGAAATCTGATTTACAAGTAATGCAATTTTCTCTCCATAAACAACATCAATTTCACAACACTAATGAATATTCTCTGGGCAATAACATATCTAGTGATGCTGAGAGGTGACTGAGATGCGTTGCTCTTCTGAAAAGTAGTTCTAGATTTTCTGAGTTTACAGGCACTGATCCTAGAAAACTGATTCTGTTACGCCTGCCTTGGGTGTATGTTCTCATTAGCCATGGATGGAATACTTTAAGTAGAGTATAATTTTCTGAAAAAAAATATAAATCAACATTTATGTTTGGTAAATGTGGAAATCCTCTTTAAATAGACAACTTCAAAAGGACACTGTTTATAACGAGTCTGGTGTAATTACTCTGCTGTAGTGATTAAAACAGTACTCAATCTGAAGAGTTTTGTTTGCTTAGTAAATATGGTAATGTAGTCCAGAACTTAGTTGTACCATGCAGTTGGACATCTTTGGTTTTAGATCCACAGGGTAAAACAAAGTGAAACAAATTGCTTTGATAAACTGTGCTTAGTATTGGAAATCAAGGCTTAAAAAATACTTCACAAGAAGTATGATATTGGTTTTGAAAAAGAGGGAGTTTTATGTTTCTCTTCTGTTCCTGGAACTCCACCTTTCTTGTAATTATTCCAGGGGTTGGGAATTGCAGGAGAAAGGCAGAAGAGATGTACTCCCTGGTGCAACTGATGCAGTCCTAAATGATGTGGTTATTGGGCCATTCAGCACTATATTGGTTTTCCCTTTAGGGTGTATCAGTATGAAATTTCAGTGGTTCCCATTAAGGTTGCTGGCAATTGAGGGTGCTCAGCCATTTCATCAAAATAGCCCTCAATCATATGGAGGGCAATACAAGTTGACAGTAACACACTTAAACATACTATTGCCACTCCTACATGTGTATATATGTCAAGTAACCATAGCCTTGAAATGCACCAAGATGGAAAAAGCAAGATACTTGGTTTATTCTCTTTTCCAAGTGTTTTGTCATTTTATACCTTCGACTAAAGCTCTGTTTAGTGATTAGCAGTGTTGTTAAGGTTGAAGGAAATCATTCAGTATTTTCATTTCTGCCTTAACTTTCCATCCTGCTCCCTGCTTGATCCCTTTACGGGGTGACATTTGTCTATCCACACTGCTTCCTTGTAAGTCCTTCTTTCACTTTTATTTGTAGGAGAAAAATGAGGTTTTAGTAAAATGTTTTATTCTTGCTAGGATGTTACCTTTAGTGAGATCACACTAAAATACAAGAAACAACACAAGTGTATCTTCAACTCTAGTAATGAAGAAAAAGACACTTTTTAGTGCCTGTGGGGGACTTAAGGAAAAAGCGCATAGTTAATTGTAGGGGTCACAAATATAAAACTGTGTATCCACACTTCTGCAAACAGCTCCTATGAAATGCCATGGATTTATGAATGGGAAATAGTCTTTAGATTATGATCCATACTGCTCTTAATGTTCTTAAATCTCGTTGCTGTTGCATCATTGGCAGGGCAGCCTTTGAAGTTCTTTGCAGATTTTCCACTTGCCTCATCGCTGGAAGGAGTTAGGAGCAAGTTCTTTAAAGCTTTTAGCTCCAGCTTTAGAAGGTGAAAATGCTGTTTGAAAATAGAATTGTGAGTTTGCGTCTGAGACTGCAAAAACCAAAATTATTGATTACAATTTTTAAATGCTTTTTTTTCACTCTAAAATTTTTTAGGAAAACATTAATGCAAAACAAATGCATATGTTTTTTGTAATAATTATGGAAATGGTGTAAACTGTTGCCTTGTAACTTTACTGTAGGTTTACTGACAGTTGTTTTAAATTTTCCCAATGTCAGTTCTTCTTATTTTTAATATTTTATTTCTCATATATAGGATTTCTCTTCAGAACAATTATGTCAATTAAGTGTCTGAATGTTTGAAAGAGTTTTCATTTAGCCAAAATGACTTTAACAGTCTACTTTGTGTTTATGACATTGTTCACATATCTACTTATGCTTTAAAATCTCTGACTCTGATTCCTTGAATAGTTAATACATCTCTGTAGAGGTCTGCTGTGTGATTAATATTGCCACTACTCTTGCCTGGAAGCTGGGGAGGAAATTCATTTAGAGATGAATTTATAGCTGTGTTTGGTGGTCGGCTCTGGAAGCTTTCTTAGCTCCTGTACCTGCTAAATTTAAGTTTGCTGCATGGCAGTGGGAACATCCTGTACCAAGCCAAACAACTTACATATGCTGTTGCCGGTAATATTTCAATTACTTCACCTGAAAGTGAGCTTGAAGTGCTTTGCCTTTGATTTACAGTGCACTTCATTTGGATGAGTTCTTTAATTGGAATTAATGGGTTTTGGCCCTGGGTGGTTCTGTCAGGAAAGTACGTGGTTTGCACTTAGATTTTTGTTGTTTTTTTTTTTTAGTAGGATCTCTATCTCAGTGCTTGAGGAAGAATTTTATTTAATATCTTAGTGATGCTTTCATGTAGCTTTAGTCTTCAAAATATTTGCTTCAAAGGTAAAATTTCCATGACTGATCATTTCAGAAATAAGGTTCAAGGTTAAAACATCCATAACTTTGTCATGTTATGTCCTCAGTTAAATTAATGGGGTATGACTGGGCCATTTTCAGATCATGTAAAAATCACTTGCATTTGCTGTTACATTCGCAAATATGACTGGTTTTGTCTTGATCTGACTTATTTCAGGCATAATTTTTCAAATTCTGCACTACTTCTGCCCAGCCTGCTCGTTATATGGAATCAGGCACAGCACAGGCACAAACCCTTGATAGCACTTGCATGTTGGGCCATTTTAGAATAGACTGTATAAGTCTGGAGTTTGCCTTCTTAAAGTCCTGATTCACTGTTCAAAGAGTAGCAAGTTAGAAAATTAGCTTCTGTGACTTAATATAGATTTTGGATGAAACCAATCTATTCAGCCTATATACCTCATAAGAATTTGCAAATACTGAAAAAATCTAGTTCACTTCACTGCTGAAAGCTGAATTCATCTGACAGAATTCTGGTTTTAAAGGCAGGCTGTCATTCCAGTACATGGAAACAAATGAATAATGTTGTGTCATTCCTTTACTTAGACTGTTTATCGAGGGGGGGAATCTTGCATCCTCAGGGCTTTCAGTGGATCAGACATCTTTTAGTGAACTTCCTATTCAAAGGGTATTATTTCTGAAGTCACCACTGTTCTTCCTTCCAGATAAATTCCATTATGTGTTGCCAATAACAATGCCTTGTCACTCCCTTGGAAATGAAATTAAGTAATGCGTGTTCAAGTTGCTGGAAGACAGATGATGCAGTAAAAGTATTTCAGCTAACCTTAAAAGAATACATTCACTTAGGGGCTAAAAATAGGATACTTCTTTTTAATACTGGCGTTTTTACAAATGAATGTTAGTTTGTCATTAAAGCCCAGTGGGTGAAGCCATTTCTTCTGGGGGAAGGTTCCTTACAAACGTTGCTGGTGCAGTGCATCTCTTGAAAGAAACACGGTTGCATTCATTGTTCTGAGCTGAAAGAAGGGTAAGACATTTGGATCTGGAGTGTTCAGCATACGTGTTTTCACCCCTTGGTCACTTACTTTAATCCAAGCCTGTTAACCTTTGGATCTGTTGCAAGTAAAACTAGTAGCTTTCCTGAAGCTTGATATTGAAATGACATGTTTTTATATTAGCAGATTGGTACAAGTGAGATAGGCATCACTTGGCGTCTTCATCAGAAACGTAGCGAGTCAACAAACTTGTTACTCCTAAAACCTTGTGTTACAGAGGGGCTGTGTAGTTTATACAGTACAGTACTTAAATGCAAGGCTACTGTGATATATGCATAATAATTATAAAAAATCAAATTGCAGTTAGTAAGTAGCATTAATTACTATTGCACTATATCCCTGAAATCTAGTTGATTGCTTTTCTTTCTTGTTTTTCAGATTGTTTGAAGGAAGGTCACCAAGAAAGCCTGAGAAACTTAAGACCCTTTTCTGCTATTTTAGAAGAGTCACAGAAAAAAGTATATCCTTTATTCTTTTTTTGAACTACAAAGCAGATGCATTTAAAATTTAATCCCATTAAATTTGGAAATGGCTATGCAGCATTATGATGGAAGTATCTAACAAAAGCCATCTTGTGAAGTACACTGATATTCATATACGTATGATTACCATATACATGATGCATGCAAGCAACCTCTTGCACAGGGCTTGCTCTGTTTTCTTTTTTCTGATAAATAAATATACATATATATATATATATATATCTATATATATATGAGGGGTGTGTAAAATCCAGAGATATATTTTCACCCCCTTGTAGATATATATATTAAAGTGTGTGTGTGTATCATTGTGTGTGTAGACATAAATATATGTATACATATAATGTTTGCAATATATGCAACTACTTGCCTCACTGCATCACAGTGAGAATGTAGGGGGAACTTGACACCATATACAGTCATTAAAATCACAGACTTAAAGATTTGGAGTGAGGCTTCACATTTCCTGCAGTATGCAATTCTTTGACTAGAATGTTTGTAGTTTGAGGGATTTCCCCTACTTGCGTTGATATTTCAGGTATTTCCCTTCTATTGTCCCAAGACAAAGTTGTTGTGCAGTTTGCCCAGTTCAAACAAAAAAGTGATAGCAAGACATGAGATATCTCCAACTCTTTGAGAAATTAGTGCATAGTCAGATCTTCTGTTATTACCATGAATTTGAACATCTGCATGAGCTTTCACAAATAGTTGTGGGGTTTTTTTGATAACTGTGTCATACCTTGTATATTGCATTTTTGGAGAGAAAGAGATTTTACTGCAGTAGCATACATCACATCTACAGCAATATCCTTACTGCAGTCTTTTTTAAAGAACCATTTTTTTAAACGTCAGCATTTCCCAATTAGGTTCATATTTTCTCAGAATGGTTTGTTTTAAAAGAAAGACAGCTTTCAACTATTAAATATAAGAAGCCCTTTACTTGGTTCAGTCCATCTTCAGTTCATCATTTTAATTCACCACAAACTAAATGCAGCTATATCCTGTTTCAGACTTTCAGCAGTGTCAATAGAACTAAATCTCTGAGGTAAAAGTAAATTGTGATCTATGTGTGGGACTGAGAAGAGATATGATGTACTAGCTTTTTTTAATACTTGAGTTATAATGTTTTCATGGAAACCAAATCCTAAATTTAGGCAGCTGTCCCTGACCCGCTATGCAGATGAAATTTGTTGGAAACATGCTTTATGAACCTACCATATTAGATTCCCTAAGATTATAAGTTTAAATAATATTTAATGAGATTCTTGAATGCTCTTTTCTTGAATTAAAAATTTTTTATTATTTTTATTCTTTTTTTTTTGTCCCAGGATTTACTAAGACTGAAGTAACTTAGCTCTCCAAATTACTGTAATAATTTTGCAACTCTTTTTATTGTAAATAGTAATTGAATTCTGTGTAAAAGAACACAGAGACTGAAGACTTTGTACTCAAAAGGTGAATGCTTAGTTTGTAAAATGCTTCAACTGATACCAAAAGTTTGGAAAAGCACTCGATTACTGAAAGCTATGCACTTCTTTTAAGAGCAAGTAGCTCTTTTTTTCCCTAAATCCCTATAAATTGTGAAGAAAAGCATAGGACAGTTTAAGGCTTTTAGAAGGATGAGTTTGTGCTTTACATACAGTTTTGAATGTTTTCACAAGCCAGTGCAATAGACTTACTGCAGCAAAGAAATTACTGTCAAATGAAGTTTTTTTTAGGATGGCATCACCTAATAAAAGGTTGATATTTCCTTTCCGTTACAAAACTGAACTTCTTTGAGTAAAATAGGGGAAAAAGATGAAACTGCATCCTTCCTGCAAAGAGCGACACCTCCTCTTTTTCCCTTGAGGGCAGGAGTCTTTTCTCAGCAGGAATACAGTGAATTTCACAAGCAACTTGACAGGGACAAAACTGCTTGATTTGGAATCCACTAACACTGCATCTTTATTGACATAGTAGGACTTTCTTGGAAATATGAGCTGCTGCATCATCCATCCATAGGTTGAGTACTCTGTGGTTTGCCTGTTGGTACTGAACAGTAACTGCTTTCAAACATGTACAGTTTCTTTTTTTTTCTAAGTGGCAGCACATTTTAATTCAACTACTGAGTTTTTCTAGTAGTGTTTACTGTTTAAGGGAAAAATCACTTAAGAAAAAAGAAAAATACTCAAATTGCAAAGCTGTAAGAAAGTACATATTTTGTTCTTCATGTTATTTGTCTTTAATTTGAGCATAGGCTGTCAGGGGAAGATTCAAAGCAGCTCTTGAGGAAAGTTAAGCTCTGGGTTTCTGCAAAGAATGATGATTGTAATTTTAAAAGCTTACCAGTTAAAATAATCTAAGGACTAAAGCTCCCCTACTTAATTCATTTTCCTTTGGGGTCGGTTTGCCTGTAGAACCTACGGGATTGGTGACGTTTACAAGGCAGTGTCTCCAGGAATTTCCAGACTGGGAGAGGTAAGTCAAACATCCTGTTAATGCAAGAAATGTCTTAAATCCATGATAACTGAATATCATTCGTTTGGAATTGAGTCAGGCTTGGAAGAACTACAGAAAACAATATATGCTATGGATTGTTGCAGAAAGGAGTACAGAGAAGTGGGTGAAATGCGACAAGTAGTTTGTGTCCTCATTTGTTCATAAAGCCAACAAGTCTTAAAACATATCTTTGGTGCTGTTGCTTGAGTGGGGAAAAAAGAAAGAGATTACTTGATTTAAGAAATGTCAGGAAATATAACAAAATATGGGTGATAACCAGCATGAACACAAGTGTAGCAGTTTTCTTGGTTAGCATGTTAATGTGGGACAAGAAAAACATAGAACTCCAATTTCTTATTTGGGGATTTATGGTGAAAGAGGTGGAGAAACTGAACAATTTACCATATTAAACCTTTACAAATTGTTTCTGAAAGGCAAACATGTTTTCTTTAATCCCTCAGGGTTTGTGTTGTTTCTTTTTTTAAACCACCTTATGCTTAAGGTGTGTAAGAAGTTTGGGTTTGGATGAGTTTTGTTTTAAAATGGATGCTTTTGTGTGGAGGTTCTGTAATTGTCCTTTCTGTACAATATTTTTCCTCAATGGTAGATCTCAGAAAAAACTATCTAGATTACATGTCACCTATGAAGGCACCATCGAAAGCAATGGACAAGGTATGCTACAGGTAAGTGCATGTAACAGTTAATGTGGCTTTATGTCATGTTTTTGTTGTATTCTATAGTCTGCCAGCTTAACGAAGTTGTTACCCTCAATTGACTTAAATGACAAGATATTGTGCAGTGTAAAAGAAACATGAAAATTAATTCCATGGGCAGTCTTATACTGTCAGTGTTCCCCAGGTCTAGGTAGCACTTGTACCTGATAGAGAATGGGCTGACAGAAAATCACAAACGCTGGACAGCTTCAGGTCTTCTGGTTCAAGCCAGGATCGAAGATTGACAAGATAAAAGATTCAGGCTGTGATCTTGATGACTTGTCAAGGGTTTCAGTTTATTTTTTAAAAAATTATTCTTGTGCCCCAGACAGTGACCAGGTCAGTGGTTCGTGAGACTTTCTTGCTGCTGCCAGCACCACTGTTTGAGTCTGGGAGACAGTCAGCAAAAGAAATTCATAAGAGGATGTCCTGTCCATATCTATAGGAAGGAACACATCTGAGTTTTTAAATTAGTTGTTTGCTTTCTGCTTTTCTTTAAAGAAATAGACTTCCTTCTAGAGTTCTTTTACCAAAAAAACCCACACTGCATGAAAAAACAAACAAACAAAACCCCAAACGAAAAATGAAACAAACAAAACCCCAAAGGAAAAATGAAACCCACAAGACCAAATCAACCAACCAAACAAATTGGAACTTCCTTAGCAGGAACAAGTACTGCATAGGAAGAGGAGTAGGAAGAATAGGAGAACTTTTTTTTCTGCACTGCTTTTTGCTCAGACTTTAAAATGTCTTGTGGCTTTATCGAACTTGAGCACTCAAATGTATGTTGAAATTATTAAGAACTCAGCAACTGCTCAATAATAACCATTTTTCTAGTGTTGCACTCTGTAGAAGTGAGTTTTGCCTAGGATGTGATATTTTTCCTCCTGGCTTATTTCAAGTCTTATCAAGCAAAATATCTCTGCTCAGGTAAAGAGCAGTCACTCCAGGAGGGAGCAGGATGACCAAGGCAGGACAATGCAGGAGTCCCCAGTGACCCCAGCCTCAGCTGGCTGGGACAAGCAGAGCAGGAATAGTGACAAGAACAGTTCCTGCTGACTTGCTGGTGGCCATCAGCCAAAGGTGATGAGTCAGGGCACCGAGGACAATCCAAGACATCCAAGCAGGGACATCCAAGCACCAGCAGGGACAGGGCTGGGCTGGGCCCACATGTAGTGTGTCTCAGGCAAGCTCCAGGACAAGAGGTTGTGTTTGTAACACGGACCCAAGGTGGGATTACTCAGCACAGTTGAAGTGCTTTCAGGGCCCTGGCACACTGAACATTTGAGTCGCTTTCATGTAACTTTTTTTGTCATAGTAAACATCAGTAAATCTCAAACAACTGGAAATGTGTTGGTATTTCCAGGATAGACTAAAGGAGCACTTGCTGCCATAGTGGCTGGCTCTTGTTGTGCTTTAGACTTGCCTCTGACTCCTGATCAGTTTTTAATTACACAGGTGTTCATGTCACTCCAGGAACTTCTATTCTCCTCCTGTATGTGTGCTCTTATCAGCTATCTAAATAAAACCCAGTAAGAAGCTAATAGCATTTGAAAGATGAAGTGACTTTTTAAAACGATAAATTTCTGTGGGCAGTTAATTTGCATAAATAATAATTACTTTATTGAATAAACAAAGTCTTTTTAAAGCTGTTGTTTGTATGAAACTGTAATTTGTAAAATATGAACTGTTGCAGCAAAAAATAGTCCAGAGCTTCTACGTGTCAAGCAGAAACCTTAATAGTCCAAATTACTTGCCTTGTTCAAGTGCATTTCAAGGAGAATTTTTAGGGGATTCTATTAGTGCATTTCAGGGAGAATTCATAAGAGGGGTTTTTAGGTATAGAACTGTTACAGGGGCAGAGCTAATCTGAAAATTCTTCAGTGTGGACAGCTGGGGCAGAATGCTTATTAAAGGACAACTTAATGATTTTTCAATATCCCTCAAAAGCAAAAAGACTGCTGTAATTTGCTGTTTTCAACTTTCACATTTACTGAAATGTGTTTTATTCTTAAATATGTGCTCTTCAAGGAAAACCCACAAATTCACAGTATTTGAGATGCAAAACTTGTTTTGCTCTGTAATGTCTCACTTGTCTTAACTTTTCTGAGAAGTGGAATGGAAAAAAAGAGAAAGGCATGATCATGTTAATCATCCCTCTGCTTGTATTTTTAAGTGATAGCAGCAGATTTCAGCAGAATTATTGAAATTATACAGGACTTTATTTACCTTGGTAAATGAAAAGATTTTATGCTATTTGCTTATCTCATAATCCCCCTGAATGTATTTTTGTTAGGTTGATTTTGCAAACCGTTTTGTTGGAGGTGGTGTGACCGGGGCAGGACTAGTACAAGAAGAAATTCGGTTTTTAATCAATCCAGAACTGATTGTATCAAGGCTCATCACTGAAGTTTTGGATCACAATGAATGTCTTATCATCACAGGTCAGTCTTTGCAGAAAATGTTTCACATCTAATTCTGATTTTATATATAGAAAAAATACTTCAGGTTGGAGTTTAGTATGTTTAAATGCTGTAAGGATAACAAAAAAAGAAGGAAAGAAAGTCAACACTCATTTGACAAAGAGCTTCCTACTTTATCCCACTCCTTAAGACCACGTTCCAATAGATGCTTTGCTGAAAGAGATTTCCTTTTTCTGTCCACCTCTGTCATAGAACTTGGAATGTTTTATTATCCATTGCATCAACATAGTGACATTTGGTCTTTTGATGCAAACTGTTAGGAACTGGAGCAGCCCAGGTTGTGCTATGTCTGTCTTGGTTCTATACATGAGAACAGTGAGCATTTCTCATGACTGAAAAATAAAATTATGCTATAATAGTTTATTTACTCTAAAGAATAGCTGTAAAGAAAAAAATATATGAGCAGAGAGATCTTTTGGGTAAATATTGTAATAGACTCTATTTTTCAGTCTGCTGTAGTAAAAATGTTGGATTGGATACCTGGGCTGTCTCAAAAATCAAGAATTTGTATGGGTTTTAGAATACAATTCTTGGAGAAGTCCATCTATAGCACATCTTTCTCTCACATGCATACACACGAGAAAATTAAACTTAAATCTTGCAACTCTTACTTTGTCCTGAGTTATTGATTGTACTGGGCAGAACATCTTTTCTTTTCAGTGTTATACGTGGTAATCTTTTTAAGACAGCGTTTTATTTTGTTTTTCCACCCTGCCAGAATTAATGCATTTTCTGTGAAAACTTTTTGATAAATTGGCTTTTGTGATTACCTTTTAAAAAAATGAGTCAGAAAAAAATTCTTGGCTATCACAAACTTCTGTTGTATATTTTGGATATGATACTGTATTAACATATTGAAGCACTGTCCTCTGGATGAGGGGGGATAAAAACAGAGCACAGCTATCTGAGTAATAACTGATGGGGGAGAACTCTAAATGAATGTTTTGAAAGACCTTCTTCCATTCCCCTGCAAAAAAAAAAGTAGTGGTTTGGCATGGACAAATAAAGGTGAGGATGTTTTTCCACTGCGGCAAGGTTTAGTTTTCTTGAGTACTTTACAGTGTTTTGCGATTAGTATTTGTGATACAGTGTTCTTCACTAATGGAAATATCCATTCCATCATTTTTATTTAATCCCTGGAGCTCTTTCACCTTGGTGCTTAGCCAAGTCTCCTGTGTCACAATGCTCTTGATAAATTACGTTCTTTGTGATGCATCTTGACTCAGAGGCCTAATGGGTATAACTGTGCAGCTTAAATTTGCAGAGGAGCCCAAGAAATTGGGAGATAAATTAAATTTGTTATGATTGCACAGTATCTGGTTAATATCACTGCTGTAATGAATATGGAACTGGTCAAGCAAACAGTCAAGTTCTTCAGCACAGACATCTACCTACAGAAATGTTAACAGCAATGCCAGAGGTTCCCACAGCTGCATTTTTCTGGCAGAGCTGTGAATGAGTGTGAGTGGTTTTCATTCAGATTTTTTAATGCTATTTTTCCCCTGTTTGACCTCACGTGTACTCAGGCAGCATTAAGAGCAATGAAGCTGTGTTCTGTGTTTGCTTTAAATCTACAGATGGCCAGTCTGGACCACATCTTAGCTATGCATTTTTAGAGACTTCTGACCACATTCCCCGGGCAGCAAATGAGATCAGATAATTGGTTCAGCTGAAAATTTACTCAGGGGAAAATGTTTTTTCAGCTGGATTGAGCAGGCTGATTGTGCCAGTGTCAGGAGAGCCAGAAGACTGGTGGTGCCAGATAAGGATTGGAAGAATTGATTGAAAGGAAGAGAAGGGTTCTCCCCTCACTTTTGACACTAAATGTGCCTTTATGTTGGTGACTATAAGACTATGCTCTTGCAATTTTTGCACGTGCTTTTTATTCAGTGCTAGTTGCACTAGTTCACTGCCTCTCCAGAGGTAGAATCTCTAGCTCATAAGAAATACTAGAGGAACACTATGGTGGATTTTTTCCAATGCCTGGGAACATTATAATACTGTACAGGTCATATGCAAATGTAAAGCTAGGCTGTGGAGCCTGAGAAAGGTCTAATTATTGTTAGTAATAGTTGCAAATCTTTCTAGGTTGATGACATCCCATAAACACCAGCACTTGGCAATTTCACTTTTTGTCTATGCTGTAATTTTTACCAGTTTCACAAAGGATAGATTTTTGAATGGTACTTGTATATAGATTCTTTTGACTTTAGGTAGCTTTTTCAGGTTTTGTAGCTTGTTTTTGGATTTCTAATGGAACTCTGCTATTATGCATTATTTGTGGTTTGCCTTTTCTTATCCCTTTATTTTTTTAAATAGGAAGAAAAAGGATTCACCAGAAACAGTAGCATATCCAGCTTATCCCGTACTGCTTCTGTTCTCCCAGCAACAAAAGTTTATATCCCAGTAGTTCACAGGCAAAAGTGCTGCCAGTTGAATAATCATTTTTGTCTGACAAATTTCCAGAGCTTCACTTATGAAAAGTCATTGATTTTCATTAACTTTGGGTTTCTGGGACATGACTTTAGAGTTTGTGTGATTTCTTTGAGTTTCTCTGCTATTGATTTTTTAATATATGTGTGTGTGTTTGCCTGTTTGTTTGTTTCCTGGTGCCTTTGTCATCAGACACTGCAATTCCATAAAAATTAATTAAAACAATGAACCTTGAAAAGGCCAGCTTAATACTTTAACTCTCATTTAATCTATCCTGGTGCGATATCTTGATAACCTGGTGTTTTCTTTCCATGTTAGACACAAAAGGAAATGCTTCCTTTTTGAAATTGGAAGTTTTGTTAGGTTGTCCTCTGAAGAGAGCTCTCAGAAAAGTCACATACTTCCCTTGTCTGTCTTTTCTTGCTGTATGCTCGGACACTTTTTCCAAGCATATCAGTAAAACTGAATTTTATGTATGTCAGGAAGAGTCTTGCTGAAGGTTGGTAGCCTGCAATTCAATTAGAAGGCTGATTTCTGAATATTGAAGCTGTTTGTGGTTGTCCTTTGTACGAGGGCACAGATATGTGTGAATATATGGGCATGCTCTGTCATCCAGTCTTGAGATGGTTTTGTATCAGGAAGTGAACTCTTGGTGAGGAATCTTTTACCTTCCCACTCATTTTGCATAGCAACTTCTCAAAATAGCCTTGAGTGGGGTTTGTGTGCCCTCAGTATGATTAATCATCTAGTCAATTCTAAATAAGTGAGTGGATAATAGGGCAGATGAGTTAAAGAAGCACTGATAAGCCTTGGCAGTTAAAATTAATAAGGATAAATGGGGAAAATGTCTTGAAGGATATACGTAATTTTAAACAGTTTTTAACAGCTTGTTTCTTATGCTTGAGACTACTGAAGGCAAACATTCAAATTCCCTTGTCAGTGAGGTTTAAAGTTAATAGTTTTATGTTTTTTATTGTTCAACTTTAATTGTATCTTTATTTAGAGTTTGGAAAACTAGATTAAATTTAAACATTTGTAATCTCAGGGTATTGCTGATCTGCAAAATAGTTAGGCACTACTCTTGTCTTAATATTCAGATGTTTTGTGCTGTAAGGTTGCACTTCTTTCTAAAACTTATTTTTTCCTTTTTATAGGCATAGCTCGTGTCACTAATTAAGGTGTTGCTCAACAGTTCTTTTTTTACTCTTACTGTTTATAACTTGTACCAAATTATAGCTGTTTGAACTGAAATTCTCCAAACAAGTTATCTGTTTCAGTCCCTACTTCCAAAATTCAGCTGGTGTGAGCTCAGAACAGGGGGAAAAGTTGTCATTTTTCTGTGGCATTACTTCAGGAGTATTTCTTTGAAGTGTTTGTGCAATCCCCAGGTTTGGAAGCAAGGTCCTGAAGCTCTACAAAAGCTTATGATCCTTGTTCTCAGTTAAGATATGCTCCTTCTTGGTCTTGGGATAAATCATGCAAAAGGAGTTGGTATAGCAGAGCATAGTAGCTGAAATTACTGGTGGCCTTAATAAGCTGCTTTCTTACAGCCCTTCACGCTTGACAAGATACCCTGTTGGACCTTTTCAAGAGTAGCCAAGTGTGTTCCAGACTGTGTTGTCCTGGGTCCTTGTGGTTTTACAGAAGTGGCTTGTGGTGCTGACCAGTGCAGCTGAGAGCAGTGGCCTTTAGTCCATTCAGTGCCATTAATTGCTGTGAAATCTGACAATTCCTGTCAGGAACCATAGTGTAGAAATGATGCTGAACACATGGAAAACAAAACAAAAGGGAAGAGGTGTATTGGGCAATGAGACTACACAGCTTTAACAGTCCCAGCTATGCTTGTGTAAGAGCATAGCCCTCAAGAACCTGTAGGGCAACAACTCGGGTAACACTGGCATGTTGGAAATCTGCTTGGGTTCTGACCCATCAGGGTTTTCTTCAGTTTTGTTACAGTAATAAAATGTATAAACATGTGGCTCACCAAATACATTTTAATTTCTTTATATTTTTCTTCTTATGTTTCCTAAACTGTCAGCACAGATGTTTGCTAAATTGTGTTGAAGTGGGGCTGCTGTTCTTAATGGCAGAGTGACTGTGTTACCACTGTCTTTACATGTAGTAGCCTCAAAAATAAAAAAAGAAAGGCAAGATGCCATCACAGTCCTTGTTAACCAGGTATTAGCTGGTAACACTTTAAAGATGATAGGCAGTTTATTGAGAAGCTGTTGAACTAGAGAGTGGTGACATTGAAAACTGTCTTGTTGCTGTATCCTGGACATCAGACACATATGCACTTGTTCTGTGGTGGGTGTTACTCCTCACCTGTGGGAAAGGAGCTTTACAAGAAGATCTTGTTCTCTGTTTTCCATTGCTTCTGGGAGCTGCGTGTTCACTGGGAGAAGCAGTGATTCCTATCAGAGTTTCGCCAAGTGAGAAAAATATGTACATATTTTATAAGTAATATGGAAAATCATTCGTTTCAGGTACTGAGCAGTACAGTGAGTATACAGGCTATGCAGAAACTTACCGGTGGGCAAGAAGCCATGAAGATAAGACCCCAAGGTAAAGTTTAAGTGAAGGAACAAATAAATGTTACAAATTTGATAACATAAGTATTTCGTAGCATTTGCCTTAATAGGTGCTGCTCTCTTTAGTAGAGCAAACAAGTTAAGAAAGTTATATCATTAATAATGAGATATTAATGCTAACAAGTGGTACCTGACGATATGTCGGTTCTTAGACCAACATCTTTTATAGTTGTATGTATTTAATCCACATTTTTGTTAAGATATTGACTGAACTGTGGATTGTAATGTCACAAGAAGTTTGACAATGATGGGCATTGAAGTTTGACAATGCAACAGGGCAGTTTATGTGTGGCAGATTTAATATCATGAATCTGAGTAGAAAGCTCTAAGCTCTTGAATTTGTTTCTCCAACAGTGTTGTTTTAGTGTATACAAAATATTATTCATTTGGACAGAAACATACACAATGTACTCATTTAGATGTTGGAGGAAGACAGAGACATTGACCTTACAGTGTTCTGATGTACTTAATAAATAGTGCTATGTTCATGTTTATGCCCAAATTTGTAGGGCAACCTGTCTCGCTTCTGATGCTGCTTTCCTTCCCAACCCACAGACAGAGAGCACTCCATTGTCTGTTACGAGTTCACCTTTTAAGTGCTTCTGACAAAGAAGCGCTGCAGAGAACTACTGATTTTGACTTATGGTTATATGGCCAATATTAAACGACTAATGTCATCTACTTTTCTCCCCCCTCCAATTTTAGGGATGAATGGCAACGCCGGCACACTGAAATTGTTGCTATAGATGCATTTCACTTCAGACGTTTCCTTGATCAGTTCGGTCCAGAGAAAATTAGAAGAGAGCTCAACAAGGCCAGTAACTTCTTAAATCAGCCTGCAGTCTAATGTTTATAGTAACTTTTCAAATATTTTTGTATTATTCTCTTCAGCTAAGGAAATTCTTGCTTAGTTGTGTCTCATATAAAAAAAGGTGAACTTCAGGGTTTTGCTCCAATGTTCAACACAAGATGGTCAAATATAAATAACTCTTGTCCTTTGATACACTATTCAAAGATGTAAAATACTTTCAAAATGAAACTTGGATATATGTTTTGTTAACTCTTCCCTGTCCTGCTTCTAAATGACAGGCTGAGAGTTGGAGTTCTTCAGCATGGAGAAGGCTTCAGAGAGAGGCTTATTTCATCCTTCCATTACCTAAAGGGGGCTTAAAAAGGGGAAGAGAGGGAACTTTTATACAGGCAGATAGTGGCAGGACAAGGTTTTTAACTGAAAGAGGACAGGTTTAGATTAGATATTAGTAAGAAGTTCTTTACTGTGAGAATGATGAAGCACTAGAACAGTTTGGAAGCTGTGGATGCCACATCCTCGGGAGTGTTCAAGGCCAGCTTGGATGGGACCCTGAACAACCTGATGTAGTGAATGGCATCCCTGCCCATGGCAGGGTGGTTGGAACTAGATGATCTTTAAGATCCCTTCCAACTCAAACCATTCTATAATTCAAAATTATGGTATTAAGTTCTTTTCCTATGACTGGTTCTGTTGAATCCTACTCAGCCATGCACTCAAGGTGGAGAAGAAGGTGCCTCATGTTTTAACATGGTGACAGTTCATAGATGTGGTGCCACTTCCTTTTCTTCCACCTTTCTTCTCTGCTCTTGGGGTATCAACATATTACCTGAGAGTTTATCTTTTCATATGTAGACGACTTCTTGAGTTCAGATCCAGCTGCTCCTAAATCCCTGTTCTTTATTTTTACAATAGCTGTAAGGGCTGTTGCAGCTGGAAATGTGTATCTATGTGCCAGTTAGAGCTTACAGTGTTTAGAAGACTGACAAATCAGGCCAGTTTTAATCCTTTAAACAAAACTTCTAGGCTGACATTCAAGACCAGCATACTTTCTACTAATAATTATTAATCATTATCAGTGTGTATTCAAAGTTGTCAGTCCTTGACCTTGCCCTGAGTTATCTGTGTGTATACAGAACTGCACTTTGCAATGTCTGTGGTCCTTGATAATCTCAGACATTAAAGTTGCCAGGCTGAAGAGCTCTTTGACAAGGGAAATGGGACTGTGGTGGGCATATTTTTCTGTCCTCTGCCCTCGCTATTCTGGGATTTTGTCCTTAAAAAGATATTTGAGATGTTTCCCAGCCCTTGGTTTCTGCCCTGGACTATGCTGCATAATGTTTGGGAACATTGGGTTACTTTCCCAAGCCATTGCAGGTGCTTTAACATTTGCATGGCTGAAATTTGCCTGTTACTTGGTTTTCTTGTTTCACTTGCTGCTCTTTAGTTGAAGTTAAAGCAGTCTTTTCCCAGGTTTTGTGGTTGTACTTTTTCGGTGACTAATAATTGCTATCAGTGAGCTGTTTATAGTTAAGAGACCTTGTGCCCATGTTTTCAAGGCCTCTGCTGTTATCCCCCCCACAAATTTTATCTTCTCACATGCTGTATTTGGAATCAGTCTCCAGTTCACATAGAAAATTCTCTTAAGCTGGTAGGAATGCTCCTGGGCTGGAATGAGGGCCTTGCATGGCTGGTGTAAGGCCTAGGTGGTGAAAGGTGAGTGGCCTGTTACAGCAATGGCAGTGCTATTTTTACTGAGCAGTTGAGTACAAGAATGGTAATTCAGTTCTGCTGTATTAGTGTGCTTATGTTTGGGTTCAGAGTGTGCTAATGATGAAGTCTCCTTAGTGTCCTTCTGCATTTAGAGATGCATCATCTGCTTTAGTTTGGGTGCTGAATATAAGGGCTCCGTGCTGCAGGTGTTAAAGCCTTCTGCTTCCTATAGTATAGGAGGGTGTAGAATAATATAGGATATATTTTAAACAAATTCAAACACAGAAGCACACTGCCCTGATTCTCAGCCAGAAAGGGAATACACCCCCTCGAGATGATGTACAGTGCAATTTAATTTACTTGTAATACCTTGTAAAAACTTGTAAAATAAGCATCTTGACTAAAGTAACATTCATCAGCTTGTTTCTTCATGGTTGCTAATGAAATTAGCCCTGAAAAAGGCAGTTAAGTACATTTTGTAAACTTCACTGATATCTTAGAACAAAATTCAAATTACCTACATAAGCGAATTTATGATCTGCCTGCAATTTTCAGTTTTACATTATGGTAGATCACTGCAACTTTTATAAAGTGTATCAGTTTGGCTGATATTATTTTATGAGGACTAATTGGTATTTAAAGAAAATTTTAAGCCTGAGTTAATTCTCTGCTTATTACAGTAAAAACTTCATCAAGTTTATTGGAGTTTCTACAGTATTTTAATTATTCAAATATCTTTTCATGTACTGTGGTGGGGATTTCCATTTCATTTAATATTAACCTTAAGAGTTTTCTGTGGGTAAAAGCAAGTTGATGGAATAAGCTGCAACTGTATTTCTAGTATGATTTAATAAATCAGGACCCAGTCATGAGTTTTCTGTATTTTTTATTTGCTATTAAAAATTGTATAGGAGCGCTTATTTAGATATTTTTCTTCATTGCTGCTGAAGTCCCCCCAAGTATTTACTGATGGCTTACTGTGTCTGACGAGAGAGGTTTTGTTCTCCATGTCCTGTTGACTTGAGAAATACATGCCCATTAAGTAGGAGCTGAAAAGAAAATGGCATCCTTTTGCAACACCAATCCATTTCCCTGCTGGGAGGATGGACTCTGAAGAATTATTGTCCCCACAGCCAGTGTTCTGGCTTGCTTGGCCCACGAGTGTGGTGCAAACTTGCTTTGGACATTAGTCACGCTAGTGGCTCTGACTTGAAAGAGCTGTGTGCACCTGATGGTGTGTAAGTGCCCCTTATGCAAACTCTGAATCAGGGCACCCTGCTAAATTATAACTGAATTATAACAGAAGTCTGAATTTGCAGCTTAGATCAGATCGGAGTGAAACTGTGGGTACCTCAGTCTGTATTAGACATTTGTACCAATTCAATGTATTTTTGTACTGTTGAAAAACTTCCCAAAGGGATTTGTCTTTTCTTCTATACATGGAAGCACCTGCATTTACTTAAAGTTTATTAGTGAATACCACACTTTCTCCTTCTACCCTCATTTGTTTCATTAGACCTGTTCTGGAAGATGCCATTTTGCATTTTATTTTGAGTTCTGGGGAATTTTGGTGATACTGGACACAGCTGTTATGTAGGCCAAAAAGCAACAAATATGATACCATCTACTGTTAGTTATTCTCTGCTCTGGATATCCTGATAAGTTTCCTGTAGCTGTGATGAAATCCCTGGGACTCAGCACCTGTATCTTAATTTTAAATTTGGATCCAAATAAGGCAAAATTCATCCTGCCTGAAGTGTTTTTTTTACTGATCTTAAATTTAAAGTAAGACTAATGGTACATTGAAGTAGTTTGAATTTGACATTGCTAGAAGACAATACTGATTATTGTTGTCATCTTTCTGTTTGAAAGTGTTGAACCAAATTGCCTGTCAAATTCATCTTCTGCCTCTTGTCTGCATGCAGGCCTACTGTGGCTTCTTTCGACCCAACGTTCCACCTCAACATCTCTCTGCAATAGCCACAGGAAACTGGGGATGTGGTGCCTTTGGAGGGGACTCCCGATTAAAAGGTACATTGTAGAAATTTCCATATGTCCAGATGAATCAAATAACTTAGATTTAGATCCTTGGCCATATGTTTTCATTCAGGTACATTTTTTGCTTTTTTCCTAATTAATACATTTTATCCAAGAATTGGAATAATAGTTAAACTGTCCATAGAAGTGGTTCATTAGCTTTGATCTTTAGGCCATGAGTAGTGTGGCCTTAAACAATAAAAACGCACACTGCTCTTTTCAGTTTGAAGTTTGAGGTAAGTACATGATGGTAAAATGCCAGGTTTAGAGGGACCTGTAGCACTGAAACCTTCAAAAGCATGTCCACACAGTTTTAGTTCTCAAGAGAACATGTTCATTGCAGTTGTCAGTCATTTAAATCAGTTGGTCTTTCTGGAGCAAACTTTTTAGATTGTGCCTGAAGTTCGTATCTCTGCAGAGCTGATTAAAGTACCTGGTAATTTGCAAAGCTTCACGAATTTGCTGGCAATGCTTAATGTTTAGTTTTGCCCCTTAATATATTGCTGTATGCCAGAGAGGTTTCCAGTCACTCAGACATGCTTCTTTCTTTCCTGACTTGCCTGTTATATCACTCACTTTCTCATGTTCTTTTATATTTAATTAGAGTATTTATAATGCAGCAGATATCACATGCCTACGTTTATTTAAGACCTTTTCTATCAAGTCCAGAACTGATGGATCCTGACATGTAAATTGATATCCTGACTCATATAGTTCTAAGTAGAAATTTACATTTTTCTTGTTTCCAGACATTTGGAGAGTATTTAAAATTTTCTTTTCTGAATGGCTTTAAGTAGCTACATTGAAAGAAACAATCATCAGGCTCCCAGCTTCATTAGCTTTCTTTCTTAATGTGTTTTATTCATTGAGCATCTATTTTTTTCTCAATGCTCATTGATTTCCTGACAGTTGTTTTTTGATTCCCATTAGATAAAATGGGCTGCCAAGTGCAGATTGTCAATAGTATTCACTGCAGGATCTGAATATACTTGATTTATGTTAGGGAGGTTTAATAAACACTTAAATTTGCATAAGGTCTTTGTCTTGGGTCTGAACTTTCATATCCCATGTATATTTTTTTAATGTGTGGCTTTCTGATAAGACTATGGCTCATCTGATCTAACTCATTATTTTTTCAACACTGGTTGTGTCTTTATAGGGATTCAATAGGGATTACTCACTGCATCACTGAGTCCAAGTAAATAGCTTTTGTTGTCTACAGTGGCTTGACAGTCTATTGCAATGACAAAACAGTTTTCATAGTTTAAAATCTAACTTTTTGATTTAATATTCTCAAATATCCACCCTTGTCCTTTCAGAATTAATATCTGGATCTGTAACAGAGCCTTCAGAACCACCAAAATATTTGATGTGATTGGATATAACTGGATAAGTGCCATAATGCATTGTAATATTTTATCATGACTTTTTTCAGTCACAAATTAAAGGAACACAATTGTGTATAAAATACGGTTTCACTCAAGGTCACAAATGATGCAAAAACTGAAGTCTTCTTAAGGGAGGAAAAAAATAACCTGACTTGATAAAAAAAGACCTGGTATGTAAACAAGCCAGATTCCAGCTAAGTTAGGGAAATTTCTACAGAATTTTGATATAAACTCGAGACTTTCAATACTGAAAAAAATAGGTTTATATCGTTGGGAGAAGTTGAGAGATCTTGTCTTGCTTTTGAAACCAGAGGGTAATTTAGCAGTTAGTAGCTGCAGGAGCTCTGTGCAACTATCTAAACTGTCTGGAAAAGTGTGGTTTTATTGAAAATGCAAAGGGAGTGATCTGATGAAGCGTCTCATAAATACATAAATTTAACTTCTGTCGATTGTGAGAAAGTGCTCCTTAGCTGAACTGGTGTTCTTAACTTACCTGAGGAAATGAAGGTCACTAGGAAGAGTACTTTAAAAAGGCTCATGTAGGATTAGAGGGAGGAGAGGAAAGCAGGCCTCTGGCCTCATGGAAATGCTGCCAAGGTGCTGCCGTGGTATTTCTGGGGTCCTGGACGTGCCCAACAGGCAGCCAGTGCCTGGTGTTGGCCCCAGCGTAGCATCACTGTGCCTGCAGTGGGAGTTCAGCCCTGTTGCTCTTCCTGTGATGCTTATGTCTGTATCAGTAGCACGGAAATTTCACATGGTATAGTATATCATTAATGTCCAGAAGATTGTGAAGTCTGATTCCAGACAAAAATTTTGATCCTTGTTTCGTAAGATTTATGGCAATTCAAAATAAACAGGAGGGTATTTTTAATATCATCCGTAAAGTGAAACTGCATTGTTTGTTTGGAATGAATAATAATATTCATTAGGTTCTGTTCCCCTGTGCAAGCCAGTTAATTGGACTCTTTAAAAGCTGAACTACTGAAGCTTTACTAAATCCACAGCTGGTTCAGTAGTTTAATTAAAATATCATTCCCAGATTGAGATTAATTTCACATGAGAATCATGTAATTTATTATTTTAGCAATGGGTTTACAAGAGGGTTTTTTTGATTAAAAAATGCAGTGTTTTATTAGATCTCTTTAAAAATGTGAAAGATTCTTGAGCTTTGAACAGCTTTCTATTTAGCTTCCACTAGCAGCTGGCAATGCAGTATGTATACTGTTTTATTTAACATTAATCTTTACCAAGACAATATTAATCACATTGTAATTAACTCTACTTACTGGGTAGAAAAGGAAAGAATTAATATCAGAACTGCACAAATAGGCTCTGCAGTTAAGACAAGCTGCAATAGATTAAATAGTTGCTGGGGTCCATTATTTGGACTGTTGTAACATTCCCTGGAATGAAGGTGTGATTGATCACTTGCCTCTGTGACATTCCATCCTCGCAGGACTGGTGGTGAAAGAGCTCTGCTCTTTTAAATTTGGTACTACCTGAAAGGGTTCTTGTTCTTCTTCTCCCCTTTCTTGTTCTTGGCTCTGTGGTCTGGTGCCCTCCTTGCCTCAGCTCTGGCTCTTGGCAAACCCTTCACTCAGCCAGTTCAACTGCTGTTCTAGCAGAAAACAATTAACTCCTACAACTTTTTTGCCAGTTTGATAAATGGAATTGGCACAATGAGATGTTTGAGTTCCTGAGAGCTGCAGAAAAGTCAGGAGGTGGGTGAGAAGCGGACCAGAGCCACTTTTTCCAGTTGCAGTGGGTCATTAGCTTGGCTCAGCTGGACTGTTGATCAATACCCTACATCATTTCTCAAGATGAATCTTCAAAAGACTGTTTCCAAAATAGGAAGCATTTTTCTTTCTTCTCCATATAAAAGAAGAGAGTCTGTCTATATTGTAATGTTAGACATTGACAGAACTTGGGATGCAGCTTGGTCCAGCAAATGTGACAGAAAGCGGGAGGTTAAATAACATGAATGGCATTCCTGCCATCAGCACTGGCTTCCTACAGGTCAGCCTGTATTCCATGCTGCCTGTCTCTGTTGCAGGTGTGGTGGACACGTTAAATTGCACAGTAAGAGGCTGCAGAACCACAGATATCCTCTGGGGAGCTAAAAGTTGGGTCAGCTCCTGCTTTGCATAGCTTACCTAAGGACAGGGTTGGCTCCATTCCTTCTGACAGGTGGCAGAGCATGGAAATGGTGATGTGCTCATGGATGCTTTGTACCCCACTGTCTGTGGCTCAATGCAAGCAGCTCAGACCAGGATGTGAGATGGGGCTCTGTTGCTTTGTGTTGCCACAGGCACTTATTGGATAATTAGTTGCTGCATAGTGCTTGGGGGCAGGCACGGACCAGAATAAACCACTCTGAGTTTTAAGCACATTGTTTATCTGCAAAGTAAGGGTGGTTGTCACTAGCAGCTCTAGAAGAATAGTTCAGCATCTCAGCTGCAGTGCCCAGTATTCTTAATTTTAACTACCCGTTGTTCAGATTGCTTTGCAGTGTTCACCTGGAAATGGGTGCTATGATTCTTTGCTGTAAACTTAGGCTGTGTTTTTCCCCTCAGCAAATGGTTTGATCCTGTATTCATGTGTATAATCTCTTTTGTTGTTTCAGCCTTAATACAGATATTGGCAGCTGCTGAGGCTGGACGTGATGTTGTTTATTTTACCTTTGGAGATGTGGAGTTGATGCGGGATATTTACAGAATGCATACTTTTCTCTGTGAGAAGGGCCAAACTGTTGGTGAGCATAAAACAATCTTTCCTTGCAGCAAAGAGACTTAACCATCTCTCTAAGTAGAAATTTTCCAATAGGAATTATTATCATCAAGTCCTGAGCACAAGCATGTAGGTCTTGGTTTATCTGTACCATTACACGGCTATCTGCCTCCTCTACCACTGCTCATTTCGAGAGACATTCCTAGCCACTATGTCAGTGTGCACGTGCATTTCTAGCCTTCATTTGCAATCATACACTGGTCATGTGGTATGTTCTTACATGTATTTTAATTATTTCTTTTCTTTTTGTTTTTTAAGGGGACATTTATAGGTTGTTGCTGAGATACTACAATGAAGAATGCAGAAACTGTTCCACTTCAGGACCAGATGTCAAGCTGTACTCTTTCATATACAACACCATTGAGTCCTATGCAGATTCTACTGATGATGATGATGATGAAGAGAAAGGGTTGTGCTTTGAAGATTAAAATAAATGTATCTGATCAGAATAATGTTTATCTCCTCCCACTGGTATATTGTGTGAAATGCTGGACGTAATGAATGAGCTGGCTTTACTCAATCTATATTGACTGCTCTGGTAGTTATGTATAACATTCAAACAAGAAAACTACAAACACCTTTGAGAGACCCGATTTATTTGTTTGGTTTCATACATGAAAACCTTGTTCATGTGTGTACAGAAAAAATTTGTTTGATAAGTCTGGATTGTGTTATACCTTGTTAAGTAGAATATTTTGGTACTCGTGTATTTCATTCAAGAGATTGCTGAAAGACTTCAGAATATTTCCCTGTACTCCTTTGCCTTTATTTTTCAGAACTTCTATGTAGAATCCTTACGTGGGCTCAGAGCTGGAGTGCAGGCAGCCATGGAACTCTGGGATGATGTCAGAGAGAAGCGTTGTAATGATTGTTCTTGCTGAAAATTGTCATAGACTGCCACGGTGCCATCAGTGTTCTTTACCAAAGTTTTCATTCGTTTAACTTAAACGTCCTGGGTTTAATCTATTTTTTTAATAAATGGTTAAAAATTGAACGATTCTGGAGGAGCTATAATGCATTTCACAACTGCATGGTCTTTATCAAATCAGGCATAAAGGTTAGCATGAAGAGGTAGAGAAAAAAACGAAGTGTGGGAGAGTGGGAAAATGAGAAATGTGACCAAAGCAAAGGGAAACGTTTTCACGTGAAATTGTTCAATACCATTTTGTTGGTGCTATCTGTTACCACATTGAGCAAGGTCTTAGTCTATTTGAAGTTTCTCAAGGTCCAGTGCTGCTGGTGATATTTGAATTAAGGTCTGTTGGTTGTGTTTACATTGTCATATCAGTTCTCCTTTATTGCAGTGTGCATATATGTGAGTATAAGATCCCCATGGGATAACGTAAGTGAGGAAACAAATCACATATCAGTGGGGGGAAAGTCTGCAGGCTACAGATAAGGCACGAGGTCTTGTTAGGAGTTTGCACCTGTGTCATTTTAGACATGGGAATGGTAACAATGCAGAGTCTGCAACAGATGTGTAAAAACTGTGCTGTTACTACCTGTGAATACCAAATTAGTGTTGCTGTAGTACATGATAGTTTACAAAAAACTGCAGATACATCTGTGATGAAACTTTTTCAGGTCTACATACAGGGCCAATCCAGTGAGACTTGTCTATTAGTAGTTTAAGCTCGGATTAAGCCCAAATTCCTAAGTTTAGCCTCTTCTGTGTTAGATTTTCATGTCTGTCATGGTTGCTGTTATGAGTTAGCAATACAAGTAAAACTGCAGCAGGAAATTTAGTGACCTAAGCCTCTAATATCGATGAATGCTTTTGGCTTATGTCAGATAAAACCTCTCCAAGCCTCAAAGACACCGTGGTCATTAAATGCTGGAAGCTGTTGGCAGTCTGGCTCACAATAAAGCACTCACTGAGCTGTTCTGGGGGAAGCAGTAGGGAAGAGTTCGGGTTGTTTATAAACACCTTCAGAGTGCTGTACCTTGGCATTAATCCTAAGTGGGGGGAGGTGATGGACACAGCAGTTTAAGGGTTTTTTCTCCTGTTCTTCCCACTAGCTGTAGTTTTCTCCACCCCTATCCATTATAAGGAAAAGATCTGGGCTAGAATTTCAGGCTTTTTTCCGTGTTTGCAATCTGTGTCCTCAGATTTAGCAGGAATCTTTTCTCCTCCTCCTGATGTTTCAGTGTTGGCTCAGATTCTGGTAATAGGAATAACAGTGTTTTATTAGCTGATTAGATCTTATTTGGGCATTTAGGTTAAACTAGGATAGTGCTTCTAGACGCATTGCCGATGATAAATGTACCCTGTTAATTATGACAAGTGATGGAAAACTGGTGCTATCTGCCAAACCTTCTTCACCTTACTACTCAGGATTTCCTATAAGAAGAGATAAACAGAATTTGTTCCTAAAAGACTGAAAAAAATAGAGCAAAAAGCTTTAGGTGGCTAGATATTTGTTGTAGCTAAATGCATTTTTATTAGTGCAATATTAATTTTCTTTGTAAGAAGTGGTTGGTCAGATATGAAAAATGTACCAAAATATGGTGGAATGAAATTCTGCTTCAACTCTAGAAACAGAAAAATTTAGCTTTGGAAGGATTCTCTGACTATCATGTTAGAGGAATTCAGTTAAAAGAGTTCTTGCAGTGTCAAGTGCTTCCCTGATAATCCTAGTCTTTTTATGCAGTCTGTAGTTTCAGTGATACTGAGAATTTTCTAATATGGAGAAGAATGTCTTTTGTTTGAGATCATTCATTAGAATACCATACTTCTTTTCTTTTCCCTTATGAATTATGCTTGTGTGGACAGGAGGAGAGGAAAATAACTCATTTACTATGTTGTATGAATAAGAGTGACATATCCTGCATCCTGTGGTGTGTTCCTGATCTTGTGAAGGGCAACGTTGCGAGAATGCTTTGAATATGACTTCAATGACAGGCAGGCTGAAGAATTTATTTTTCTTGGGTTTTGGGGGATTGGGGTTTTTTTTGTTGTTGTTAGGTTGTTTTTGGTTTGGTTTTTTTGTTTGGTTGGTTTTTTGTGTTTGGGGTTTTTGGTGGGTTTATTGGGGGGGTTGGGGATTTTTTTTGTTGATTTGTTTGTTTTTTCTTTAAGCAAAATAGCCCAAAATTAGCAAGTTAACAACGATGTTACATTCTCATGATGTTCTAATTCAGTAAAAGCTGAACTGCCCAGAATGCTGCATGTCAGCCCAATACATGCTCTGCATCTTTCTTTTTCCCTCCATCCACTGCTCTCTGTTTACAAACTACCCAAAACGTTTTCTTTCTCATGAGGCCTTTGGTGCTCTGCTGGAAGTAGTGTGGAATGGAGATGCTGATGACCTCCTTGTGCAGCCTAGAAAGCTTCAGTTTCACTCTTCCAGAAACCTGTTTATGGAGTGTTCCGGGTTTGGGTTTTTTTATTACTTTAGGGGTGTTTGCTGTATGATTTCCAATAAAAATAAACTTCCTACCAAAAGTTTTGGTTTGTACATTGTAGCAGCTAAATGGAATGTTTATGATGGAACTACAGCAGGCAGTCATGTCGATTGCAATGTTGCCTCGTAGTCAAGTTTGGTGTTGGAGCACTTCTGTTGTTTTACGGCTCTTGCACCTAAATGGCTCAGTTTTGCGGTTTTCTTATCTGATGAGGAGTACCCAATACTGTATATATTAATTTATAAACTGTTCAAGTGTTCCTGACAGTCTTCTAAACTTACAGTTTATGCACCATATATTGATTTTTCTGGATATGTATGCTAATGTTTACATAATTTTGTAGGAATATGATTAAAAAATTCTGACTGAAGCAAGGTTTTGTGATTTTTTTTTTTCCCCTTTCCAGGACAGAGAAATTCCAGCACATTTTGAACGCAGGTGGCACAGCACTACAGTTAGTTTTAGCAGTAAGTTGACACATTAAACATAGCTGAGAAGTCTGTTCTTACTGTATAGTGGTTGCTTCCATCTGTGCAGCACTGTAAAAAGGAATTAGCTACTGTAAATTGGGAGGGTGTGGTTTCATCCATGTGTATGGCCATATGCAGACATTTTGATGTTAGTTCCCAAGCTTTAGGTAAGCGAGCGAGCGTTGGGAATGCTCTTTGAACTTCATGAAGGAAATGTCACTAAACAAAAGCAAATAAACCCCTAAAAATATATAAATAATAAACATGTTGCATAAGTGTTTGTAGGGTTTGTAAGAGTGGGGCTGAAATCCTCCTAAATGAGATTTCAAACAGCTTTTCAAAAATCTTGTTTTAAGCCAGTAAAGAATTCATGTTTTTTAGCGTTGCAGAAAATTAGGATAAAAATATTATGATTGCTCCAGGTTTTATATTCAGCTGTGCTTATTAAGTTGGCAGTGTTAATACCGAAGGATTTAGTCCGTCATACATGGATCCCATTCTCCACGAGCAGTGTCTGGCTGTGAGCAGGATGAGCTGGGGATGGCAGGGCTCTGATTGTGTGATGGCTGGGCAGGGAGAAGGATTAATGCCCTTCATGTAAACCCCACGTGTGGGGAGGCAGAAGGTGCTCACACTCTGCTGCTGCAGTGCAAAAGCAGCTGTCAGTCTCTCCCGTCCCAAGCTGTCACTGATCTTACTGTGATCAGCAAACACCCTCAGGAATACACTGTATTAATTCTGAAAAGCACCTGGAGCCTGGGAAGATATCCCTGGGAATAAAGCACAATTTGCTTCACCATGGGCTTTCCCCATTTTTTCCCGTTGTTTTCCTGCCTATGTCAGTTTGGATAGAGGAGCCCCAGACAACTGAATTTCACACTTTTGACGCTTACATCCTAAACATTCTGCATCCTCTCAGCCCGAGCAGCGTTATATGGCAGAAGGATGGACAGATGGATGTTAGACCTTGTGATTCCTAAAGCTGTTACAAACTCTGTCAGGGTCACTGAAGTAATTGTGAGTTAGTCAGTGTAGGGTGATGCAATGTTTGCTCTGGGAGGATGACTGGGGTTCTTTTTGCTTTTTAATATCTGCATAAAGTCGTCTTTCACTTTTTTTGTGTACGTTTGTGACAAGAGTGAGAACATCCATACAATCATAGAAACTGCAAGATGCTACAGCTGTCTGAAGTTGTTAGGTTTTTTTCGCTCAGAATTGAGTATTTATGATCTTGTTTTGTGCTAACAGTGTTTCATGCTCATTTATCATTGCTTAAGTGAGTGTGACCTGGAAGCTGCATAGGAGGTATCTGTCACTGATAACTCCATTACAGCAGTGCCATCAATTTCGGCTTAGCTGAGCTGTCAGCCGGGGCTTCACTGCTCGGTTCTGGTAAGTGGCACTTGGTCTGCAGTTAAAGGAAGCGCTGGTGTGTTCCGAGTCCTCTTGGCAATGCTGTTCACACTGGATGGTGGGGGGGGGTGGGGGGTGCTCTGCTGTGCCTGCACATGCACTGCAGGAGCTTAAAGAAGCTGCCGTGAGCTACCGGGAGTGTGGATCGTTAATGTTGTTGTTAATCAGCTGTAAATCTGCAAAGCCGGGCACGGGGGAATCTGGCCACTAGAGAGAGAGAGAGAGAGAGAATATGAGATTGCACTGTCTTTACAACCTGGCTGTGCTTGCTCAGGAGTTCAAACATGTCAATCCTCTAAATCATGTGGATTGCACTGAAAATCCTTTGCACAACTGATCTGCCAAACAACAACAAGAAAAAGATAGGGTTTTGTGCTGGGTTTTTTTTCCTGTGGTTTTTATTTATTTATTAATGGTAAATTGAACAGGTGATGCTAAAAGTGAGAGGGTTTTTTTTGTTGTTGAGTATCTAAGAGGACCGCTTTGATGTTCAAATTTGCAGAGTAATGGAATACAATGAGGGGATTTCCTCATTGAGTGTAAAATGGCAAGAGCTTGCCTGATTGGGTAAAGATTACTGAAAAGCCTCAACTCCTCCTTCTACCCACGTGGTAGATGTTGGTTTGTGTAAATCTTCTCTTGGAGAATTCATGTAACTCACAGGTAAGAAGCTACTTACTCTGTACAGAACTTCCCACAGATGCTTGGTCTTCCCTGCTCTGTTATTTTCACTTGGAAGGCCCAGTTCAGTAACACCTTTCTGTTTGGTTGTTTGTTTGTTTGTTTTTAAAGAGATGCCTTCTGCAAATTATTGGAATTCTTATACCTACTATAGCTGCTTCCTATTAGTAATCAAAGTGAGATTCTGCACAGATAAAAACTGCATTTGCTGAATAAGAAGGGAGCAAAACACCAGTGAGGCAGATTTGTTTTTTGAAGTCCATGTTTAGAGTTAACAGAAAAAGAAACAAGAATGCAGTGCCACACCTGACACTACCTGTTTGGATACAAGACATACATGTAAATGTGTTAGCATCTAATCACTGTCCCTATGCAAATATTGAAATTCCCTTCCCAGGCTATTTTTGTGGGAATGTAGCAATGTCAAATTGCAAACTGTTTGTTTTAATACACCCCTCTGTTGTCACTTTTTTAAAATGTCTTACCTTAGCTAAAGGTTACAGGCATTAAGGGTGTTTTTTCCTGGAAATACAGTGTTTGTGAACTTTTGTGTAAACTACAGTTTACACTGGGAACAACGTCTGTAGTGTATGAGGAATTAAACCTCTGTGAATCCTGCCTGGATGTGCTCTGTGATGGCAATGGAGCATCTGACATCTTTTCAGGGTGGAGGAGTGTGCTAGGAGACGTCTTACTCAAAGACAGTGCTTCTACCCTTCTTTTACACTCACTCTGTGGAGATAAGTAGAAAATTATTTTGCTTGTTGGGAGCAGTTACGTTTATTCTTAGAAATTGCTGATACTACCTATTAAAAAGCAGAACAAACCAGGAATCAGGGGTAAACTTCAGTGTTTTCACATTTATTACAAGAGTCTTCTATAGTCCTGCTTTCTAACTGTGATGCTTGGATTCTTGCAGAAATCATCATGAAGACCAGCTATAAAGGGGGCATGGATGTATGTTCCCAGTTAGCCTTTAGTTTCTGAGTTTGCAGGTCTTTGCAAAAAGGGCAGAAAACTTTTTAGGGAGGCAACTGATTTTTGTTTCTGTGTTCCATTTGCTGAAATGTGTTCCATGCCATCTGCTATGTGTTGGTGTCCAAGAGGAAACCTGTGTGAGTTCCCTTGGGTGCTGTTTGATTAATGATTTTCATTTGTGAAAGGCTGACCTGACTGGACACTGACATAGTCTTGCTTTGCTTACAGGGGGCGAAATGAAAGGTGAGGTTTCTCTGAAAACAGCAAGGTGAGCTCTGAGCGTGTCCAGGTAAAGTCATGTCTGTTTTGGAACCCCATGGGGAAATTACAGACTTAAGCACATTCCGTGGCCAAAATCTTGAATTGGGAATAAGGAAAACATGGAAAATTTTCTCCAGGCTACCTGGTTAGGTCAAGTTGTTTTGCTTTGTGTACCTGTAAAACCAGAAAGTAGTTTTTCAGTTAAATATTGCCACAGGCTTGTGTGTCTTTAACAGTAGAAATCTTCCCATCTTAGTGGTGTCCTCTTTTGTGATCTTGAGTAACCAGGCAAGTGAGTCACTGTATCCCTGTGTAGAGATGGCAGGGTGTCCCCTCTGGCAGTATCAGCCTTACAGGACTGACCAGGGTGAAAAGCACTGTATAACAGATCTTGTCCCTGAGGTTTAACCTGCTCCATTCACAAAGGGAACACATTTGGTGAATTATTCTATTGTGCTATTTCAACATCAGGTGTTACCTATAAGAGGACACTTAGGAAAGTTCATGATCCTGAACTATGACATTAGTGTGGATTATAACTAAGCAGAAAGAAGTTTTGTTTACTTCCATTTGAAAGTGGAGGAACTTACATCAATTAATTTAGTGTGTCTGCTTAGGATTTAGATGTAGTTTATGTCAACTGCTTTAGAGGTGCTTCAGAAGAATCCTCTCCCATGGCCTTATGTCAGTGAGGACTTGGCTCCTCGGCACATATACACCACTTTTCAGCAGGAAGTTGATAGGAAGTGCTGAATTTGCTCATTTTTTCATTCATCAAAGAGCCTTGGCACACCAGATGCAATAAAGATATTGTATAGATCAAAGTGTTTCATCATGGCATGAAGTTAATTTTGCCAAGGTTTGAAGACTTACCTTTACAGAATTAAAGGCTTCGAAAATTGCTGTGAATAGCTAAATCCTGTTAATGAAAAATGACAAAATTTTCTTTATTGTACTAGGAATTGATTGGATCTAAACCAAAATGTCCTGAAAATAAATTAAGGTAATTGTAAGTGTTTCGTACCCTTTTATATAAAGCATATGGTCCTAAAAAAATTGTATTTTCAAATCTAGAGCTAATTCTATCTTCAAAATGCCTGCATTGTAAGGTAATTATCTTATTGCGGTTTTAAGTCATTATTTCGCCTGTTGCCTGAGGAATTTTACAGCGGAGCAGTATTAATAAGATGCCAGGAGTACAAATTTCACAACTTAATCTCTGTCATAAATAGAACTCATATAAACAAAGTGGCATTTTCATTCATAATTACATGACCTGTGGCAAATGTGGGTCAGGAATGAAAGGATATTTGATTTTACATTCTGTGGAAAATCAAAACTTTTGCATTTTGACAGGAAAAGTTAAAAAAATATAAAATCAGTGTCTTCTGCACAAAGATTGAACGTACTGCAACTTTGAGAAAAGGAGGCTTCTAATTCATCCACATTGTAAATCTCAGCTAAGTGGCACTTAGACTTTACCGTTGGTGATGACAATTTCCTGAGCATTCAGATGAAAAAAAAAAAAAAAGACCTACTGATTGATTGAGTGCACCCCTCCCTCATTCTGCTGATTCCACATACACAAAAACCAGGCAGCCAAACCCAGCAGATTGGATTTAAAATGCAACAGACTTGGAGCTTTTTTTTTTTCCCTTATCTGAGGCTGGACCATTTGATTGTGAGCAATCATGAGGACTAGATGCTTCTGACGACAACTAAGTACCTACTACTGCCTCATGACTTCAGCATCTCTGGCTCTGAATCTTTTGACTGACTTTCTGGGGGCTTGGTTTTGTTTTAAAGTTTTTGAAGCCTTAAAATTGTTTCACAGTTGTTTGCATGTGAGCTGGAAACACTCAGATAAACCTGCACCTTCTACATGTCATTTTTGGAAGGGTTTTGTTATCCTGACTGACAGCAAGAACGTCCTTTGGCTGCTAGGAAAGCTTTTGGCCCCAGTAGTTTGAAGGATTTCAAGGCTAATAAGATTTCTGTTTGCTTTAAACAAGCATCCTCACATCTTGATTACATGTGACCTTCAGAGAGCCTCCAAAAGTTAATAAATTACTTGGAGATTGGTTTTTGCTACAGTCCAGTGTAAAATTGTACCCATGAAAAATGTTTAATCTGTGACCAAAATAAGGCATTTATATACTTAAATGAGCAGGGAAAGGATTTGCTGTTGTCAAAATTCCTGTGGCAATGACCTGACAGAGCTATGACTTAAGTTAAATCCAACTTCAGATTCTGATCGCTAGCGATACTTGGCCAATGTTTTATCGGATGGCATGCACAGGAATGTATGGATCAAAATGACCATCCCGAAACAACAAATAGTGCCAGGTATTCTCTGCTGCCCTAATATTTCTCTAGGGCTGGGACATGACACAAGCAGCAGCTAGTGGCCCAAGCATCATAATGTATTTGGTAATTTGTATCTTAAAGCCTTTCCAAAAATGAGCATTTGGAAAGTCCCCAGGTGGGGCAAGTTCTCTGAAGTGGGCTGAGGGAAAGAATGAGCCAGGAGGAGGTGAGGGACTCCTGAGTGTCCCCTGGTCAGCCAGAGTCCAGCAGGCACAGGCAGGTCAACACACAGTGCCACAACCCCCGGCTCGGTGGGTGAAGAAACACTTGTGTGTTTTGTCCCACGCTTGAGAGGGTGTTAATTCCTTGCAAAAGCCTCTGTGTTTACTGAATTGCTTGCTTTAGCTCTCCCTGTTCTGGTCTGATGGCCTCACTGCTCTGTTGGCTCCTCAGGAGTGTCTAGCCGATGATCTCAGCCCCGGCGCGAAAGGCTCACCCTTGTCTGCAGGAGGAGTCGTAATTCAGCCTCCCTCCTCGCTCCCGCTAAGCCGCTACCGCAGGCGAGCGCTGCGGGGACAGCCGGGACAGCTGTGCTTAGTGGCTTTATGGTATTGACTGAACTGCCACATTCAAACTTATTTACTTAAGGCTGGGGCTAATCACAGTGCCCAAAATGACATGCAATCCTTGCTCTTCGCAGCTAGAGCCTTCCCTTGCTGCAGGTCCAAGGTGGTAATGAGTGAGGATCATGATTTGCTAGCTCGATTGAGTAAGAAATGACAGGTAGGATTTATTTCTCACTTGCCAAACACCTTCACAGACTTTTCAATATATTTCTGTAATTGGCTTCAGTGACAGCCTCCCACAGGCGCTGTGCACATCCAGGGGAATGGGTCTATGCAGGAAAGGTCTGTTCGTTAAGGCAACATCTGTAGTTGCTTTAGGCTGCCACAGCAATAACACTAAAACTCCAAACCTACCATCATTACAAAGTTCACCTCACTGTGGGCCGTGCCTTTCATTTAATGATGTTCTTCTTCATGTAGTGTTCTGTGCGTTGAAGGGGATATTATGGTTAATCAGACTCGGATTTCATGCAGCTGAAAATGCCTTCAAATGGAGCTCTAGGGAGTCTCTTTTCACAAACACCATCCCAACATCCCCTGGTAATTGGCCCTCAGAGACTGGAGAGCTGGACACTGTTACGGAACTATGTGCTGAGCTCCACAACTGCCTCGTGTTCTTAAGCATTAGTGCAATTCAGCGAGCTCGGCATCAGTGGGTGAGGACTTTGTAAAATAGGAAGATCTGTGTAATGTGACGACATGGACTGCACAGCTAGTTAGTCTGAAAGAAATTCAGAGCAAAGTTAGAACAATTTATTCTGAGATGATAAAACGAGCACAAAATGACACACTGGGGGCAAGTTCGAGGTTGTTGAATTTTTCCTTTAACACCAACATAATTTTTCTGGAAGTCTCTTCAGTGATACAGTGGCTGCTAATGGATCAACAGTCCATGTGAAGCATGGACAGTAATCTACCTGGGTAATTGAGATGCTCAGGTGTCTACTCAGTTCAGATGTTTCTTCTTTACTGGGTAACAATTGTACAGTTTACTGGCAACAAAAACTAAGGGAGACACAGAGCTGTTTCAGCTGGGAAGCAGAATCTCTCTCTAATACTGTCCAGCTGAGTCCAGCACTGTGAATGTAATGTTTCCAAATGGCCACTGTCAGGAAAATAAGTAATGATTGTGACTCTGCATGTAATAGATTTGATATTCACAGCCCACCCTGACCCCTTTGATATTTTGCATTAGTACTTTCGCTGAAGGTCCCTTTGGCTCAGGCACCAGAGGAGAAAGAGTTGGGGGTTGCAAGAGGAAAATGTTAGAAAGAAATTATAGACTTTTAACTGCACAACAGGTTTGGAGGGGAGCTCCAAAGGATCCCATTGAAAAAACAGATATGTTTTTACTTCTGAAAAACAGAAGTAAACAGAAAAGCCTGTTTAGTTCTTGCAGAACAACTCAGTAGGGACAGTGCATCTAAGGGAACTCTAGCTTTGAGGCACAACGTGGTGTTGATTAGTGCAAATAAAGCTCTTCAAGAGTCACCTTTCAGCAATTACAATCAGAGGCTGCCACTGTGGCTTCAAAAGCTTCATTAGCAAACCCTGCTCCCAGTGAGAGCTGCAAATCTCGGATACCCCAGAAGTTTTAGCTGATGGAGAACTGTCTTGCCTTATTTATTTTCTTCCAAATGAAAGAAGTGGGGGGATAATTACACATTCCTTCATCCTGATAAATAGCATTAAAAATCAAAATAGATCCTCCTGAAGAAAACACAGCCAGTGGTATAGTTCTAAAGAGATGAGGATAATTTTCTAGTTGAGTATGATAAGTCAGGGCACCTTGATGTTTTATTTTCACCTAAAGGGACAACCTAAAACAAATGCAGTGTGTTTTAGCCAAAAGAAAGGTATCAAAAACAATTTATCTTTTTCTATTTTTTTCTAGGACTCTCTTATGAAACATCTGCAAATACTGAAAACAATTTTCTAGCAGTTTTCTCCTAATCCACTGGTGAAATAGAAAATTCTTTCTTGGTTAGGGAAAGGGCAGTTGGCAGTACTTTGTTCATCGTCATTATGCCAAATGCTGGCAGGCTTTTTTGCAGTGCCGGTGGTGATCTATTTCCACAGTAAGTGGGAAGACTTCTTGCTGGTTTGCCTGCCAATGTACTAACTTCCCATTAAAATACTGGGGCAAATTAAGTTTAATGCTCTTGCTAATTTCCACATGAACTCATTATTTGGCAGCTATAATAGATGTTGTATGCCAGTGTTCCTCCCTAACCTACGTCTCTTACTGACTCGCTGCTTTGTATATACTGTAATTATTTGTTTACTCTGAGAATTTAATGATAATACAATGGAATATCAAAGAAATAATTACAGCAGTAGTTGCTTTTGTTCTTGTAGTTGTAATGGGCTAATTTATTAGGAAAGGCTTGTAAAAACACCAACTAGAAGTTATGTTTTCCTGATTTTCAGTGGCCTCTATTGTCTGGCTTATCTCTCTCTAACAGATCTGTGGCCAGACAAATGGGCTCCTGCAGTTTGATTCTACCCAGGAATACGTTTTGAGAATAAAGTCCCTTGAAGATAACCTGTTGGCCAGAATTGATCGAGGAACAGTCTTCAGTGATATTGGTCTTCCAATAAAACACTCTGTACTTGTAAGCTGCTTTCTCCAGAGCAATACAGCCTGAAATTTTAGAACAGAGAATAATTAAAACCAAGATAGCTGCTATCCATATAAAACTATCAATATGAGATTGCCTCTTGACCAAATACTGATTGCATTCTTACCCTTAGGTTTGACATGACTTCTGTTGTGAAATTGGTATGAATCACAGACGCTTCAGTCAGGTCTGAAGGAACCTTGGAGGTCATCCAGGGCAACTCCTGCTCCAAACAGGATCAGCACTGGAGTTAGACCAGGCTGATTGGGGTTTTGTTTGGTTGTGTCTGGAAGCCTCCAAGGATGGAAAATCCACCATGTATCTGGGTCCCTGTTGCAATGTTTGTTTATCTTCTGAGTCAAAAATGTTTTCCTGTGTCTAGATTGAACCATTTCTGTTTCACCATCTCATCCTCCTGCCATGCAGCATTGTGAGCTGTTGGCTGTCCTTGCTGCCTCACATTTAACCTGCCCAGTGCAAGAACCAGTGTGATACCAGGACTGAGTTTTCTGTCCCTCAAACACCCAGCAGCATGTCTCCTTTGCCATGGGAATTTTATTCAGGGAAGTCAAGGATATTAGTGAAGCTTATGGCACACAAAGCCAAAGTTTCAGCAAGCAAAGGGAACAGGAACAACCCATGTGAAATTCTTCACATAAACTTTTCTGAATATGTAATTAATATGCTTCTCCTAAATAGGACTGGGACAGGAGAAAAGCCTGATATATGGTAAGTTGACAAAAAAAGGAAGATAAAAAAGACTGGGGGAAAGCACTGAAGTGAGCAGAAATTTGCTGCTGATTCATTAGGGTCATGGTTTCACCTGTTGACTCTGTACTAGTAAAACAAAACGTGGAACAAGGCTCTGTAGTTACAACAGGGAAGTATCCAGGAAAGGATCTGTATTCAATGCAGATATCTCTGCTAGAATAAAAAAAAAGAGCTGTGGAGCAAACTCAGAGAAGTTCATTTAGAAATATTCCAGAAGAACTGCCTGGCAGCACTTGGCAATTGTCAGCTGCTGCTTAAAGTAATTTGTTTCCTCTGGAAGATGTGGTAGGAACTCGGGGCTGAAAAGTATGTCTACAATTAATATCTTTTCACATTAACAGATGTAAGTGCAGTGCTGACAGCACAGGGTGCTTTACAACAGGCAGGATGCTGGATACGGAACAGGGAGGGGATGGCATGCAAGGAGAGCAGAGTGCTCGGCTGGAAGTGGAAAGGTCTCTGTTACAACCTGGGGGGAGTTTAAGCAAGAATTTGTGGTTAACCCTCCTGTGTGAGTGCATCTGGGAGTAGGGCAGTTCTGCGAGGAAGGGTCACGGCAGCTGCAGTCAAGCTGAGTGATGTACCTGCCGAGGAAAGGCTGCTGTGCTTGGCAGAGGGGGCAATCTGGGAGCCTGCCAGATTAATTTCAGAGTATTCTAACTGAAGGTGTTGCAGAAAAGGGTGAGAAATGTTGTACAAGGAACCAGTGCAAATCCTATCTGGAAGAGTGAGTGTTGTTACTCTGCTACTATTTACAGGGATTAAAAAAGGGATTTTTAGCACTTATTTGAAATGTTTACCTAGGATAAGCAGTAAACCCCCCAAAGCCTCCACTCTGAAAACTGACTGAATCATTTGTTGGAACTGGTTTAGGTTGCTCTGAGAGTTTTAAGTCTCAATTTTAAATATTAGAAAAGCCTAATGAGCAGAGTCTGTATAATATTCAAGCATTTATTGTTAGGCTCAGAGTGAGAGCATGTTTTACAAATTCCAAATTGCCTTGTTCTAAGAAAAGAGGATACTTTAGATTTGAACCTCTATTAGTTTGTAGTCTGCTTGTGTAATAAACACAAGAGAGATATAAGAGAAATAAAGGGAAGTGGAGTCCCTGGCTTGGCTTGAGAGAACTTCTGGTAAACATTGTCTCTAGCAGAATTACATTACCAACAGCAATGAAGAGGTGCCAAAAATACATAAATGTATCTATCTCAGGGGGGAAGCTATTAATGAGATTGTCCTTCTATGAGTAATCCTGTACCCAGACCACCTCCTATGAGATTATCCTTTGAAGAAACAAGCCCACTGAGAAGTCCTGCTGTGTTGGAGGGAGTGTTGTGTGGAGCAATTAACCACAGGAACGGCAATGCTGATTGCAAGTGGCTGCTGATCCAGCGAGGAAGATCCGCGTACCAAAACCAAGTAAAGGCAGGAGCAAGGCATGAGAGGGGAATGAAGTACCACACCCTGGAACAAACAGTGGGTCACATTGTGCCCTCAGTGGGCAACATGGTGAGTTTCCAAAACCAGCTTGGTTCTAGTTTTGTTAACTCATGCCTGAGTTAAGAGATAAAGGAGGCAGAGTTAAGTAAGCAAACATGTCAGATTGACACTGACCTGCTACAGAAAATAAGGAGGAATATAAAAATAAATCATGGGTAGGCAGTGTGTCTTTCAGCACAGCAGACAATTTCACATCTGACAGCATAGGGGTGCTGTTGTGACTATCCTGTGCTGTACATTTTATCCAGGCAAGACTTCTCTAGCACATAACATTTCCTCAGTGTGGAGCTGGTACGAGAACCATGCGAGGAAGGCTGGCACACTTGTCTCTGTTTGCTATAAATTGCAATTTTTCTAAGTTTTAATTCCACTGATGGACTTCCATTCCTGCCAATTTCAAAGTTTAGCAGGAAGCAAAGCCAGTGTATGGATCTCCCTCTGGCTGCCAGGTGGGAGAGGTAAGTGTACAAGTGGACACGTAAGTGGGCAGGTAAATGTGAACTGTAAATTGAAATTGTAAGAATTAAAATGGGAATCACAATTCACTGGAGAGCAAATGAAGGAGTGGCAAGGAGGTACTCTACTCAAGGAGTGCAGACTGGTGACAAAGTGACACTGAAAGCCAGCAGCAGCAAGGCAATGCTTCAGTACAGCAAGAGCTTCTGGGGCAGGCTGGTGGGACAACCCAGCCACAATAAATACTTCAGAATTTGGGAGCTGCTTCAAAGCACAATAAACCAGAATCTCGCTGTTTCAAGTATACAGATTTCCACTGTTTGAAAAATTTCAAAAAAAAAAAAAAAAGGAAAAAATAACATAAACATGAAATTGGGCAAACACTTCAGGGAACAACATAAGCACTTGAAATATACTGTAATATCTTAGTGTCTACCCAAGCATATTTACCCTGTTCGCTGCAGTGGTATTCACAGTCAGATTTGATGTGCGGGTTTCCCTTTGAAGTGGAGGGGAGGTCTGCTTGTCCTCACTATAATTTTTAATTGAATTTATGCTCAGTCAGCATAACATGATTGCTCTAAAGATGGCTCCTGTCTGCTCGTAATAAGGTTAAAACTCAATTAGTAATTGCAGCACCTAATAATGTTTCACCACTTGCCAGAAGGCCCAGCCAGCACCTGGCCAGCAGCAGGTACCAGTTCAGCACACGTCTCTGTGCAGTGGTGATGGGCCGCCCTCCCTGGCAGCAGTGAGGTGGGACAGGCCATCCTGCAGGGCCTCCTCTTCCTGCCAAACTTCCCACAATCTGTTCCCTGCCCGGACTACTGTATCACAAAGACGTTGACACAACATTGTTCACACCTGTGCTCTGCAGAATTTATCAGTTCCTTGAAGATGCACAGCTGCTCGGGAAACTGCTGAGATGATAATAAGGTTTTTGATGTATTTATGTGAGGATTTAGATGTTTTTTTTCATCTTGAAGAAATTAATTTTACTCTAATCAACAATTGTAACAACCAGTAAGCCTCATGAAAATTTGTAGGACCATTAAGGAGACAAAGGCCCAGATGAAGCCTGTTGTGCTTGTGTTCCTTCCTATAGTTTTTACATTCCATTTCTGTCCCACCTGACCCTGATATTAGCACTAAACAAATTATACTCCTTTCTCTCTTTCCCCCTTTTAAGGTGTGCCCAGTTTTCCCATTAATCGTACCTTATTATTTACCTGGAAATTTAGCAAACACTGAGATTTGTCATGGTGTCAATATTTACCTAAAATACCAATTTTAAGGACGGTATAGACAACTGACCTTGGTTGTATTCAGTGTGTAAGTTGATAGAGAGAAGGTAAATTACAAATATGTCGTCTCCGAATTATGAGAAAATGGATAGACATTTGTAATTTGAAGGCAGCTCGGAGAAAAGAAAACTTGAAAGGTATAAATAAGAGCTCTGCCAGCAAAGGGACACTTGAAATGGTATTGCCTTGTGTTTTGTAATTGGCCACATAACTTGGGACAAAAACTCACTCCTAAAAACACATAGCTCCTGTCATTTTTGTCAAGGTCTACCACTTTCAGCCTGGTTTATGTACAAATTTTTGAGAGAAACGCATGTGCCCTGGGGGACACTTTACATCTCCTGGGTGAAATCTTCCAGGTGTTCCTTCACAGGAATGGTGTGAACAACTTGTCCTTTGGATAACCCTTCACAGCCATTCACCTGAGCACTGCTCTTGTTACATTTTTAACTAAACTAGTTATATTTTTAACGAAAGCCGTTGGGGGGGGTTGGAGTGTCCCTAAACAACTGTCTGGGAACAGGGACTGGCAAGGGCGCTGTGGGGTCTGAAGGGGTGAGGGGGTGTGGCCGGTGCTGGGTGTGTCAGGGGGCGGTGCAATAGCTGGGTGTGCCGGGGGCGTGGCCAAGGATGGGTGTGCCGGGGGCGTGGCCACTGATGGGTGTGTCCTGGGGGCGGGGCCGTGTCCCGCGCGCGGCGGGGCCGGTGCGGCGCGCGCGGCCCCGCCCCGCCGTGACCTCAGCGCGCGCGCCCCACGTGACGCAGGTGCGGCCCCCGCCCCGCCGATCCATCCCTGCCCTTCCCTCCCTTCCCTGCCCTTCCCTCCGCGGATGCGCCGGAGCCTCCCCGCCCCCGCAGGTCTGTCCGCGCCGGTGAGGGGCGGGGGGCGGCGGGGCCAGGCCGGGCCTGGCCGCGCAGGCCCCCGGGGCCGCTCGCCGTGCGGCTGAGGGGGGGTCGCGCCGCGGGCCGGGGCGCGGGGCGAGCGGGGACGGCCCCTTCTGGCCCGGGCTCCGGTGGTGCCTCGGCCCCGCCGCGCCGGGAGCGCTCCGGCAGCCCCGCGGGCTCCGGGCCCCGGTGGCGGCCGCGGTAACCGGGACAGTTACGGGGAAGGACGTGTCCTTGCGGTACGGGGAGGGGCAGGAGAGCAAACCCGACCCCTCCCAGATACTGCCCCCGGGTCTTATACAACGCGTTGGTAGCCTGGAGTACCACGGTGGTGTCATCCCCTCGGTACGCTGCGGTGATGGTACACAGGGATAACACCACCAGGGTACCCTGGTGATGTTA
>JAWWES010000169.1:9050420-9061258 GCA_035583135.1 Lophotriccus pileatus
TCCCTGTGGCACTGCGGTGATGATGTCCCTTTGGTACCCTGGTGGTGTTATCCCTGTGGCACTGCGGTGATGATGTCCCTTTGGTACCCTGGTGGTGTTATCCCTGTGGCACTGCGGTGATGATGTCTCTTTGGTACCCACCGAAGGCGGTTTTTTCGAGGGGACAGTAATAAATCCGTTGGTTTACTGGCACTGAGATACCTCCGTTGCCCAAGGTTTAGTGTGTGCCTTGTGGCCACTCTGCGCTGCTTGAAAATTTCCTCCAGGCTAAATTTCTGGATGGAGAATTGTGATTCTCTGTACAGTACGGCACATCTGTGCTGGGGGGAGAAGAAACGTTTAGCACTTGGAGGTTTATATCTCTGAAGTAGCCTTGTTTAATAAGGATGTTCCATGCATTGCAAGCTTAAATTATCTATGACAGACTTTCAGAGAAACTTTATTGTCTTCATCCATTTTTTTTCACCGTCAGCCTTGTTTTATTAGAATTTTTCAATCTTAAAAAGTGCTTTAGGAGTGAGTTATCTGCAGAATACAGAGAAAATGACCATGATAGTGGATGAAGGACTGCTTTTGTGAAATATGGGCCAGGCTTATTAATGACCACTTCTGCAGAGCGTAAAGAACATTTGTTAACATTGGCAGCAAGGCTTCATATGTGTTAAGAAACTCGGTAAGGTCATTGGCAATTCCAGGAGGATAACGATTCACATGTGCAACATATTTATATTTAAAGTGATTTTGTAAATAACTGGATGAAGACTTCATCATCAGAGGTGCCTTGCTGTTTTCTACGTGCTTCTATTGCCCTGTAGAAACCCGGGTAGAATAGTTCACCAGACTGCCCGTGACATCAGGTCGCTTCTAGAACTGGAAGTGCCAAGGTGAAAGCTAAGTCACCTCTTGGGACAGAACAGCTGCAGAAATTTTCAGCTGCTCAGGGCTTTCATTTAATTCCACCATTTTGAGGGTGCTTTGGTGCATTAAATATCAGGTTGTTCTTTTGGTTCACTGCTTCTTTCTTATTTTTGACCTCTGGTAGGGATTTAATTAATATCATCCCTTAGGTTGCTCATGGCTCAGCTTGATTCCGTGCTTTCATTTCAGGGTTGGTTTAGGAAGCATAGTGGAGTGGAACAGGTCTAACTATTTCTGACTTCTGCCTGCTGCCCTGTGTGCAGGTTTTTGACTGACGGCCTCAAGGCTGAGTGGGCTGAAATGGTCTGTGATCACGCTGGTGGTCTCTGGCTTGTTTAGCTGCTGACAGCTGACATCTGTGCTGAAAAGCAGTGTGTGTGCAACAGGAAGAACTAGGAAGAAGTCAGGTTTTTTGAGTCATATTCATCTGTACTGAAATCTGACTGGAATTAAGTGATTGGTGACTGCCCAGTTTTGTTTCATACATACGTAAAAATGGATGCATTACTTTTTCATGAGATAGCAATAATGTCTGTGGTAAGTTTTCCTCACCTGTGATCTTTATATCTTCACAGGAGTGACCATAGCTCTTACAGATTGCATATTCAGTAGCTACAGTTTGAAGTATGGTTCTGACCCCATTTTGAAATTCAAATGGAACTGGAGGGAAGTGACTGGTACCACTTACAAGCTCTTTGTTTCTGTTATATATTATGTCATTTGCATCCATTTTCAAATCTCCCTGACAAATTGTTGTTATTCTGCTATGTGTTCTTTACTAAATGCTAGAAAAAAGAGCTGCACATTCTTCAGGCAGACATATTATGAAGAAAGAATGTGAAATTACCCCTACTTAAGAAGCTTGCCACTGTAGTATGATAAACTGAGAAAAATGTTCCTCTCATTCTCTTATCTCCCACGTCTTTGCAGAGCATTTTGAATGAGGGTAAGTAACCCTTTGGGAATGAGTGTCCACCCCTGAGGTAGCTGTGCAAGAGTTTGGTGGTAGAGGGTGAGATTTGCATGCAGTAAGATAGGTAGAATAATAATTTCCCTCATAAAGTTTTAAGTGCCGTGGTGACCTCTCTGTTCTCACTGTTATGTTGAAATCTTACCAAGTTTTGCAAAATGACATCGTGCATACACAGTGTTACATCTTAAAGAGAATTATGTATGCAGACAGTGTATTAGGTCTGTCAGTGCTCTTGCAGTCACTCTGAGCTTTTGCAGGACTTAATCTACTTTCAAAACGGTGCTGGTAGTATTTCTGTTCCTACAGTTGCCTCAGAGCCTGGATCGGAGACGGGGTTTTGACACAGGAGGAAATCGGTGTCGTAGTAAGCTTTGAATCTGTGAAATGGGAAATGACAAGTGAATATTGGTAGATAGGAAATAATGCTGATGCCTGGGGATGCAGCATATCAGTAGCCTAACTGTTGCCATTTTGCTGCAAATGCCAAATTGAGAGAGAAGACTGTGTGGTTTTGAGGGGTTCATAGGTTTAAAGGGGAACGCTGCCTTGGGAGGATACTTTCCATGTGTTGGGCACCATGGAGAACGTGGACAAGTGCTTGTTTGGAACATTCAGTAAGTGGATGATGGCAGCTGCTGTTAGGAACTACGTGTCAGATCTGCTACTGGATGAGAGTGAAAAGGCTGCAGAAGTCCTGAAAGTGGAAACAAGGGAATTTGGTGTGATAAAGGAGGAGAGTTCCCTGCTGGGATGATACAGTTCAAGGCAACGGCTAGGAAAGGTCATCAGTACTTAAAATAGATGTGGAGTTAAAAATGTAATGCCACAGAAGAACAAGGAGTAATACTGTTTTATTTAGTAAGAGCCCTTTTTCTTTTTTTCTAAAGTCCAATATTAACTTTTAAATCAGAGGATGAAAAATGCAGCTCTTCCCACTCCTTAGAAATTTAGGAGTTTTATAACCATGTATTTTGTTTTTTGAAGTGAGGGGGCAAGAGGAAAAATAGTGAGAAAATAATTTAATAGGATTTATGTACAGAAAATGTTTACACAAAAATTTTAAGGTATATATTACTTTTGGAATTAGAGATAAAGAAAACATAACGTGTAATAGGGAACATTAAAGTGTATTCTATGACTCAAAATGACAGTGTTGTTTTTAAAACACTTTGAAGTTCACTTGGCAGCTCAGTACCTTTGTTTCTTTTTAGCAACTGTTCAACTAGTCACATCAAACAACAAAAAACATTGTATTTTACCTTGTGGCCAAATACATAGGTGGACAACAAAACAAATGAGGGACACCTTGGAGTTAAATCTGAATTTTACTTCCTCTTAATTAACCATCTCTATTCTGGTATATTCCAAATACTTCTAAAGTGAAAAGGAAAATTGTTTCTTTTCACATTACTGCTATCTATTCCTTTGCAATTACAGCAACATCAGCATTAAGACTGTTCTATTTTGGGACTAGTGTAAGCTGCATTTGTTCATGTTATTTAGAAGGTGAGCTCTGATTCCCTTTGCTAGCACTGGAGCTGATGGTATTCAGCATTCCCAGGATTCAGCCCTTACTGTTTTTCCCTTTGTGTTCAAAATTGCAGGGAATGTGCTCTCCTTGTTACAAAGCTAGTAAGACTTCACTGGAAGAACAAGATAAATGTTGCTAGATAGGAGAACAAATTACCCTGAGCATTTTCTTAGTGTAACACTGTTTGATTGAAGGCTAATGTCAATATGAACACCTCACTAATGCTTCTAATTATTTTGTCAGCCCCATTACTCATGGCATAAATTTGAGGTAGCAGCTTTTTGTAACCACGGCACCCGTGTTTGACACTGTTGGTTGAACCCACCCCAGCTTGACTTGGTTAAAGGTTGCAAGCAGCTTTCTAAACAGAGAGACAGCAGTCAGGGTTGCCCAGAGCTCCAGAAAAGTCCGTGATTAGAAGAGCCATTTGTTCCCAGGGAACCAGGGCTCAGGGCATGTGGAACAAGGGGTGATTGCTTCAGGGGTGGGGGGATGTTCTGAGTTACAAGAAGCTGCAGGATGAGGTGTTGATGTGGGGATAGCCATCAGCAGCGATTCCACTGCTCTAGGTCTAACCCTGAGGAGAGCTTTATGCCTAGGCCTGAGCTTTGTTGCAGAGCACTGTGATCATAAACATCAGTTTTCACTGTGGGGCTGAAATGTGTTTGCAATTCATTGTCTCTTTTTCTGATTAAGTTTGGTTTTGTCTTATTAATAGACTTGGATTGCCTGTCTAATAAACAAACATGAGTCATCTGAAGTTGTTTGCAGCTGTGCTGAAGTGTCATGGCACTAAACTTCTGGAAAAGCAGAATATAGCCAGAAGGGCATTTTTACATGGCCAACGGTATCTTTCATCAGGAACCTCAGAACCTTCCCTGAGTGGGGGCAATTCAAGTTACGTGGAGGAAATGTACTATGCATGGCTTGAAAACCCTGAAAGCGTACATAAGGTAAGTCTGAAACTCACCTTCAAATAATAATAATAATAGTTTAAGAGTGGAATGTGGTTTTTTTACCTTTTAACTCGTTTTTTAATAAAAAGCTCAGGAAAAGGGCTTGCATGAAATGAAAACTGTGAAATTAATTTCCCACATATTGATTGTTGTAAGATGTGATATTGCAACTATAAAGGTACAGAGGAGCCACAGGCATGGTGAGCTGAGGGGAAAGAATGAGAAGTCCAGAACAGAAATAGTAAGCTGCTCTGAAACTTTGTTCCTCCATGGAAATGCTGTTCAAGCGGTTTGTAAAGTAATTAGTTAAATCCAGAAGAAGACCCAAGAATAAAATACATTTAATTTTTTGGTTTATTGTAATAAGATTGTATCAGAGAGTGTGTTATATTTAAATAATGTGTGTTGACATTGGTACTTCCAAGCTGTCTGAAGAAGATGAATGTTTAGTTCCCCTTAGGTAGCTGTGGAAGTTGTAACCTTAAAACTGAATCTGAAATTGTCAGAAAATTCTTCTGAAGTATCTTGAAAAGTATTTTGTTTAGTCTCTCTCCATCTCTATCCAGGCAACATACATTTGTTTCATTTTTTTTTGAACTTTAAATCTATTGCCCAAATCCTTTCTTGTGGGCAAAATACCTAGACTTATTTTCTAACAAGCTTTCTGCTGACAAGGAAGGCTCTGTTGTGGTGATACATGTGTAGTAACTTAAAAAGCTGATGAGAAGTCTGATAAATTCTAAGACAGAAAAGTCATTTTCTAGGGAAGTAATGTGAATTGTGCCTAAAATGTTTACCAAATTGGTTGTCTGTTCCCTTCTTCTCGAGGCAGGTATATCAAAATGTCACTTGGAAGTTGTTGTTCTAAGTTTGATAATCTATCTGCAGTTTGATGAAGTGATGCACACTGAGGGGGGGAGGGAGAACAAAAAAGGAGACCAAAAAAGGCAGTTCTGGGTGGTTTTTTGGATGTCGTGTATCAATTTAGTCCTGTTGAAAGCTGACACACACAGTGACAGTGCTGAAAACTGATTGTCATTCACATAGCAGATAGATCCTAGGCCTTTTATGTTATACCTTAACCTGAAACTGGAGAGACCTTCTCCAGAAGTGGCTCCTTCTCTCATCCCATCTGACGTGAGACCTCGTCCTGTAACTGGCAGCTGAAGTTCCAGCCAGTGTGGAATGGAGTAGCACATTGTGGGGCTGCACTGAACTGCTTCCTGAGAAGCCCTCATGATGTGTGGGGGTTGTAGATCCACATCAGCCCTTTTGTACTGAGGACACTGAGGGGATGAACTCACGCATAAGGAGTGTGTGTGGTGACATCACCATGACATTGTTTTTATTTTATTTACATTATGTTGGTTCGTGGTGAGCTTCTTCCTTTGGGAAGAATGAAATTCTTCGTTCACACCCTTTGCAGTGGAGTGTCTTTTGCTGCTGGGAAACCCTGCAAGGCTCTCACGGGGTGAGCAGTTCCCCTCGGTGAGCACACCCCAAGTGCCGAGCCCTGCATCAGCCTGGAGCGGGGCGGCAGCGCTGAGAGCCGGTCCCGCCGCCGCCCGGAGCTGGCCAGGGTGCTGAACTAAGGCCTCGCAGGAATTCAGCCCTCCTCGTTACCTTGCTGGTGCTCGGGAGTTGGTGGAAATGCTCAAAGTGCTGCCAAAAGGCGATCCAATTCGTCTGGCAGTTCAGGCACAGTCTGACGATGGATCCTGATGAGGTGATGCACTTTGTAGGTTGAACAGTGATAAACAGTGAATTGACAGAGGAATGTAAGTGTCCTGGTGGAGTAGGGTGTGGCCTAGGGAGTGGATCCCAGGCAATTCAAGATGCATTTTAGTCGTGGTTTAACCCCAGCTGGCAACTAAGCTCCACACAGCTGCTCAGTCACCCCCACCAGCAGGACTGAGAGAGAATCGGAAGGGTAAAAGTGGGAAAACACATGGGTTGAGATAAAGACAGTTGAATAGGAAAAACAAAAGCCATGCATGTGAGCAAAGCAAAGCAAGGAATTCATTCAACACTTTCCATGGGCAGGCAGGTGCTCAGCCATCCCCAGGACAGCAGGTTTCCATCATGTGTGTCGTGGTGACTTAGGAAGACAAATGCCATCACTCTGAACATCCCCCCCTTCCTTGTTCTTTCCCCCAGCTTTATTTGCTGAGCACAATGTGTGATGGTTTGGGATATCCCTTGGGTCAGTTGGGGTCAGCTGTCCTGGCCGTGTCCCCTCCCAACTCCTTGTGCACCCCAGCTGGTGGGGTGGAGTGAGGAGCAGAAAAGGCCTTGATGCTGTGTAAGTGCTGCTCAGCAGTAACGAGAACATCTCTATTTTACCAACCCTGTTTTCAAATCCCAAACAGGCCCAAACCAGTTACTGTGCAGAAAATTAACTACCTCAGCCCAAACTGGCACAATTATAAAAATGGGTGTATTCTTTTCTAGATTAACTATATGTAATATACTTACAACAGTAATGAACCAAAATAAATTCACTGTGTCCCTGGTTTATGAGGCTTAGAAGAAAAAGGTTGATGGAAATAATGGATTACAGCTATTCTTGCCTAAATAATTAGGTTTTTCACAGCCTAGGAAAAAAGTTAGGGGGAGAAGAATGTTTCCAATTAATTTTACTTTGTTTCATCAACTTAATTTATTTTTGGTTTCTTGAAATCCATCTGATTTCATCAACTGAAAGCTGTAAGTACCTACTCAAGATTTTTACTGATGGAAATTGTTCAATTTGGGCTTTTCAACCCTTAGCATTTTTAACCTGTTTTATAAATCTCCCGTTTTCTTAAAAATACAGAAAAATTCATGCCATAATTTTATGACTGTAGACAAGTTGTGAATTTGTCCTTCTGCTATGGAAAGGAGTGGAAGCATTGGGAAGTAATGCCAAGAGACACCATGTGGTGTTGGTTGTGGTATTGTTAATAATTTGACTCTCTGCAGGCCACTCGTATTTCCATGTTTTATCCAATATGTCCAGCACAGAGAGCCAGTTTGTGCTAGGGGTTTAGATATAACATTCTGGTTCATTTTCCTCTTTATGTCTTATTTCTCCTCATGTTTCTTCTTGTTGGATAGCCCCTTTTCAGAGGGGATGTGCCTCCTAGCTGATTAGATGGAAAAGCTTGCTTGTTTTTTTTTTTTTTTTTATTTTTCCCCTTTAAAAATCACACTCTATTCCCTTTTACTTAGAAACTGCAGGTTATCAAGGCTCTCCTAATAATTTCCCTCTCAGAAGATTTGACTGGACATGTCTTCTTCCCATGTGGGGTTATTTAAAACTGTTTGGAATATGGCTGTCACATTCCAATGAGCATATTCCGTGTTTCTGAGAATCTCTCTGTTCTGTGTATATCATGGTTGTATGTCAAGGAATATGCATGTATACACATAGAAGTTTTTATTCTTTGTGCAAATCCATTCCTTATGATTACCTGCTTTTCCTTGGCTTTTGAATTTCCCATCCTTAGGGTAGCCAAAACAACGATCAGAATAAAATGACGTGGTCTCTGAAAAAGGCATCATTATTTCTCCTTGAAGCTTGGTGTCAGGGCCATAGATCATAAGAGAGAAGCTTGACAAGGCTCAGTTATTACTATCACAAGATTAATTACAAAACTGCATGGCTGGATATGGAGTACATAATGCCTGCCATGTTATCCTGCATGCAGCCACTCTACTGTGAGTGCGTAATCTCTTCCTTGGCTTATGTACGAGGAAAAAGTGTGGGGGCTTTGTTTTGTTTTGACTTAGTTTTATTTATTTTCTTCTTTAAGTGATGTAGTGATGCTCAGTGTGTGTCTTTTAAGGCTTTACTGTCCTCGCTGCAGTTGATAAATATTGTGATGTCACTGGGAAAAAAAACAAACCATCAGGATAACGAATATGTTACTTGTTATTCTAAGTGCAACACTGTTTATTATATGAGAGCAGAATGTTGCCACTGAATCACTTGAATGGTGTTATATTACTTGAAAAAATAATGGTTAACTACAATATAGATTTGCTGACAGAAAGAGAAAAAAAAAGAATGTCATCTATGACTGTAGTAGGTTTACTTTTTTGCAGATGTATTTTTCTGTTATAAGTCTCCTCTACCATTTTCTTGAAGAACTTTACTAATTTAGTTGAGAAGCTGCAGGTTTGCTGTGAGACCAAGCTGGTCTTCTGTCTGTTCAATCACATGGCAAGTGCTGTTGCCAAAGACTGACATTGATACACAGGACTTGAAGACTATAATCTGGTATCAATCTTGAAAGACACTATAGAAATTTGTAAAGGCTTTGATGGATGTGTATCTAGAAAAAACTAATTTTCTGTAGCCAAATGATGTATTTTCCCTCCCCTCTGATTAAATGTCAAGCCTGCTCAACAAATCAATAAGTTCAAAAATGTGATAGGAAAAAATAGTATAGGTTCTTTCTGTCCCAGCTGGCTGCATCTTCAGATGTAAACATGTTCTTTGTATTTGTGAGTTTGCATGAAGGAATGGTCCTGTGCTGATTCTTCTTAAACAGGTCAAAGTCTATTTGGATTTAGTTTGCAACTCTCTCAGCAGAGCACTTGTCTAAAAACATATTCAGTTATTTGTGGGACTGTGCTGTGGCAACTTTTACATCTAAATGAAAAGGCTTTGACTCAACAAAGGAGTCAAATGCTAATGATGAGGTTCTAATCCACAGGTTCAATGAGTCCCCTCTATTTCCATAGATTGAACTTGGAAGTTTGGATGATGTTTAGTCCTTTTATGCTTCCCCTCTCATGGTGTTTCTAAACAGCTTAAACCTTGCAGAAATTTCAATGTGAAGATCTTTTGTTAATGAAAACATGATTTTATAAATATTTGTATGTTGTGCCATGTTTGTACTACGTTATTTTGATTCTTTTGTGTGTTCTGCAATGAATATATTAATTAACTTTTTTTAAAATAAACTCACTGGGCTACTTTTTGTCTTTCCTGGCACTTAGTTCCTTGAAATGTGTTAGTTTGAAGCTTACAGCTGGGGTAAATAACGTGCACTGCACAAAATTAAATTTCTATCAGTTCTTCTGTTCCAGTTGCAAAGATTTTAAAGTTTTGAAATAGCTTCATTTTTTTTCTGAAGTTAGCCAGGTGAAGGAAGTGTTTTATGACCTTTCATTAACTTGTGTGGCAGCTGTACACTGGACACAAGTGTTGCTTAGTTGCCTGCTACTGCAGACTTCCTTCTTTGTTGAGTGTAAGCATCTCAGATGTTCTGTCCCATATCTCTGTTAGCATTCATATATATGATACCATTCTAACCAGGGCCAGTGACCACCTCATTAGAATGGAGGCAATTGGGGAAAACAAGATTTGGGCATATGTGAGTGAAGTAGCTTCTTTAAAAGCACAGGTGGAAATAAAAGGATCTTTTGCTTCTTGTGATTCAGCTTCTGAAATAAGTACCCTTTTAAAGTTATGACTTGGACCTGGAACCAGGTCCATAATTTCTTTCATAGTAAGGTGACCTAAGCTGGTGAGGAAGGGGTCTTCTAACAAAAGCCTCACTCAAAAAAACTTACTTGCTTTTAAACAGTTTCTTCAAGAAAAACCCTTAAGGACTGACTCTAATATAGTGTATTCAGTTATGAATTATAGAATGTATAAATTCTATAAGTATCATTAAAGGAAAGGATTAATTTCATTTATTAAGGTTCTTTGTTTTTAGGCTTGATAGCTCTTTACCAGCCACATAATATCATACCCATTCCTGGTTGCCTGAAATAAATAGCACAAGTAAAAAGAGCTGTGTGAATGGATGACATATGAAGATGCTTTGCACTCATAGATGTGCTGGAGAGTTTTCCACTGAGCAAGCTCAGTGTATGAAATAGGAGGAAAAGGGCTCTGTGTGAATAACACACAGAGTTGCTCCCGAGATTTGGACATGTCAGTGCTCTCTTTTTGCTGGTAATTTGTGGTACTTAGCACTGTAATGTGGTGCTTTTGCACCTTGAAGGACCTGCTTTTGGTTGAGACTTCTGTTTGAGGTAACAAATTTTCCTTCTTCCTCTCTGTACATATGTCCAGTCCTGGGATTTGTTTTTCCGAAATGCTAATGTTGGCCAAGCACATGATGCCCATCTGCCAGAGCAGCTGGAAAGAAAAGCATCATTTCTTCAGAGCCATGGCCTGGCCCAGACACCGGGTAAAGCTGAAAAGCTTGTTGAAGATCACCTTGCTGTGCAGTCTTTGATAAGAGCATACCAAGTAAGTGTACTTTCGGGGGAGGTTGAGGTCCTCTCCTTTGTGAACAATGTTTTTCTTCCTTTTTTATGTTCTTGTCTCATGGGCCTAACTATTGTCTTTCTTCTTCCAAAATATTTGAACTGGACAGCTTTTTATTTCCTGCACAGTGTCTAAATGCAGAAGTGCTGGATTCAGACTGGGGTGTTCCTCTGGTTTATTAAACTCATTATT
>JAWWES010000169.1:9061576-9126330 GCA_035583135.1 Lophotriccus pileatus
TTATTACCTTCAGACCTGTTCTTGGTCATCTGATTTAGCCTGGAAGCACTTTATGGAGATAGTTGTTTATGAAAGGGAACATGAATCTCTTGGGTTTTGTCCCTTGGGCAGGAGCCAAACAAGTCAAAGCTTAGCTTTTGCTTTCTTTTTTCTCCCTGGACTGTATTAAAATTTTGTGTGTGTGTGTGTGTCTGATTCAATAAGTTACCTGACCAAACTGGAAAGCCACACTATCTGAAATAACTGTGCTTCATGTGAAGGGGGTTTTCCTGTGTGTACTGGTACTAGTGAGTCTCTGGATGCGTGCAGTGAGATAAGGACGCTCCCTTCTCTTCAACAGCAAACTTTTCCATGATCCAAGTCTTCACCTCTGGGGAAGCTTGTATTACAGCTCTAAATGTTACTTTTTGTAAGAAAGGATGAAATGTAATTGCCTTCTCTTACAGCTAGCGTGAAGTTTGAGATTCCTGATTTCAGCAGGATTCTAGATAAAAAGAGAAAGGAGAAATTATGAATTAACCTAAAGCTGAATTTTGGAAGGCTAACAGAGTTTGGGTCAGCTTTGATGGATTTATTTTAGAGAGCTGTTCATCAAAGCTGTCTTTGTTTCACACTCAAATTTTTAACCCTTTTATTAAATTAAGAAATTAAGAAATTAAGTCTAATATCATTATTTTTCCTCTAAATGAAGAAGGTTTTTGGAAACAGGACAGGGGTTTTGGTTACATGTTTTCTAAATGTAAACCAAGTTCAAATATTTTTATTTAGACTTGTATTTAGTATTTTAATTTCAGCAAAAGACTTAAAAACAATGTAAAACAAAACAAAGAAACCCAACCCCTAAAACCAGATCTGTTGAGCAAAATATTTACGTTTGATTTTTATTTTTAAAATAAGTGTGTGACTTTCCAAGACTTTTTCTACAGTTTGACTTGAGCAGATCTGTTCTGCCCTGCCTTAAGGATTTTAACTCCTGTTTGATGTCATCAGAGAATAGAAGAGGAACTTGTTGAAAGCCTTTTTTTGTACACATTGCATTGTCACCTTTGAGTTGGAAATGTGTTGTAAAAGAGCATAAATGTTTGTGAATATAAAGAATGTATGAAATTTGCATAGAAATAGGTGTATAGAAAACAACCAGTTTTGCTTGCAGTAAAAAATTGGTGAAGAATCAGAGAAAACTGGAGAATGTGAGGCTGCTTTGACATGTTGTACTTGAAAATAGTTCAGGGATTGCCATTTTATTCCCTGTATTTGAAAGAGTGTGTTGTCCAAGTCAAGAGATGGAACAGAAATGTCTGTGTAAATGGCAGGCACCTATGTGTCTGCAGCAAACAATCAAAGAGGATTGCCTAAGGCAACTGTCTGTTTTTTAAAAGGTATTTAATACTCTCTCAATTCAGTGTAGGGGTTTGATAATTTGTGACCTTCCTTTGCCTGATAATGAAGTGAAATGGAGAAAAATACAGGATTTTCATTTCTCAAACCTGTCAGTGTTTTATGGTTTTTGTGGCAAAATGCTTTGTGGTCTGCTGAGCTGGACTTCTGAAAAGGCAGATAATCTACTGCTTTTTCTAATGTAGAGCACTGGACACACTGAAACAGGGATTTCCAGTGAAGTGTTTGTGCTTAACAAAAGCGTGTCTAGAAAAATCGATTTCTTGAGTCTGCTTTTATTTTGGGGTGGGTTTTTTTTTGGTTTGGTTTTTATTGTTTGTTTGTCTTCTTTATTTTCTTTGCATTTTAAGGTCTGGTTTCAGGTAGTGTGTACTTGCATTTAGTCGAAGTTATGGCAGTTGATGAAAATTCTTCATGCATGTATTTCCACAAGGCTGATCTGATTTTTGCAGGTGTTACCGTTTCTTGTATCCAGTGAAAGTAGTAGAAGTTATTAAGAATAGCTTGATATTGAGGAAAATACTGTCATTTAGTTAAAAACCAATCTGCTCCTGGAGTGTAATATGGCACGTCACTTTACTGATTTGCTCTTCTGGGTTTTGGCACTTTTGCTGCTCTTGTTTGTCTTCCTGTTAATACTGCAGAGCAGACGTAACTTAAGGAGGCGAATTCTTTCCCGTTGATGATGCTTGAGACGGAATTGTTTGCTTAGTTCCAGTCAGATAGAGTTAGTGCTGCTGTAAACAGTCAGATGGCACAGATGATACCGTGGGCATCATTTGGCCTGTCAGAGTTTTGTTACTGGTGATTCATGAGATGCAAAGAATCACAGAAGTCGGGCTGAATTTACAGGGCTGGTGGTTCTAGAAAAGGTGCTGCATTTCTGGTTTTTAATGACTGGAAACCATTTTGTTATGAACTCTCCTGCAAATATAGAATACCTGGATCAATCATACTCTATTACTGTGTGAGGCACTTCACTATTAATAGTAGAGTTTATAATTTCTTTTTTTTTTTAAGGGACAATTAGGATACTAATAGTGTGAATGAAATTCTACTCAAGTGATCTTAATTTGTCATGAAAAAGAAAAATTTTAAGGAGAAAATATTCATCTATACAAAGCTTTTAATGAGTTAATTTGGCATATGAGAGTCACCCATAAGAGATATATTAAAAGTTGTTTTATATTTGTGGCTCTAATGGATGAGTTAGTTATTTCTTTCTGTAGCAATGTTATATGATAATGTAAGGCACTAGTTTATAGTAATTTGTGGCATGCATTGACACCAGTTATACTGATAACTGAAAGCTGGCGAAATTCCCCACTCAATTTGTGTTCTTTCGTGTCTTGAATGTCAGTTTTATTACAGATCAAATTTCCAAAATTTCACAGTTGAAAATGGATGCTATCAGGTGCTATCTGATGAAGAGCAGAGCTCAGGAAGAGCAATCCTTTCACTATCAATATAAACTACTTCAGCACCAATCAGTGTTTTAGGTCAGCAATACTGTATTTTAGTATTCTTCAGGTTCAGGAAGGAAGATTCAGGCAGAAATACAAAATGACTGAATTGGCAAATGGTAAGATCTATAGACTAGTAATAGTTTCTTAATTTTACTCAGAGATTGAGAGTAATCTTTAGTAGCTTTCTTCGCTTAAACTTCAGCATAATCGCAGTTGACTTGTGTGTCAGACAAAATAAATGTTATGTTCTAATGTGTATTCATTAATTTTTAATACAGGTAGTATATGTAGCTAGTGATATAATGCTTATTTTTTGTTCTTATGGAAAAACTTGGGCAATATGTGACCCTCTCATCACATTAGTGGTGTTTGCTCATTTGACTTAATGGCTGAGATACATACTGTGGAGAGATATCAGTGAATTTTTCTCTTTCCCTGACTTTTGTTAGTTTTTCTCTTACTTTCCTGCATTTTCAGATCCGTGGTCATCATGTGGCTCAGCTAGATCCCCTTGGAATTCTGGATGCAGACCTGGATTCATTTATTCCGTCTGACCTGATTACTACAATCGATAAGCTCGGTGTGTACGTCTGGCTGCCTTCCCTTCTTGTTTGCAGTGGTCATTTTGCTCTTGTGTCTCATTGGGCTGAGGTGATCGGATAAGACATTTCACAGAACCATAGAAAGGATTGTGTTGGAAGAGGCCTTAAAGATCACCTAGTTCCAACCCCACTCCATGGGCAGGGATGCCACATTTCAAGGAACCTGCTACCTTTTCTGCTTGCTGGTGTCACAAAGTAGTGCCTTTGAGTATCTGTAAGGGGGCTAAAATTTCAGGACTATGGAATTTCTACTCTAAGATCACAGGTGAAGTTCCTGTGAACTCATCTGCTGATGAATGATGATTATAAGCACTCTTTAAAATCCCTAAATCTTGTATTTTTGAACCACACCAGAAATTAATACTAATCAATACATTAGCCCAAGACTCTGGTAATCTAAATTACTCTTACGCCACTATGTTTGCTACATGCTTGAACTGGGGACACCTGAAGACTAGTCAATAGGGAAAACAAGCAATAAATAAAACACTGGACAGAGGGACTTAGGGAAAATTTCGTACGAGATTTGGATTCTAGTGTCTGATACTTATTCCTTCTGTGTATCTTGAAGAATTCTTTTGAAGGTTTCAGAAGAAAAGATGGAAAGCGTAGAATTCTTTGCTTGTGGGTATAATCCAGTGGTGATCACTTCAGTTTACTGCTGGAAGAGTGTAGTGCACAAGGGTCTGCCTTTGCAAAGGTAGTTCTGGTCGTTCACAGGGCATGTCTCAGAAATTGCACTGATCAATTTCTTTGCCTCTCTCTGCTTGAATAAAAAAAACACATAATTGATTTTTCTCTGCTCTTCAATCTACCTGGTTTGTTTAAAATGTGGTTTTCTACTTGATGAAGACACTGAATCAATTTTTCTTTGATGTGTTGGGAAGCTTTTCAGACCAGACATAAAACATAGTGCAAGCAGTAGGTAAAGCATATTCTGCTTAATTTTACTGTAAGATCATCTACTGCCTCGCTGCTGCTGTGTTTTCTATATCTGGTGGTAGGGAAAGAAGCAGTTCTGATCATATAGGGGCAGTAGAGTGCCTAAGACTGTAAATTGAGAGGTGCTTACACAAATTGGGTGTTCCCTCTGAAGTTTGTCAGTTTTAATTAAAGGAAAGTACCTACTAGAAAATACACTGGACATTTACTGAGTGAATGTAGTTTGGAGCACGGGTCAGAGCCAGCATGTCAGTGCACATTTTAGACTAAAGATAACTTAGTACAGAGTGCTGTCACTGGTCAGAAGGCATCATACTGAAACCCTTATGCCCATAGGAAAAATATGTGAGACCTCTGAATGAGATGACTCTGAGAGAGTAACTGAAGTGGTTTCAGTTTGTGAGGGCAAACAAAATTTCTACCCTAGTCTTGGCACAGCAAAAAAGTGGAAGGTCTCAAATGTTACCTATCCTTGAATGTTCCAGGCAGGAAACTTATGAAAGGTCTCTGCCAATATAGAAAGTATTTTAGTGCTTGATTTTTTTTGTATGTATTTTCTTTGCCCTATCTTCTTGTTTCTTTTTGAGAAACCTTGTGGTGAGAAGTTTCTTCTGAGAGTTGCTTCTGAAAGTTCAGGATTTCAGTAAGGTTGTATCTCTTTAAACATGAGGTGATGCTTCAGTAAATACGTGGTGCTGCAGTACAAAGCACAGATGTTCTGTGTGTGCCCAGATCACTCCTGTACGTGTTCTGGTTTATGCATGATAGAACATGAAGAGCCTGTGAAGTCTGAGGGAAAGTCAGCAAAGAAAAAACCAAACTACCACTTAGAACTGCTTTTTTTTCAAATGACACTAAAGCCCCTTCATTCCCCATGTCCCTCTACCTTCCTGCTGGGAAAACACCTCTTACCATACCAAAAAGGAGAAGTAGTGGGACCTACCCTTTTTTTTTTTTGTCACTCCAGGTTTGAAATTTTAATATATTATTAAAATTGTTACTAAAACAAAAAGGAATACTTTAAAATGTTATTTTTAAAGCACAGAATGTATTATTTACTGACAGTGCTGTATAGTAAAAGTGGTGGCAATGCAGTCCTGTGGCCTGACTTCAACTTTAAATGCTAAGTTCTGTTATTATTTCAGCTTTAAATTGCTGCTTCATTTTCATCTTCAGAAAAGTCATTTAATAGGGAATAGGGAGCACTATTGATTGACTTAAGAGTCGTGTGCAGGCTGTCTTATCAGTGTTAAAGTGCATGTCTGCAGCTTATCTGGAACCAAGATAAAGAGTTCAAAGTTAAAAAGAAGGTGGTTTTAATTTTTAAAATATTTTCACACATGCACACACATAACCATTGAGATCAGCTCAGCTGGTTAGAGCACAGTGCTAAGGTCACAGGTTCAATCCCTGTACAGGCCATTCACTTAAGAGCTGGACTTGATAATCCTTGTGGGTTCCTTCCAACTCCGAATATTCTGTGAAATGCTGTGAAATACATATTTTTAATATATATATAACTTTTTATAACTGTATGTAATGTCTGTTATAAGTGTTATACATTTGCTTCTTACAGTTGTAAGAAGCTATTTTTCCTTTCATTTAATAGGTTTAGGTTTAAATTATACAAAGCCTTTAACTTGTCTTTAACCTGTCTTTCAGTCTTGTCGGTTGTGTATTTTGGTTTTTGAAACTGCCTAATAGTTAAGTGAAGTATTTTCTTAAATAATATTCTCAGCTAGAAGAAGTTTAGGTATGTCTAAATGAAGATGGACAATATGCTTAAACATACGCTTTCCTTGTTTTAGTTGGTGGGGGTGTGGAAATCTTTGTCTGCAGGTCATTACATGACTATTTCAAACCACCCTAAAAAGAGAAAGAGGGTGAACAGAAGTACCTTGGAAGTTCAACCAAAGTGCTTGTACAGCATTGCATTGAGCATGTTGTGTATTTTCTCTTAGTGTATCTACTAATGTAGTATGCTTCCAACCAGCTGGTTCTCTCCATCAGGAGGGGATTCTTTTTGTGTTTGTTGCTCATGACAGAGCAAGGAATAAATCCAAGTCATTACAGTTAGTTGCTTTACTGAACAGTGAACTGCAAGATATAGCATGGAGAATCAATGGCATATGTGCTAATATGCTAAAATATAAAAAAAGTTTGGGTGACTTTAGTTTCAGTTGTTTTATCTGAGCATTTAAGAATGCTCAGATAAAAGATATAAGACTTATACTTCTAATCAAACAATGACTATTTAATTAAAACATTAATATTAAAATCCAGACTGAAGTGCATTTTAGTAATGGATACCTTCAAAATAGTCACATTTTCAATTTTTATTCTGGTACCTTCTTTCTTAATATTGTTTTATTAAACATAATTGCTGTGGTTTGAAAAACAATGCCGGTTTCCTTTTTGTCTCCTGCCCTGCTCTGCAAATCAATAATGTACCTGTTGTAGGGTTTTATGGTTTGCATGAATCAGATTTGGACAAAGTCTTTCAGCTGCCAACAACCACCTTCATAGGAGGAAATGAGAACAGTCTTTCTTTACGAGAGATCATCAAACGCCTGGAGGTCAGTGGGACATTTTTGAATTTGTGATTGTTTTCATCCAGACCAAAGTGAACTTCTTCCAGTTGTCAGTCACAAAAAAAACCCTAATAATTTGTCAGTTATTAATAGAGCATGTAAAGAATTCAGGTGACACGAAAAATAACCTTTGTGCTGTTTCTAGAGGTAGCAGCACCTTTGGGTTCATTACCTGGATATCTGGAATACATAGATTAAGGATGAGTATAAAAGAGGTGAATATGGTAGAATACTAATTCAAGCCCTTGCTCTGTCAAGAACTGATATTGCTTTAAAGGAGTAGAGCCTTTAGAAATTGTCTTTTAAGTGCCAAACCGCAGGTAAAACAGCTCTGTATACAGTGCTCAGGGTGTTCAGAGGTTGCCCTCAGATCCCCAGCTTTAGCGAGACTTTTACTTGAGATAAAATGTGAAGGCTGGGTACCAAATTCATGAAAGCCCAGCTGTAGCTTGTGGACAGTGATTTCCTTGTTTTCCATCCCCAGTCATTTTTGTGGAGTTTCATTGTCTGACAGGTGATAAGGTTTATGCCACAGGAAGTCATCAAAGCGGAAATAATTTAAAGCAAAACTAATTTGAAGGAATCAATATCATTAGAGGAGAACTCCAAACAGCAAAACAGCAAGTAGGAATGGTAATGAATTTGCAGACTGCTGAGTGACTTGGTGCTGGATATCCTCAGTTGCTTGACTTTTACACTGGCTTATCTGGAGCTTGGTAAATTGTTAACATATTATCTCTGTTGTGCATTTGAGCTCTATATTTGGGGTTTTTCCTGTTTTTGTACTTCTAGCTTATCTGTGTAGCAATTTCCAAGAGACAATCCTTAAAATTGCAATGTGCAAATAAATGGACAAAATCAATAGCGAAATCTAAAAGCCTCAAGGAACTGATTTGTGTGAAGGAGAGAGAACACTCTGGTTTCCTCTTCTCTCTAGAGCTTTGGATTTTTTCTTTTTTTTTTTTTTTTTTTAATTGAAATTAACATTCAATTCCTTTTTAGAGGCTCTCTGTATGAGTAATTTTGAACCTCTCTGTTCAGAGCGGTTTTGTCTCAAACTCACACTAGGTCTTACTTTTGTTGACCTTTATTTTGGAGACATTTTTTCTGATGAAATAGTCTTCTTAGGGTAAGAAAAAGAAAATTTAAAAAATTAATAAGGAGATATAATTTCTGTTGTGCCTTTGCATTTCTCCCTGCCCTTTCTCTGCTCTCAGCTGCTTGGATTCTTTTTCAGATTTTCAGGTTTCTGAAACTCAACAGTTATCAGATAATTTGCATGAGACTTCATATCTGTCTTCTCAGTGTCTTTATTGCTTGATTTCAGGTGACATTTAAAAAGACAGGGTAAATTTTGGTAAATTACTGGAAATCTTTGCTGGTGCATCTAAAGAAAAGACTGTACTATGCCTGTAAGAACAGTACTGAGTTAGGTGAAATGTGCCAGTTAAGGTGGGTTTATTGGTCTGCTTTGAATATACCACCAAATGAGAATCTTCTAGTTTCAGAATTTTGTTACTTTGTAGAGAAAGCTTTGAGGCACAAAATTAGATTCAGTAAAATAATTTATTCACCTTTAGAATTACTGTGGGGAAGAGGAAGATGACAATATAGCCTTCAGAAGAGCAACAGAGAATATAGCTTAAAAAATGTATTTGTTTCTTTGTGGCCCATTAGCTCCTAAAGCTTCCCTGTTGGTGTTTTCATTTCCTAGAATACCTACTGCCAGCACATTGGCTTGGAGTTCATGTTCATCAATGATGTGGAGCAGTGCCAGTGGATCCGGCAGAAGTTTGAGACGCCGGGAATTATGAAGTTTACTAATGAGGAAAAAAGGACTTTGTTGGCCAGGCTGGTGCGCTCAATGAGGTACTGGGGTGGTGCTGGGAAACTGCTCTGTGACTGCTGGGTGGGTGCTGGTGCCATCTGTAAACTGCTGAGGTGAATAGACTCAGTGAAATTTGGAGCCCAGGTGGGTGCAGTCAATCTGGCTGCAATATCAAAGGAAAGTGTGTGCTGTCAGGTTTGTCAAGGTCTGTGTTGGGGCTTTTAGTATTCCATTATCTTAAAAGGCGGGTTGTGTTCTGTAACATTTGTCCAGCCCTTAGTGGCATCTCTGGCAATGCTTTCATTGGCTTGAGAAAATAAAACGGGAAAAAGTTGTTTCAACAGACAAGTAATACAGATCTGTGGTAAAGATTTGTATCCTGTTTCAGAAAATAGGTGTCAGAACAATGTTGGAATGTTATTTCAAGTCCTGTTTCTGCCCTTTTCCTCTTGGGATGCGCCAAGATGTGCAGCACTGTTGCCTGACCTGGCAGCAGCAGTTTTAGTCTCTGCAATGTAAGGAAGCATATATGGAAACAACTTATTGATTGCTTCCATTGTGGCTATCTGTGTGGAAATACTGTGATCCCAGAGACTGAATTATCTTCTTATCCTTAGAACAAGACTTCTCAGACACAAGATTCACTCCAACTTTTACAATCTAAAATATTTGCATGTCCTTTGATAAATACAAGTGTCAGAAATTCCTAAAGGCACATTTTCTGTGAAGATTCCATGTTCAAAGACATAAAAGTGAAGTGCTCATTGGAGGTGTCAAAAGATATTTTTCCAGGTGTTTTGTTAGCCAATATTATAGCAAGATTGTATGTTTGATTAAAGGTTTCATTTAAACAGAAGTAAAAATGTCACTTAATGGTCAAGTGAATATTATACTTTAGTAAGTTAGTTTGTTGTTTAACAGGTCCTCAGTATTAATCACCTCCATTTATCTTAAGACAGGAATTTGTGCTTTTGTTCCTGCCTAAACTATGGAAAGATCTGGGGTTTCTAGTAGGATGAAGGAGCTGAATGTTTATCTTCTGCCAATTTAATTCTCTCCTGAAAGTGGAAGAAAAATAGTTTTACAAAAATTTCTATCCTGCTCTCTCCAGTGTGCTTTTTATTCTACGGTTTGAAAATCATTGAGGAAAAAAATCTGGTTTTGTAGAAACCTGGTTGTGCTCTTGATATTTGTGGCTTTTTGAGGCAGGTTTTCATTGTTTTGCTCCAGAATAGTGTTTTCAAAAATGTTCATTCCAAGTACTGCAGAGTTCAGGGACTTGAAACTGAATTTTAAGGTTGGATTTCTCACCCTTTGTGGTTTTTACCGATAGGTTATTGTACAAGGCTCATTTTTAACTCCTCCTTCTGTAAAATACTCCTTGTACATTTTGAGCTACTTTGCATAAACATTAGACCCTGATGTGGTGTCTGATCTGGGCAGGGTCAAACATTTCCAGATTATCCCTTTCATGAGTTTTGTTCGTCACTGGGTACAGAATGCATGCAGTGACAGTGGAGGGGCTGCCAGCCCTTGTGCACTCCTAGTGGCACGTGGGGGACTTGCAAGATGTGACTGAGAAATACTGTAGTTGTGCACACTTAGTGGCAGTTTGCCTCAAATAATGAACTTGCTGCTTGTCCAATACTGGCTTAACTTGGAGTTGCAAGGAGGAGGAAAGCAGCATGTACACTGCTTTGATTTGTCCTGTAGGACTTGCTGTTCCCATGGGACCCCACTTCCAGTTTCCTGGCAAAGCCTCACAGACTTCCCTGAGGAATTCTGGCAGAATACCTCAGCTGAGGGTCTGGCTTGTAGCTTGGATGGCTGAATCATAAGGGTATTTGATGGGTGAGCTAAGGAGAGTCTTTTGGCAACAACTCATTTCACTGCCTTCAGGATTTCAATCTAAAGAGGTAAATGTCAGCATTGTAAACGAGGAATAAGTTGAGTATTAATGGATTATGGCAGTGTTGTGAGTCGAGGCATTGCACAGATGATGTAACCAATACAGTTACTTTGATGAAGATGTATTTTCTTTGCCTTTTGTATCTCCAAGCTTTACAACATATAATCCTTTCAACATTTGTTAAAAGGTACTTTTTAACCACTCACTTTGCCTCTGGCCCAAATGCATTAAAGAATGTGTCCTAACTCTTGGCAAGTTCCCAAGTGTTACATCACACAGTCCGAGGAGCCCTGCCATTGGATGGGACCTAAGGAATAGGGATGCTTTCTACTCTGTTTTTTTTACAAGTGTTTAATGCAGGTTCTCTGCTATGTTTTCTTCAATCCACAGAACAGACTTCTTTGCTGTCACTCTGCCTTCCCAGTGGTCAGTATTTGTGTACATAAGAACAGAGTTTAACTTGGGAAATTAAGTTGGTCTGAGATGGAGACTCTTAATTTTTTCAAAGTCCTAGTAAATACTTCTCAGATGGAGGAGAAAGAAGACTTAATTCTTTCCTATGTCTTCCTCCCTATGTGTGACTTTATTCCAGAGGCTTAAAACTTGTATTCACAGATGTTTTTAAAACAGTGTAATTTTATTTGCTAAAAGATGTTTGACACTATTTGTTGCATTATCTTAACACAAACACTCTCTTTTTTTTGTGTGTTTCTTTTTGGGAAAGATTTGAAGACTTCCTTGCTCGCAAGTGGTCTTCCGAAAAGAGATTTGGTTTGGAAGGATGTGAAGTAATGATTCCTGCACTTAAGACCATCATTGATAAATCCAGTGAAATGGGAATTGAATATGTTATAATGGGGATGCCTCATAGGTAATGCCGATGAAAACACCCTAATAAATGGGCTTATTGCGTTAAGTTTTGGGTTCTAGAATTTTATTGACCAAGTTGGTATTAAAAAAGCTGTGGCAGCAGGAATCAATCTCAGCAAGTAATGGGAACACAGAACTGTAACAAGTGCCTGTCAGTGAGAGGCTCACAGACCTCACAGATAAATGGTAGAGAAACTCTCCTCAGTGTAGTTTGAAGCTGCAAACAAATGTTGCAGTAGCCATGGTGTTGCTTAGAGTTTGGAAGTGGGAAAGCTTGGTGAATAGTATTGAAATCACTTTTGCAGTCTGCCTTAAGTAATTATTTATGTGGTTATATAAAGACTGCTAGATAACTACAAAATTCACTTGGATAGCTAGCTATTATAAAACATCTGAGGGAGCCCATCGGAGGGACTTGGCAATAGGAATAAGAGTCGAATCAAGAGTTTCAGGTTCAAAAGTTTGAAGTGAAATTTCTGATAGGGTGGTTTGCAGATTCTGTAAGTTTTATGCTGTAGACTCTGTTACTGCCATTTTTGAGACATAACTCTGTCTGGAATTTTCTTAGAGGTCGGCTGAATGTATTGGCTAATGTAATCCGAAAAGAGCTGGAGCAGATCTTCTGTCAGTTTGATCCCAAACTTGAAGCAGCTGATGAGGTAAATTCCTTTTTCAAGAGTTCTGTGTAGAAAAGTCACCATTCAAAGTAGTTTTTAGTTGGTTTGGTCATGGTTGTTATGAAAGTAACATTATCAGCTGCTGAAATGCATTGCCTTCTTTTCTAGTTTGAGGAACATGATTTGGTGAAGTTTCTTAATGAGTGTAAAGATTATGCTGTACCTCTAACATGCAGAAGATATCTTAGGAATGCCTGTAGATGAGTAAGAGTTTGACTGAGTTCATAATCTCTAAGCACCTTTGTTTGTTTTATATAAGTGGAATGAGTATCAATATGCTGCAAGTATTTACCTAAAATTGGATGGCAACAGTAAGGTAATAGAATAGGAGCAGTGTTCCAATTTGAAATTATTTTGTCACACCCATAGTGCATACTGATGTGCAATTAACTAGATTATTATTAATTGCACATCAGCATTTTTCAGGCTGAGGCACAAATTCTAGGCATAGTGATCAGATGCAGCAGGTATGAATGACATTCCTGAATCATGACTACATCTTGCATGTTAGGGATCTGGAGATGTAAAATATCATCTGGGAATGTACCATGAGAGGATCAACCGAGCAACAAACAAGAAAATCACTCTGTCCCTGATGGCTAACCCTTCTCACTTGGAAGCAGTTGATCCTGTTGTGCAGGGGAAAACAAAAGCTGAGCAGTTTTATCGAGGGGATACAGCAGGGAAAAAGGTAAAGATTGTTAAATTTAATGGTAGTTTTTCACAGTATTTTTAATAAAAATAGTTTACCAGTAGTTTCATGTTGCAGAATCTTTTTTTTTTCCTTCTCCACAAAAGGGATATATCACCTGTTGAACTAGATAAGGTTTCTGACATGATACCTCAAGGGTAACTTGAGGAAGTAGGCTTAAAGCTTTCTTTTGTTTGCAATCTGAACAAAGGCAGCAGAATACTGAGAAATTTATGGTGTATTACAAAAATACTGTTCTATTTTATAAGCACTACAGAAATATGGAGAAAGAAATCCTGCTGAGAAGCTTAAATTGCAGTTTTGGTTTCTAATATAGGTGTGCATCTCTCTCTCAGGTTATGTCCATACTATTACATGGGGATGCTGCCTTTGCTGGACAAGGAGTGGTTTATGAGACATTTCATCTCAGTGACCTCCCATCCTACACCACAAATGGCACCATTCACGTTGTGGTCAACAACCAGGTAACAAGTAGAACGTTTTCCAGCCAACCTGTCTGCTGAATAGTTGCTCTCCTATTTCTTTTTATTCTTGATTGTTATTAGTTGAGTGCGTTGTCCTCTCTACTTATTAAAATGGTTGAGATGTTTCTGGAAATGATCATAGTATCTAGCAACTCTGAGTGGATAATATTTTATCACCTACATTTATTTAATTCAATTTGTAATACTTAGTTGGATTAGGTTTGCTTTGGTTTGTTTTTAAGGGAGCAAAAAGAAGCTAGCTAGCCAAACTGAAAAGCTGGTGCTACTGCTGTGTAAATGACTATTAAATGCAAACCTCAAGCATTCAAACCAGAGTAGAAGGAGGTGTCTGAATTATTCCAATAGAAGTTTCTGTCACTCTTAGATTGGCTTCACCACAGACCCCCGTATGGCCCGTTCATCTCCATATCCTACTGATGTTGCTCGTGTGGTCAATGCTCCCATTTTTCATGTGAATGCTGATGACCCTGAAGCAGTGATGTATGTGTGCAATGTGGCTGCAGAATGGCGAAACACATTTAATAAAGATGTGGTGGTTGACTTGGTAAGTCTTGGTTTTCTTAACTTTTCATTCTGTGCATTATGTATTATGCTCTTATTTTTCTGTGGCTTAGAAAAGAAACATTTGATTTTAAAGGCCTTCAGCATCCTCATTTTAAAAAGGCAAACAACTAACAGGCCCACAAGAAGCCATAAGTGTTTTTTCTACCATACATTTCTTAAAAATACCTGTAAAACTATGAAATGGAAAGATTTCATTTTATATTTTGCCTTACCAACAGAAACAATCTTTCCCTTTATAGGTTTGTTACCGCAGGAGAGGGCACAACGAAATGGATGAACCCATGTTCACCCAGCCTCTAATGTACAAGCAGATCCATAAGCAGGTGCCAGTGCTGAAGAAATATGCTGACAAGCTGATTGCAGATGGGACTGTGACACTGCAGGAGTTTGAGGTACACATCAACAGAGTTGAGGGGAGCCTAAGAGCTGTTCAGTGGGAAGACACAACTTTCACTGTGTGCTGTCTGCTTGAAAACCTTCCTTTCATTAATGTGATAAGTCTTCACCCTTTGACAATTTATGTTTCAGTTTGGTTTGGATTTTCGTGTAAAACAAAAGGACTGAAAGTACTGTGAAGTAATTAATACATATTGCACAGAAAAAAATTCGCTTCGGTTTTGAGATTTGTAAAAGGTGATCAGATAAAAATGTTGGAAAATAGAGGCATTTATCAGCTGTTCTTCATCCTTAGACTCTTGAATCAGCAGCAAGACACCCACAGGTATAATTGTAGCTTCATACTGATAACCTTGGCAGGCTTGTGTCCAGCAGTGATGCAATAGAATCAATTTTTTTGTAGGTGGATTCTGTTATCTGCAGGAGTGATTACAGCTCGTGCAGAAGTAGCTTTCCTGAATCGTTGTAAGAGTGTGCCAGTAGTGGCATGGGCTTTGGTGACTGGATCCCGGATCCTGGGTGGATGTTTTGCTGTACAGACTGAACTCAGCATTGTTATTAATGCCTTTAAAGATTAGGTGGCTCGGTAAATTGAGTGTGATGTTGGATTGAAACATAGATATTGCAGAGGCATTCTGCCTCTACAGAATATGGATTGTATCTGTTGCCTTAACAGGTGTGACTAACAGATTCATAACTAGACTCTCACAGAAAAACTAGTTTTCTAAGAAGTTCTTTTCCAGTATTTAGTAGCTTCCGTGGCCAGGAGTATGAGAGCTGGATGGTTCTGATCTTAGAAGTATGACTGTACATTATATTTGGTACTTCAATTCTGGCTCATTCTAGAGTAATGCTTGTAGGTTCAGCTCTTGGTACACTCCTCTGTAACAGCTGTCCAGTGAACTAAATAATTTATTTAGAGAATGTGTTATCCTACTGAATGATAGGTGTCACCTCTAAGATACAACGGTGTTCTGTTTGTCCATTTTAAAAAATATTTTTGTTCTACAGGAAGAAATTGCAAAGTATGATAGAATATGTGAAGAAGCATATACTAGATCTAAGGATAATAAGATCCTACATATCAAGCACTGGCTTGATTCACCTTGGCCCGGTAAGAAGTGTCCTTTCACTTATCCTAGTGTTATCTGAGTGCACTTTTAGTTTGAGTCCATAATCCAGGATTTAAATAGATTTTATCAGATAGTGTTGCTTTAGAATGGAATTATGTGACCTTTGATTTGCCCCTGCTAAGGGTAAATATAGCATTCTTCCAGATCAACTTGAAATAAATGTTTTTCTTAAAAGAACATGTAAAGTAAGGTATGACTTTGAAAAAGATGTCTTCCCAGTTCAGCAGAGAAGTGGCTTTCCTGTACTGTTAACTGTTTATTAACTGTCAGGAAGGAGGACTGTATCTCATGCTCTTTTTGTTTTGTTATTTTTATATGAGGGATTGAGGTGTCATTTGCCTTTTATTGGCTGCCTCTGCCCACATAGTTAGACTTCACAGGGAGTGAAAGCAGAAACAAAACAGATCATCATGTGCCTGTAAGATCAAGTTCTGTTGTCATACAGACAATCAAAATTATTGCGTTTCCCAGTGAAAGGTGAAGAACTAGGTTTAGTCTGCTGCTGAGAATGCCACTTAGGAGTTGTGAATTTTTAAATAAATTGTAGATACTATAGATATCTCTTAAACAGTCCTCGAACATTCACCAAACGTTTTACTTCCAGGATTCTTTAATGTGGATGGAGAACCCAAGAGCATGTCTTGTCCTCCCACGGGCATTTCGGAAGACCTGCTGACTCACATTGGCAACGTAGCTAGTTCAGTGCCAGTCAAAGACTTCAAAATACACTCAGGTCAGCTGGACTTTTTCTTGCTCTTGCTATTTTTCTGTATTTCTGCACAAAAATTGTTGCTGGGCCTTTTCCCAAGGAGGAAGATGCCTGTGACTTTTTTATTTTGACTCTTCTACTCTATGAATAAGGAAAATGTGACAGTTAAGGTCCTGCTGCTTGTTCTCAGCATAATGTTCTTTCAGTATCACATCACTTCTGTTCCATACCTCGTTAAAACAGATTTTCCTCTGAGGGAGGTAAAAGTTTTTTGTAACTTTAAGTTAATACCTTCTTTCATCCTTCAAGTCCTTGTGGAAAATGCAGCATATTTGTGGGACTAACTGGGAAGTAAGAGACCCATCTCAGGAGGCATAATTAATGTGGGGTTTTCTCATGCTAAAACCTGAGGTAATTTGAGGTCCACTTTTCTTGTAGTTAGAGGACTTCCTGCTCAGCTGGGATTTTCTTAGACCTGGCAACATTGCTGGTCTACTATGAGCTGAATTTTAGTACAGCTGAATGGGCACTGTTCTGACAATTTTTCTTTCAACTTACCGTTTAGCATAAATATAGCTTTTTTTCCAAAAAATCTTAGCTTTTATTCTGAAGAGATTCAGTTCTGACTTTGGCATCTATTACAGTAAGAAGTTAACTGTGCCTGTCTTACTGGGGAGTCTCAACACTGTGTCTGAGATATCTTTATTTCTGCATAAAAAATAATTTTAAAAATGTAGATACTTCTGAGTTCTGAGATAATTTTACTTCATGGTCAACTATTGGGAGTAATAACATGTTCGTTCCATGGGGAAACACAGAGACACTTTTAGGGATCTTTTTTCTTTTTTGGCTTGTAGGATATGCACTTAGAATCAGGAGGAAGAGCTTTTTTTGTGTACAGAATCTCTAGCTAATCTTTCTACTCCTTGATGGATGACCCTAGAGAAAAGTGTGTCTGCCATAGATGTTCTTTGTGTTTGTGTTTATTTGGGACAATTAAACACAAATAATGATGATAGGGCATTCCCAGTTATTAGTTGCAGGCTTGTTGAGCAGATACAATGAATGGATAAACTTCAAAACTCTTCTACGCATTTGTTGTGACACTGATGAATTAAAAATTATAGTCACCCAATAAAATTTAGTATTAGACATTCTAATTAAAAAGGTAAGTTGTTCTTATAAAATCTTCACTAAAAAAAACCCAACTCTTGGTTACCAACTGTTTGAAGCTGCTACACTTTTCTATTTATATGATATTCATAGTATTGATCAATCCAGCCTGTTTCATTTTATAACATCTCTAAAAGTCCAATAAGACAAATGCCAAGAAAAAATGAGAAAAGGACCGAAGAACAAAATCACAAACCAAATTACTAATATTTTCAGTCTCTTATAAAAAGTACTTGGTGTTAGAGATGTGGAAATAAATTTTAAAGAAGTATTTCACCTTAGGTCTTTTTAATTGTCCTCAGTAGGTTCTGACACAGCCAGTCTTACCTTGTTTCTGAAGAAGAAAGTATTAACGTTATGCAACCCTTTGCCTGGGAAACAAGATTTTTTACTTTGCTAGCAGTTCAGTTCCAGAAAAACAGTGTGTAGACCCTATTTAGGATCTCTGTTTAACTTAGCCGATGAGGGAGGAGAATGGTGAACGTAATATGAATATAAAATTTCTCTGAAGCAGGTCCATTCATTTCTGATCGTTATTCCACTGTAGGACTCTCTCGGATTTTGAAAGCCCGCTTGGAAATGACCAAGAACAGGGTTGTTGACTGGGCCTTAGCAGAATACATGGCTTTTGGCTCTGTTCTGAAGGAAGGGATCCACGTCCGACTAAGTGGGCAGGATGTGGAGAGAGGTACTTTCAGGTGAGTGCTGAGGTAGCTGTTAAATGGAGTCCCATACTTACAGAAACAACTGGGCATTTTTAAAACACTGTGGTCTTCTGCGGGGAGGGGCAAGTTGGGGCTATTCAGCATCAGTCTCAATGTTATAGGTTCTAGCAGTCAAGAATAATCAAATCTCCTGTGTCTCTGTAAAGAGCATTTTAAAGAAAAGTAATTAAGTAATTAAGGCGGAACAAATATTTTTAAATACTTTCTTCCTTCACTTGCTGAAAAGCAGAAATTATATTTTTTCCCCTGCTTTGTAACAAAAAATTCAGCTGCATTCCACCTAATTGCTAAGAAATAAGGTAAGGGGGTTTGCTGCAGCAGGTTCTGAGTCTTTTAAATACCTTTTCCAGTGGTGGCTGCTTGGAACTTGCATACCCTGTGAACAAACATGTTGCCAGTTGGCAGGCTTTTTGAAGTCAAATAAGATCCTTTTTACTGAGACTTTTAATGACTACAGAGCATGAATGAAGGCAGAATCTGATCACTTGGTAATATATATACAGTTTGCTGCCTTACCTGATTCTCTGTGGAGTAAAATGTTAATGATGTATTTAATTGAAGTCTTTGATGTGATGCCAGTTCCTGGGGTGAATGAACTAGCAGCTGTACTGTGCTTCATTGTGAATGCTTGCAGAAAAGAGAAATAAATCTAAGTGCCTGTCTTCTCTGGTACAGTACTCTCTTTCTGTGCTAAGCTTCATTTGGTATCCAGTCTTTTGGGCTTTCTTCCTTTTGCTTCCATTTTCATGGCAGTTTCACAAAATCCTTTGGACAAGATTTGAAAACAAAACTGAAAATTGGGAGATTTTGCCCTTCTCTGGCTTCTCATCCTCCCTGATCTCAGTACCATGGTGTTGTAAAGTGAGCAGTTCCTGGGACAGGAACATCCATGTTCACTGATTAGCAACTTGCCTACCTGTTTCAGGTGTGAGCATAGTCATATCTAGCAAACCTATAGACTTGTCTTGCAAATAGAGATTCTCTGTATTCCCAATTCTTGCACTGGAGGAAGAGGATTTTTCAGAACTATTTTCCAGATTTTCTTGATACTTAAGATAAAAAAGTTGTTATGTTCACAGCAATATATGGGAAAAAAAAAGTATTCAGATAGAAAGCTATTTAGACTGGTGAAGGCTAGCTAAGGATTCTTGTGCTATCTGGATTTTTTTACTCAGTCTTTTAGAAAGTGAGTAAAAAGGCATTCCAGTGAATTCTTGTGAAATTTGGGACTGAAGCTGATACTGCAGATGTTTGATTTATAGAACCTGGTTCTGCTTCACTGCTGGGTTTTCAGTTTGCCTGATAGGTAGTGGGATCTACAAAATACCAGCCAATGGTGAGATTATGAATTTTTGTTATGAGTGGGATAGGCAGCTGGACAATAAAGGGTGAGATGAAAAAAATGCTTTGGACCTGGGAAAGTCAGAGAGTATTCAGCTACCCTGTTAAACATAAGAGAACACTATAGAAATATGTAAGACTTAGCTCAATCTTCTGTATTCAAGCTCATATCATCAGAGGAATAGATAGAAGAGTTAACTTGTGATACTGACACATCTAAGACATACTTCAGTTTTCATTTTTTATTTGTAATTGAGTTTCTCTGTCATTTATAATAATAGTGAGCAACTTCTCTGACAACTGAAGACATTTGCAAATGCTCGTGCATTTTCATTAGAAAAAAACATATTGCAAACACGTAGAAATTGTATGTCATTTTATGCTCTCTTTGTAATAACTCCCTTCTTCACTCCCAAAAGTCCTTGGAATACATAATGTCTCAAATCTCTGACACTAACTGAAGAGGGAGTATAGGCTAGAATTTGGGAAGAACTGAAGATACTGTGTTGCCATAGTGAAACCAACATGATAGGGTGCTTTCACTGTTTTGGAACTTGGAAAGTGCTGTCTAGAAAATATTCCTTTCTGTCAATATTCTGTGTGAGGGCTTGCTTTCTTCATGTTTCAGTCCTCCACACTATCAATAAATAGAAGCTAGGTAAAGCTGCAGATAGAAGCACCTGGCCCCTTCTCATCTTGGAGGCACACTCTGGAGAAGGGAAGGAAAGAGGGAGAGAGAGAGACTTGAGTCTGTACTGGTTTGATGTCAGTAAACCTAACAATTGCACACGTCTGACTTGTATGTCTGAATGTTTCTGGCTGTCTATCTATGCCCATCTTAATCACCTCTTGCTAGGTAAACACAAGACTGTGCTCAAGGAGCTTATCATCTATCTAGGGCTTCTATCTTTGGCTGAATGGCAGAAACAAAATGTCAGTGGCAAAAATGGTTTCTGCCAAACAGCTGCCTGTTGTGTGAATTTTCCCCTTTCTATCTACTTCCCTAAGTGTGCTATTTTTCAAGGTTCTGGCCTTAAGTTGTTGACCTCTAAATAAATTTCAGAGCTCTTTTGCTACTGTTCATTATAGCAAAGGGAAGTACAAAAAGATCCAGACTTTAGTTCAGTGTTGGCAGCTACACAACACACAGTATTGTTACCAGTACAATAGCTGTCCTTATGTTAGCAGTTGTAAAGCTGGGCATATTGCTGTGATTCACTCAGTTAGTCTGCTCAGAGAGTTAATGGATTACAGTAATTACTTCAGTCATCTCTGTTTTGGTAGTATTCCTCGGTGCCCCATTCTAATGCTGATTAATGGTCTTCTAGAGAACTGTAAATGGTGCATGTGAGTGGAAATACCAGGAAAGAGGATACAATTCCTTCAAGTCTTGGTGCTGAGATTAGATTAGATTAGATTATTTATTTTTGCATAAAAGGCAAACAACAGTTGTTTTAAGGAAAAGATGATTAGAATCTGGTAGGGAGAAAGAATGAAATGTTTTAAATAACAACTTTTCTCCTCTGTGTGTTTTTTACTTCAGTCATTCTATTTTCTAGCAACACCCTCGCCATCCTTTTCCCTTTCCCTCCCAAGTTCTACTACTGATGAGGTATTTTCAGTTTCTGTGAGTGCTGGAGAACAAGCCTGGATAGTCAGTGAAAGTTCTTACAGTGCAGCACTTGTATTTAGATGTGATTGTATTTCACGAGGTTTTGACCAAACCAGGGTGTTGTGTGTAGCAAAGACAACTATGTTGCTAGCATGTGCATTTGATGCTTTAGCTTTAAAAACAGCTCTGCTGAAGCCCAAAGGTATGCTTGGTTAATAAATTTCCTTGAACAACTCTTTGCAGCCATCGCCATCACGTGCTTCACGACCAAGAAGTTGACAAGAGAACGTGTGTTCCCATGAATCACCTGTGGGAGCAGCAGGCCCCCTACACCGTGTGCAACAGCTCCCTGTCTGAATATGGGGTCTTAGGTATGTCTCTGACAAATGTGCTTGTGTTTTAATAGCTCTGCTGCACAAGAAGCAGAGCTCAGCAAGGAAAAGAATGTGAAAAAAAAAAAAGCTGTAAAATGGTCATATATGAAATAGGTATCAAAGCTCTTCCTCTGAGGTTCTGGCCTCTCTTAAACAAGCATCCCCACATTTTACAATTTTGGGATTCACTTGAAAGCATCCATCTGTTGTGGCTGATCTTGGCAATGCTGCGACATGCACCTGATGCTTTCTCAAAAGGGGAGGAACTGACAAGAAAACCAGGGACAGTTTGTAATACAGATAAAAATCCATCCTGGCCATATGTGAACTGCTATTCTGAATGTGCTGTTTCAAGAAAACAAATTCTTGTTAGTGATAGCATTAATCATAGTGAATTATTTTACTTTCAGCCACGCAGAATGGATAACTTCTCTCTGACATGATGAGGGTGGCAGGAGGAATGTAGAGCACAAAATAATAATTTATCAAAATGTTACTGATTCCATGGATAAATAATGAAATATTGTGTGAAGGAAAAAGATGGAACATTGTAGTACATAAAGATGGTAGTAGATAGCTGCTTGCTTCGAAGTTCCAGAAATATTTGATTACGTAGTAATTTTTACAATGCTACATATTGCCTATTTTACAATCCTACATATTGCCTATTCTAATAATATAAAAAATTAAAGTGGTATAAAACTGTATAGTTGGGCTGAAGAGCTGAGATTTTTTTTTTTTAGGTATTTTTGTTGTTTGTGTGGTAGAATTGTGAACAGAATCACGTTTTTGTACCCCTAACATGTAAATGTGAACTCTCAATAGGAAAGTGCAAGCAAGGGTGTGTATAAATGTTAGAAAAATAATTGGCATAGATAAAAAGCAAGAATTTAATTTCAGAGAATGATTGTTTCCAATTTCCTATTGTTTCTCACAGTGTATTCTGGGGTTTCTTAATTTGAGCCTGTTTACAGTGTTGCTGTGAATTTTATGGGTGAGTCATAGGTTTCTGTGTTTGGTTTTTTTTTTACATCCAAATGGAAGTAACAAATGTCTGGATATTTCTGTTTAAATCTGATTTTGTTCCAAAAATTACACCTCAGTAGGAAGCCTAGTGTTGATATGTTGATATTGAAGGGCAATTCTTATTGCCACAGTTCTGTTCTTTAAAAAAACTAACCAAATGGGCTCTCTTTCTTGATCTCATCCTGCTCACTGTTGCCCCTGTCATCTTGCCCAGCAAAAAATAGGTAAAAGTTGATTTAGTAACTTTCACTGAATGCAAGCAGTGGTGTAAACCAGGGATTTGTTCGTACATTGAGAACAAGAGTACCATTTCTGCTTCAGCAGATGAGATGACAGGTTCTTCTAAACTAATAATACTGATATTTTTAATTGTCAAGAACTTTAAATCCATTACGTCTCAGATGCAGTAAAGGAGATTAAATTGATAGAAATAGTTGATAAGTAATGTGGCTCTTTTTGTGTGTTTGTTGGGATGTTATTTTAAACTAAAAATACCACATTTCCATGTTGAAGTGGTTTTATACTGAAGTTTCCTCTCCCTTGCTAGGTTTTACATACTGACCTTTTCCAACAAGATTTACTCTTGTGTATTGTCTGCATAGAGAGACAGTGTTGGATAAGCAGCAGTGTGTGAACATGTCTCTTCTAGTTAAGCCTCTCAGTCAAAGAGGAGCTATTAGAATTGATACCTGTTTGGGTGTAGCATCACTGGGTCTCCTCTTTATACCTGGAAGAATAAGTGCACGCTTGCAGTTCATGGAGTTGATTCTTTAGGAGAACCAACCCCCCCAACTCTTTATTTTCTCTAGTGCTGTTTCTGCAGTATAATTCTGTTCAAAGGAACAGTGTGGGATTAGTGCACGGAAGTTTTTTTTTGGGGGGTGGGGGGTGGCAGAGCTGTAAGAGAATATAAAGGAAAAAAGAAAGGTAAAAATGTGTTAGGAATTTATTTTATGACTCTCTCTTAATATGCAATACCTCAGAAGCATTTTAGGAATTCCTTTACTTTCTGTGAGGGAGAGCTAAGTAAACATGGATTAAACAGCCCAATATGATAAAACTGCAGATTATTTCCTTGACAGGTACATAAGCCAAGAGCTGGTATCTGTTCAGAGCTGTGAGCTTTGCACCAAGTTATAGTTAAGCTGTGTAGGCACACCTGGGATGTCACTGCTCCATTTAAATGATACTCTGACAAGATTGATTTCACTTAGAAATAAACCAAAGACAGCCTTATTAACTTGTAGTTACTTATGTTTTGTGCAGGGGAAGCTGTGGAGTGTGTGTACCTGGGTCATTAAATCAGAGTATTTAACAACCTCTGATAATTTTGTTTGAAATCCTATGTCTGCTATTTTTAGATATGTCCAGATTATTACAATTTAGTTGTGCATCCACTCAGCTTGCTATAAATTTTTCCTTTTACTGAAACTGAATGTCTGGAAGTATAAGTGATGGCCGAGTGAAGTCATTTAGGCAAATGAAATGTGTCTGAGTATATTTGCTGATTAAGATAGAGGAGAAAACCGAAAGTAACTTAGAGACACTCCATGCTACCTCTTCAGCATTTTTTAAATACTTGAAAGACTTTCCTGTCTTTCTTTACAGCCCTTAGAATGACTTGTGTACTGTTGATTCTCTATCCAGGAGGTGTGATTCTTTCAGTCAGATTTAGCACTGCCTCTGAGAGATCTTGGGCTGTAGCATCCTGTACTGGGAACTTCCAGGGAACATCAAGCAAGACAGACTTGGGGCTAGTGTGTAGTTCAGGAAATTCTTGGAACATGATACTTTTTCAAGGGGGAAGGTCAAGCTTAAAGCAAAAGGTGAAAGGAAGAGGACAGGTATCAGTGTAAAGCTGGGGTTTTTTGCAGTATTCACCTAGGATGAAATATGTAGCATTACTGCTCAATTAGAACAGTGTATTTTTAAGGTTAGGGGTAGCAATACAATTACCTGTCAGAACTTGTGTTAGGAAGTAGGACACAGTGCAGTAATTAATGGTGTCTACATGGAGTTCTAAGAAAGCATCAGTCTTTCTGTTTAATAGTGTCAGCTACCAGATGGGTATTACCTTCAGTCTCTCCTGGGCTGTGTTTGGGTTTGTGAAAGGATGCATGTAGTCTGTAGTCCCTGTGCTTAGAATTTCTGCTAACATAGCACAAATCTGTCTGTGTAACTTTCCTCATCCTGGCATTAAATCTCTGCTCTGATAAGCCCTTTTAACCATTAGTTAACATTCATGCCCTCAGTCACTTTGGAATCATATTGAATTAAGCTATAGCTGTAGCCTTACTTACATTTAAGTGAAAAACTACAGTTCTTGTGACAATCATGAAAAGTGCTGTGGGGAAAAACACAGCACAGTGTGCTGTGTAAGCTGCCACTTTGCTTGACAACACTTCTTTCTGTTCCAGAGTGACACAGAAAGAACAGTGAGGGAGCACAGCGGGAACTGGACTAATAGAAACAAGCATTTCTGCTAGGCCTGTCATCTAGGGACCTTAATGAACTCCAGCAATTAAAACATTAGTTTTGCAGCCTTAGTCAAGTTCTGTGTATCTTTCTTCCTTCTCTCTCCTCAGTTTAGAAGTTTACCAAACTGCTGTGCTGGGTCCTGATTCCCTGTACCCTGGTGTGCTCTGAGCCCTGAGCGGCTGCTGGTGTTTGTAGTTGGCTGGTTGCTCTCCAGCACCCTTTGGGTGTGCACATTCCTTATCTGTCATTCTTTGAAAGCTGCATCTTGCTGCCTGGTTGCCTTGGCATTGGATTTCCTCACAGCTTAAACCTGTTCCCTGTTTTTCTAGCTGTGCAGGAGTTACTCCCTTAAACTCACAAGATTTGCACAGCATTCTGAAAAAATGTTCAGTTCTTGTTTCTTCAGACACAAACAATGAAGTTTGCAAGGTCTCTGCTGCAGTTTTTTAAAAAGTCTTTAATCTGGTCTGAGGTTGAGCCCTCATGAGAGGCCTGTCTAGGAACCTGCTCCCCTGTGGCCCATGTCCCATCCCTAGAGCAGTGGAGACCTTCTGGCTCAGGTCACCTTCCCTGACCTTGACTTTGGTGCCCCAAAGATTCTCTTTCAAGAGAAGCACTTCACTACTCCTGGGTTGTTCACCTTGTATCTGTCGAGATGTCTTTCCACCAGCAATTTTTCATAATTTAGCAGTTCAGATCTTGCTCTTTAAGTGATTTTCTCCACATGCAGGTAGGAGCAGTAATTCTTGACAGACTCCCTAGTTTCTCAAGAATTAAAACTATTCTGCTACAGTCAATATAGTTTTAATGTTAGGAACTCTCACAGTCATTTCCCTGGTGGAAAATTGAGTTCTAGTATACAAAAGATGTGTTTACCACAGACCCATGTGCCATGAAATTGGCAACATTGATTTCAAAATATTAATCAGGATGTATAGATTGCATTTGGATATATTTTCCCTGATATTTTTATGGCTGTCAAAAAGCTTGCAAATGGTATCTGTGTTAAGATCGCACCTTTGGATGCAGCTTCACCTAGAACATTGTCACCTTGTGGAGATGAGCACAAAGTTGGCAATGAGACAGAACCTAAGAAATTATATTCTTTTTTTGCATGTGAATTTTAGGGGTGACCTTTGGTACATGGAGTAAAATCATGTGTGTCCTGTGACCAAATATTAAGCGTGGACTAAGCTGCATACTCTTTGAAAAGCACTGTGTGATTACTGACACCTCTGAGTGGTCAAGACCTCAGTTTGTTCTTTTCTAAAAGCTAGATTACCCCATCCTTACAGAAAGCAGCATATGCACAAATAAGTCTTGAACATATTGCATATTTTCTCAACCATGTCACCCAATCAGTAGAAATGGTCTCTTCAAGCCTGTGTAAAATTAGAATGGGATTCAAGCCTATCTAGGGAAATCTATTTTTCAGATACCTTTGGGAACAACACGCATGGAAGGAGTTGTGTAAATTTTTCCACTGTTCTCATTGTTTTAAGGACAATAGAATTACACAAATGAGGAGGCCAGATATTAAAAATATGTTCTGAAGGAAAGGCCATTCAGGCAGCCAGGCCAAAGACAAATCAGCAAAGTCAGCAAAAGCCATCTTTGGTGCTGGTGACCTGTCATGGTGACTCACAGACAAAAGGCCTGTCTGACTTAACAGTCTCCTTTTGGCCTCTAACTTACTGGTTGCCTTTTGGTGGGATCATGAGCATCTGCTGAAGACATGGATGGACTGTTCATAGATCAGCAGTCCAAAAGCCAAGTGGCTCAAAGATTTCTTGCCATGGAGATTGTAAGCAAAAAGCTGGATTGGAATTACAAAGGAGTAGGCTAAGACACACTATAAAAAAAGCCTGTGAAACTGTTCTCTCTGTGAATAAACAATTCCACTGGAAGCTCTTGTTGCTTTTTTGCTCATGCAGTCAATTTGTCCTGCAGTTGTCCCTCTACTAATGTTCCAGGAAAGTTTGTATACTGACATTGGCTGAAGAGCGTCTTCCTGGAGCAGAAGAGTGAAATCCTATAGTAATCCCAATTTAGCTGTACTCATAAATTTAACCTAAAGCGATTTCAGTTTCATGCATAGGTGACCTATGTCAAAACTTCATGGCAATATGCTGTATGTGCTAGAAATCAATTGTGGTTTATGTTGCAGTACCAGTTTAGGTTTCTTTTTGCCAATCATCTCCTCAGGTCCTGTTGTAGAACCAGGCTTTATTGCACTGCAGCAGGTCTCTCAGGGAGAGGAGTAATTTGTTTCTGCCTTTAAGAGGTAGAGCCTTCAGTTATTCTGGGACCTTGACAAGTTTTTGAAGCAGACAAGAAGCTGCGTAGCTTGCTCTGTGCAGGACACCTGAGCTCCTGCTGCAGAATGTTTGTCCTGCTGTGTTAACCTGACGTGGCTAAGTACGGGGAATGTGTGGCACTTCTGCTCTGTATGGGGTTGATGAATTTACAGTTCAAACAGCACAGATTTAGGGAAATTTCTGCACTTACCTGCTACCAAAACCACCAGACAGTAGAGAGGGAGAAGGCCACATCTTTGTTTTCATAACTGATGTAGTGATGTTGTCTTCATGAAGAGCACTTCTGGTCTCCTCTGCCGCTGAGGCAGAGACCCAAAGGGTCTTTAACTCTGCCAAAGAAAGAATTGTTTATCCAAGTCCCAGATGTTTCTCTCATGCAGCTATTATATTCAAGCTTTTTTGAAGATCTGAAGACTATGATCCTGGCTGTAGACTGAAAATTGATGCCACCAGTCATTTTGTTCGGCACTTGCAGATGAGAGAGGGGGGAAAAAAACCCATGTTGTTCAGGGCTATGCAAGTATTAAAATTAATAAGTAACTTTTTGAACTGGTAATGAGCTATAAGTGGGTTTTTACAGGAAAAGGTAGTAGTGAGCTCTCAGGAAAACATTACACAATTACACAGCAAAAGTTGGAGCTGAGAGACAGATTTTAGTTGTTCATTAAAAACGTATGATATTGAATATTTGAGGAATCGTTTGAAGGATTGGAGTCGGGATTGGAAAAATGTTATTTGCTGATTTTTCTGATGGAAATGGTAGTATTGAAAACAGCATGATTTATAACAGGGCTATAAAGATCCAGTTCATGCTCTTATTTTGGGTTTGTTTTTTATTTTTAATGAGAAATGAACCAAATTCTCAGCAAATCTGTTTACTTTCTAATTCTCCTACTTGTTTGGTTCTCAGGTTTTGAACTTGGCTTCGCTATGGCGAGCCCCAACGCCCTGGTGTGCTGGGAGGCCCAGTTTGGTGACTTCCACAACACGGCGCAGTGTATAATAGACCAGTTCATCAGCTCCGGCCAGGCCAAGTGGGTCCGTCACAACGGCATCGTCCTGCTCCTGCCGCACGGAATGGAAGGAATGGTGAGGGCTGCTGGCTGGGAAATGCAGGAAGGAAATGCTGGCTACAGTGCCTTCCTCTGCAGCTGTAAAAGCCAGAGGTGGCCTGGGGATCCAGTGGTGAGAGAAACCCAGCGGAGGAAGGCACTGTTCAGCATGTTGGACTGCCTCAGTGTTACAGAAAAAAATTAACAGATTGATAGGCAAGAACAAAAAATCCCTGAGAAACATTTGTGAGCTCTTAGCTTTGTGTCCTCCTTATTGGCATGTGCAACTTTTCCCCCAATTTTTTTCTTTTTTCTCTCTCTTTCTGGGTATCTTTCCCTAAGACACTGCCTTCTTTCCCTAGAAAGCTGGATTCTTAGTGTACAATGTGTTTAGAGGTGCTTGCTTGGTTTTATTTTGCATAAAGTATGTCTGTGTAAACTCTGCATTAAATTCTCTTGCAATGAAATTATATGAAACAACTTTAAAACTTCTTCAAAAAATAATTGACCTTGATTAACTTTGATGTAATAAGAAATCTTCCTCTTTCTGGAAAGGAAAACGTTCCACTAGCTGTTGACTCTTTTCTTTGGTGGCTAGTAGGAGGAACTAGACAGTGTCTTAGAGGGAAAGGGCAGGAACATGCTCTGTATATGATGTTATATGAAGTTCATAGCAGCAGTAGAATTGTTCTTCAAATCTTTTAAATTATTTTTAAAGGTTACATGAACAAAATGTCAGGCAAGGGTAATTTTTTCCTTTTCAGATACATTAACCCTCATGAATTGATGCATATATGTTTCTAGTTTCCTATTAAGAGAAGTATAGTATGTGCCACAGTGGCAATCTCCATCTGTATAAATGCTCTAGACCCTTCCACCACAAACTGCGTCATTTCCATTCTCACAAACAATTTAGTTTATTTCCATTCAATTATAATCCTGTCCTGATATACTGGGGTGCATTCATATCTGTGAATGGCTTTCCATATCCATTGTGCGTAAAGAATAAAGGGTCTGATGCTGTTCACAAGAGTTTTGATAAATTAATTTTTTTAACTGAATCCTGAGGGACAGCCTGAATGAGCCCTCAGCAGGAGGTGTGGTCCTCTGCAGGGAAGCACTCAGCTGAAGAGGCTGTTCTCTGTTGCTTACAATACATTTAATCTTTCTTTTTGGCAGTGAAGGATTGCACAGGTCTTCTGAAACATGCTTATTTTGCTACTAATGTCAGATGGTTTTGGAACATTTAAGGATCCCACCAGGCTTTTGAAATCCGTTACCTTCCCAGAGGATCTTTCCATTACAGGAGTGTTAGTCTGTAGCTACAGTGTTGGGGACAAAATGATTTGGGGAAGGATTCGTAATGGGATATGGATCCCTTCACCTCTAGGTCATTCATTCACAGGCAAGTAGGCTGTGATTGAAGGACTCTGCAGTCTAATGGCTCCTTGGGGACTCATCTGAAAGTAGCTAATGGATTCAGTGGAGGTCTCACTGGGTAGGTGGTCACAGTAGAAATAAACCATACCCCATCCCATGCAGCAGTTGCTGGCAGTCAGATTGGTGGTGTCAGCAGGGAAATCGAAGATGGATGTGGACACTGAGGCTCTGGATTGAGGTTGTTGCTGGGGCAGTCTGTGTGTGTGTGTTAGGGAAGCCTCGCTGTCTCTCCTGTAATTATTTGCTGGTAACATCTCTGTTTCCAGTGTACTGAATGCAGTGTGCTTGTGTTTGTCTATGTATAGGCTCTACTTAGTGCAGGATTTGATTTACAGCAAACAGGTATGTAGAGCAGAGGTATTGCAATATACTGGACTGTTACTGACTGTGTTCTGTGCAGCTTTGCTCCTTGCTCCCAAGTCCTTACCTACCTGTGACCAGATTATTTGGCACCTCAAAAGTGGAGGCACACTTCCAAAGAGTAGTGATAAAAGGCACACTTCTTGGCTGTTTGTATGACTCATTTGTTGCCAGCAGAATGTTTTTTCCTTTGAATTCCCTTAGTTCATGGAGTAGAGTGAATCACAAGAGTCATAGAATGGTTTGGAAGGGATCAGGAAGACTATCTAGTTCCAAGCCCCTCATCATGGCTAGGGAATGTTCCATTAGACCAGGTTGGTCAGAGCCCTATCAAGGCCCAGCCTGGCCTTGAACACATCCAGGGATGGGGCATCCACAGCCTCTCTGGGTAACCTGTGCCGGTGCCTCACCACCCTCACAGCTAATAATTTCTTCCTCATATCAAATTTGAACCCGCCCTCTTGCAGCTTAAAGCCATTCCCCCTGGTCCTGTCAATTACACATCCTCGTAAATAGTCCCTCTCCAACTTCCTTGCAGGCCCCCCTTAGGCTGGAAGGTGCTCTAAGGTCTCCATGGGGCCATGTCTTCCCCAGGCTGAACCACCCCAATTGTCTCAGCCTGTCTTCGTAGGAGAGGTGTTCCAGCTCTCTAATCTTTGTGGCCCTCCTGTGGACTCTGGAATCCTGCACTTGGAATTAGGGAGAATGATGTGTTGAATCCACATGTCAGTGACTGATTTTGGTGATAATATGTTAAGGTTTCAACAGAGGAAGTTATGATGAGAGACGACCTTATAAAGAAAAAATCTCTTCATGAACATCAGGAAGTGAGGAGCCATGGGGAGAGTTGAGAGGTGTAATAGTTTATGTCTTTTGGGTTCACAGCTGTCTCCAAAATGAAAGTCCTTCCTAACAGTAACTGTCACTTGAGCAAACAAAGGCTGTCAGCATTAACAATATATAAAAACACTGCTTTTTATTTTTTTCTTCCCAGACTCCTCACAACTTTGTCTCATCCTTCATAAACAAGGACATATAGACAGGAAGATAGCAGATTCTGTTATCTTAACACTCCTTATTTCTGATATTCTCTATGGTCAGCATGCATGTTTTGCTAATGTAAAATGGATATAACAATGTTGGTGCACTTCAAGAAACTACCTTGGGTACTGCTGGTGAGACAGCAGATGTGAGTGTTCAGTAATGACAGAACATCAAATACCTCTTGAGGAAGCAGATACTAATCATAGGTTAGTTTGGCAGATAATGTGTTCATGTATTTTGATCCATTTTAGCTGAAGCATTCATCCAGGTAATTGGTCCTGTACTGAACAGTGAACAGTGGTAGGAGACAGATCCTGTGTCTGCTTTTGTTGCTAATACAGCAAAGGTAGTTAACTTTGTGTTTGCTCCTGTTCAGCATGCAAGAAGTGTGAGTCACTGCAGTACACTGAGCCACCCGGAGTTTCTCTTCCTGACATTCCTCTTGCTCCTTTCTGACCTGCATAAGTAAGGTCGTTCTTGTGCCCACATGGACCTCCTGCCTTTTCACTGGTCTCCACTGTGCAGCTATATTGAGGCTAAATTACTTGAACCTAGTAAAAGCATAGGAAATGCATGTGAAACCTAATATCCCATGGAAAGAGTAATAGAAGACAAGGAATTCCCATCCTGTGGTGCGTCCTCACTTCTCACTGCTGTGGGGGCAGGTGTGCAAGATGGTGCAGAGCTGCCAGGGTGACAGGATATATTTATGCAGTGAATGATCTAGACTTATGTCTAACTGTTCATTTGACTCTTTAACGTTGTTTTAAATGATACCTTCACCAGGGTCCAGAGCATTCATCAGCCAGGCCTGAGAGGTTTCTGCAGATGAGCAATGATGATTCTGATGCCTATCCAGTAAGTAGTTTTGTCAAAAGCCATGTCCTTTTTTTTTCTCTCTTCACATTTCAGAGATATTTCTTGTAAGAAGCATCCTTCTAGCTAGGTGAAGCAGGTTAACATTTAGCTTGGTGTAACATTAAGTTGATCCCAGTAGAACTAATGGAAGTGTGCAGTATTGCTGCTTCATTGCAAAGCTGAGGTCACGTACAATTAATCTCTGGCAGCATGATCTTTTTATGGCTGTTTCTCAGGGCCAGTGATTCTGCTTGTTTATATTGGTGTGTGTACTGCAAATAGGTGTCTCTAGCCAATTTCTAAAGAAGGCCAAGTGAGACTACTCCTTGCTTTTTGCAGAGGAGCTGAACTGTATGGCTGGGAGCATGAAAATATGCAACTTCTAATTGTGGTTCAGCTAACGCTTTCATAGGTTGGTCATTTATTTCTACAGAGGATGTACGTTGCTCCACAGGATGCTGGGCATCCACTTCCCCACTGCAGGTTTCCTAATAAACACTGCCATGCATTTATTGAAAAGCCTTAAAAAAAAAAAAAAAAAAAAAGGCAAAATAAAAATGGATATTTCAGTTTTGTTCTTGACTTTGTTACCCTTAGGGCAATGATAGTTCCAAAGCCATGTTCCTCCTCAACTAGAAGGGATTTTTGTCACATTACTCTCAGTAGATAAAGACCTGTTTGAGTGACTATACTTAAGCACTGTGTCAATTGAAGATATTAAGCAAGTTATCAGCAAGTTTTATCATAGAAGGTAGGAGCGCAAGCCACAGACTGGGAAATTGGGTTAAATTCTGTACCAGTCTGTAGAGAGATTATTGTGTCTATACATATGCTTACCTAATATATACATATGGATAAAATCACCCCTGTATTCATAAGGTATATAAACATAAAGCATATTAATGTAATAAGAGGATGGAACACCTACCAAAAAATGAGAGAGTGAGAGTTAACTGTGCACTCACAAATTCAATCATAGTTTATTATTCTTTCAAAGAGGTTCTATTTCATGTCTTTTATCTGCTGAAGTCCAAGTCCTCCTCAATCTTCGCTCCTGGACTTCCCAGCTTATTTAAATTAATGAAAGCTTTTTGTGCTTATCTGCATACATTTTTAGGAAGAAGTGGAAATGGAAGCAAATGATGTATAGGGATGCTTCCCTAGCTAATAAAACATCCTCAGCAGAGAGCTGCTAATTAACTGTTTTTGAGGAAGGGAGTTGCTGAGAGGGAGAAATAGAAGGATGGCTTTCAGGCCTTTTTTCTGATCTTTTGCACATTTTTCTGATGTCTTGGATGTCTCTCTCAGGAGTTCAGTGAGCAGTTTGAAGTTTCCCAGCTGTATGAATGCAACTGGATTGTGGTGAACTGTTCAACTCCAGCCAACTACTTTCATGTCCTCCGAAGACAGATCTTGCTGCCATTCAGAAAGCCGGTAAAGTTACAGTACTGGACTTGATTTTTTTAGGGATATTAACCCTCACATGAAGAGGAGTCTTGTTTGCATATGACATGCTGCTCAAAAGGATAAGAATCGTTGGAGAAAAATCTGAACTGAACACAGGTTGAAGTTACCATTTTGATGGGAAGAAACTCAGCTCTGACTTAGTGTGATTCTAAAACTTGATTTTCAGCTTTGCTTCCATCTGGCTGTGAGGATCTTCAGATGAGCTTGTCAAGATACTACTAATGTAGCTAACAGGTTGCATAAATATCATCAGCTTGTCTAATTGCTGGAACTTCAAAAACCTAAGATACACCTGTCAAATGTTTTATTGATTCATAGCCTGTGGTTTGATTGTTGTCAGAAGGAAGCATAAGCAATGAGTTTTGAGAACCTTTAAAAGAAGTAGACTACCCAAATCTTTTGAGTATTTTTGAAACTTCCATGGCTTTCAAAACAGGAAAACTACTGCGTTTGCTATTCACATTAATTTATTCCATAGCATATACAGTTTGTGGGTTTTGTATGAACAGTGTTACACATGTTGCATGTAATAATGTAGATAAAGCAGCTCCTGAGTGCTGGCAAAATTTCTGTCTTACAGCTGATTGTTTTGACACCCAAGTCACTGCTGAGGCATCCAGAAGCTAAATCCAGTTTTGATGAAATGGTGACTGGTAGGTGACCTTAAAGTATTATGGACAAATAATTAGCTATACCAAGTTGCATGTCAGACTGTGGAGACAAGAATCTGCTCTGGAGAGTTTGCCTTTTCTTTTGCCATAATTTCTATGAAGCTGTCATTGTGAGATCGAGCACAGACTTTTACTGAAAAATCTGCTTTCAAGTGTAGAATCTCAACTTTAACAGGCTTATCTAACCAGCCATTAATCTTAAAGCAATGCAAATGTATTCCCATCTCTGCAGGATGTTCCCCTCAATAGGCTGTTATGTCTCTCCGCTCTTTTTCTCTTCATATAAAAATTTAATTGTTCTCTTTACTGCCCACACTCCTGACCCCAAGATGTGAATGGCATAGGTTCTAATTACACTGTGCCCATTTGTAAGAGTAAGGTGCCCAGTTCTTCTTACCATACTCAGTTTTTTGGGGCTGCTGTGTCCCACCAGTGATCCAAAGCGAGACGAGGAGTTCAGAGCTGCAGGCTACCACCCCAGCTGTTGTTGGCAGGCCATCAGCACCAAGAGATATGTAGTGACTGCAGAGGGAATACCAAAAACTGCAGTCATTTTTTTTTCCCTGCCTTGCACTGGTTTTAGGCCATGTTGGAATGGCATGAGGAAATGCCTAAACCCACCTGTAACGAGTGGGTGATTAAAGTGATCATTTAGAGTGAGAAACTGTGCATAAGGTGTGCTGGGCTGTCTCCAGTTCCAGTGAGTGGAATGGCCAAATTCCTAATTAACATTTATTTCTGACATACTTGCTTGTTTCTGCTGAAGAGGACAGCAAGGCAGCAAAGTATTGCTGACTCTCAGCTAACTCTTTTGGCTCTGCTTTTAATGGAAAACTGAGGAGGAGAGCAAGAATGACTCCAGCTGACCCAGTGAAGCACAGGTTCAGTCTTTTTTAGTGATGAATTTTACTGTTCAGTGGGACATGATAATTCTGACATAAATCAGTTCCTCTTTCATATGTTTATGCTGTTGCTTTTTCCCCCCAAGATAAATGGTTCAAACGAGAGCTTATTCTCCTGATGAGTGGGTGTGCTGATTCAGACTAGGAGGTCATGCTGCTGTCTGCTGCCCTGCAGTTGGTTAATGTGGAAATAGTTCTAATCATTCATGTAAGAAAACAAATAGAAGGATCTTTTAGACCATCAAGTCCCTCTTCCAGTTTCATGTATCCCAAGCAAATTGTATTCCTGGGAGTTGATATCGCAGGGGAAAAGATTTCTAGCAGTGAGGATATGCATCTGAAGTTGTACTTAAACATTATCACTTATTCTCAAGTTCTCAACCATATGGCTCAGTTCTATGCTAATTCTTACTTTGGATAATGCCATTTTAGCTCTCAAACAGAGGATTAAATCACCTAAATATATGGCAGTAATGTGCGTATTTGTGTAAATATTTCTGCAGTTGCCAGGTTTAGTTGCATTATGGATATGTGGTTTGATTTTATATAAGAATATTCTAAAATTTTGTAGAGTTATATTAACGTTGCATGGTTGAAATCATCTTGGAAAGAAGAACAGTATTTTAGGTAATTCTCTGGAAAAAAAAGAGCTGGAAGCAAAGGTGAGCTATCCAACCAATTTAAAAGTAAAGGTGTAATGCACAACACAAAGCTAAAAGGTAATCCACTGTTAACATGTTTCTGTCTTTAAGTGTGAAAGACTGGATTACTGACAATCTTCTAAGTTCATGAAACTGAACTGCTGAAAGTCACTTTAATAGAGTTACTGGTCTGAGAAGTAGGAATAGAGAGGCAGGATCACTGTAACCTGCTGCTTGCTCAGTAAAGGACTGTTACTTGGGCTGCTTTGTTGAAATGTCAGTTCCACTGAGAGCACTTTTTCTAATTTGTGCTCCAAATAGGTACCACTTTCCAGCGCGTGATCCCTGAGAATGGGCCGGCAGCTCAGGCGCCACATGAGGTCAAGCGAGTGATTTTCTGCACAGGAAAGGTGTACTATGACCTTGTGAAAGAGAGAAAGAATCAAGACCTGGAGAAACAAGTAGCTATAACCAGACTTGAACAGGTGAGCTCCCTGATCCTCAGAAGACAGGGTCCTGCGGGAGACTTCCAGCAAGGGGTTCCTGTGCTTTTCAGTAGGCACCACTTGCAAGAATGGATGGTAATAGCGTTTTTGTAGCGTCTGGCAACTTACAAAACCTATTTTAATCCTTTATGGCCTTTTGAAGAAGGAACACATCAATAGTATACTGGCCAATGAGATCCAGAAAGCTTGATGACTTTTCCAGAACAATGTAACAAAGTGCAGGTTACGATATGATGGCATCTTAAATTTGTATATCCAGTCTCTTAAGTTGAAATGTTGTGAATAGTACACTTTGAAGTGTCTTGTCATTCACTAATTAAGGACTTGTCACAGCTGCTTCACCAAAAAAGCTGTAGAGGTGCAGGTGATCTGGACTATGACCTACTTCTGTTCATACTAGTACAGCTATAAAATATGTGTTTATTTATTTCTGAACATTAAATCAATTAGAGAAACGTGAGTCACTTCCCATTAAAAAAGTAATGACTCACCATGGGCTTTAAAACCACCTAAGAGAAAGCTTTGCCAGTTGTTACCTTCTCTTTCCAGATCTCACCATTCCCCTTCGATTTGCTGAAAGAGGAACTTGAGAAGTATCCAAGTGCTGATCTAGTTTGGTGTCAGGAGGAGCACAAAAACAGTGGATATTATGATTATGTCAAACCTCGTTTCCGCACTATTGTGAACCACACTCGACCTATCTGGTATGAGACTTTAAAACAACTGCTCTGTCTCCTGAGCTGATTTGTTTGCTTTTAAATGTGTTCGAGATTATTTTCAAGCTTTGTGTGTTTGGGGTTTTTTCCTTTTAAATTTGGTTGTTTTGGTTTTTTTTGTTTTTTGGTGTTTTTTGGGGGGGCGGTGGTTTTTTTTTTTTTGGTTTTTTATTTGAGGATGGTATTAATAGGTAAATTAGATTCTTCACAAATCAAAACCTCGGAGTCTGGGTCCTTGGTGAAGGAGGGAAAAGCCTCTACTACTATTTCTCAAGTACAACATGCATATCTTGCTCCTTCTTGTAGTTCTAAAAGAAAACCAGTAGCAACTAGCTCTGTATTTATTGCCACTTAGCACAGCACTTAGCTCTCTTGGATTTTTGTCTCTTACTGTCTAAGATTCTGTCTTTTAAGAATTTCCAAATGTTAGGTTTCTGGAGGAAACAGCTGTTGTAAGAGCTCACTCCAGGTACCTTTGCATTATTTTAGATGATTGACTCTCAGATCTGCCCGTGCAGCTGTCAGAGGAATGAGAATCTTCATTGCCAAAAGCAAATTATCTAATTAGGAGGCAGTGTAGCTGGCTGCCCTGGGAGGGATGGGGAAGAAGACACAGCTTTATGATGATGGGAACAGGAAAAGAGGGGGAAGCTGACCAAAAGGTATATATAATTTGGCACAACTTAGACTGATTTTTATTTTAAAAAGATTAATGATTAAATGTCCAAGCTGACTTGAATGCATTAAACAGCATATCCTCATGCTTCTTATTGTCAAAATAGTCTCTCTTCTCACCTCATTTCTTGTTGTCACACAGGTATGTTGGCCGAGAGCCTGCTGCTGCAGCTGCCACAGGCAACAAGAACATGCATCTGGTGTCACTCAGGAGATTCTTGGATACAGCTTTCAACCTGGAGGCCTTTGAGGGAAAGACATTCTAACTGCGGGGCACTGACCCTTCTCTGGCTGGTAGTCTCTCAAAACACTGCATCCAAAAGAAAACAAAAGTGGGGAAAATACTGAAAATTATGTATCTTTGCTTTACCAAATAAAAGGATCCAGCAGCTGACTTCATTAATATGTACCTTGCTTCCCAATTTGTAAGGAAAAAACAATTCCAACTTGCCTTCCATCATTTTTTGTCACTTGTCTGTTTAGATTGGGACCTCTTTGGCACAAGAAGTGTCTCCTATCCCAGGATGCAAGGTCTAGCTGGGTAAGGCCTGGATCACAGTCTGGGGGCACTGTCTAATTACTGTAAGTAAGTAGAGCAGGCATGGACAGCGTGATAGTTATGCACCCAAGAGGCTTTTTTTTGACAAGGCAAGTAAATGACAGCTATTTCTGTCTATATATTGGAGAAGAGTAATGGAACCAAAAAACAAGAGAGTTGGTAGACGACTTTGGTAGAGAAATGTACCAGCTGTGGTTGTTGCAAGGAGATGGTAAAGGAACCTGAGGATGTGAGGAGGCTGAAAATTAGGAGTCAGGTTACAAAGTGTTAAACTGGGTGGTAACAGAAGGGGTGTGGACCACTCAGGCTTAAGGTCAAGGAGCCTGATGAAGGCAGACATAAAAGGAATCAAGACAAGGCTTGTTGGGCATAACTGAGGAGGAAAGAAGGGTGGACAAGACCACAGCTGACAGAGAAGTGGGTCATCAGCAGAAGAATTCGGCATCAAATGACTTCAGAAGAGGTGACAGCACCAATTGCTTCTATTCCCTGGGCTGCCTGCTTTAATGCTGTGTGGTATTAGGGAATTGTGGGATCCTGTAAACACCCTTATTTTGGATGAACACATCCTACTTTCCGCTCACCATGCTACTAGGATCTGCTTCTCTTTGACTTGGTACCACCCTTTAAAAGATTGTGTTTGGATGAAAAATCTGTGTTTGTGCAACAAGCAATGGATTCTCTGTTTTGTCCAGTGCTATTTCCTGACTCACATCTTGCTGATATTAATTCAACTCTGAAGTGGCTATTCCTGATTTACCCTTTTTTTATGTTAAGAGAAAGGTGGGCAAGCAACTGTTGCTGATTTACCAAAGGCACACGCTGTGGTTTTGTACAAGTAGGAATCGATTTCTTTGGTCCCTTGTGTTTATTTGTCAATTAGGATATTAATTGCCATGTACTTTTAGTATGGACATAAAAGTGAACCACCTCAGGAGCTGGCTCTGTGTCAGGTGGCAGAGGTACAGCAGGTGCTGAAGGGGAGAGAGCAGCAGGGGCTGTTTCTTTTACCAGGACATAGTGTTTGGCTTCCTGGGAGGCACTGCATGGCAGGGTGGTCTGAGAGCCACTGCTTGTGCTTCCTCCACAGTGCTGGAAGGCAGGTGAGCTCTGTTTGCTCTCCCCTCCTGGTACAACAGTTAGTAGTGTCAGAAGTTCTGTTCCCTCTGCCCAAGAGAACTTGGGTCTGGGTGGACCTTGTGGCTGCAGGTTTCTGCAGCACTAACCTGTGTAGTGGCAGGAGACTTCTTCCCTTCTTTCTGCTGCCTGGCAGATGGAACAGCGGGATGAGCAGGTCAGTGGTGTAGGAGGGTGCAGAGGAGTGGCCACGCCTGTGCTGGAGCTGTAACCAGCTACACAAGGGCCCTGCAGTGCTTGCAGCGCTATTCTAGTTCTGCTGAGCAGCCACTTGGATACAGCATAGCGAGGGACTGGAAAACACATGGATGAGCCTTCCCCCCCATCTCCACTTCCCTGCCCTGAAGCTCCTCGGAGACACTTTTGCTCTTGGCAGTAGGTTTAGCCCTGCTGCTGCTGTATGGGCTGTGACACAGCCGAGCATGACAGTTTTTGCCTGATTCAAGGAGCTGGGTGGTGCTGGAAAGCTGCTTGTCTCATCAAAATAAACAGTATTAAAAACTTTCAACTATGATCAGGTACTACTTACCCGAGCAGGTTACCAAAAAGGGATGTGTGCCTTACGCTGTCCCTTTGTTTGGCCTGGGTGGAGCACGATGGTGAAAAAAGGATCCTGTCAGAGCATAAAATCAACCTTGCAAGGTACTTACCGTGGGATTCTGAACTCAACTTAGTCTCATGTTAGTGAAACTCGGTAGCACCCTTTTAAATCAGGCTGGTTGCCTTGGGCTTTTTCTCTCACTGAAGCATTAAAGCTAATTCAGTCTTTTGAAACCTAATGAACTCGGAAAGTACTGCAGCTGACAGCCACCAATATTGTCTCCTGTCCCTCTGTATAGCTCAAAACATTAAGCTGATAGGCAGTAACCATTGCCCAGAGTATTTTAATGCTTTTATGAATGCTTGTTTCTGTAGCAAGAATTGAGTGCAGCTAAATATTTCTGGCACTGTTTATTGTATTTTCAGTTTGCATAAGGCAGGTCAGTGCTGCATGGAGTATGATAAATGCACTTATGCCACAGCATATGCAGAGGTAGAAAACAAAATTAACATAGAAATATAAATGGTAAATGACAGATTTCCACTTTCATTGTGTATCATAGATCGTGGCATAATAGTTGCAGAAAAGTTCCATCAGAGAATGTAAAAAACCCCAATAAAATAAAAATACGTAAGAAGAAAATTCTCTGTTATGGCTGGTATTTTTGACAGTTTCTCTTTTGAGTGCTGGCATTAACATCCCATTTGTAAGAGTTCTCGGGCAGGTCGTTTTTCTGGTTTTGGTTTGTTTCCTAAATAATGGCTTATTTAAATATAGAAGCACTGAAGGAGGCAGCATTTGGACTAGAAAAAGATAATTATTCAAAACCATTGGGTTAAAACTGGTAATAGAATTGAGGTTATATTAGAATATTTTGTTCTATTATCTACCAAATTTTTTAAGTAATAAGTGGATGCATTTTTATTTCAAGGAGAGTTTTTAAAATACTGAAACTAGACTGGAATGAACTTCTCTAATTTCTAAACATTGGAATTAATTTCATATGTTGGCTCTTCACCTTTCAGATGGTAAAAGATTAAAAGTTTACTAGAGCATTAAAAATTGCTAAATGCATAGTTTGTGCTTGCAGAATTCTGTGGCACTTCATTGAGGCCCCTTGATTAAGAAATTCTTACAGAGAATTCTCAAAGAGGTGCATGTTAAATAGGTGCACTACCAACAATGGATGGAAGTTTCTGCAGTGGCACCTTTACACCAGGTTAAGAATAGCTCTGTGATCTCACAGAAAACAAATACTTTGTTAGAACTAGGTGACAAGTTAAATACCATTTAATCAATTAATCGTCCTAGAGTGTTTGAAGAGAAGTAAAGTATTATATAGGCCTCTCCTGCAAAAAAGTCAGCACTGAAATTGAAATAGCAGCTTTGTTGTAGCTTGAAAGAAGCAGCAAATGTGAGAGTCCTTTGACTTCATCGCATATGTGGGTGACACACCAGGCCATCCATGGCCACAGCAGCAAGAGACTGGTGAAGACAAACAGCTCCTGTCACAGAATTGTTTTTCATTCCTAGCAGCAACCTGATGAGCTGTGCTAACAGCGGGGGAGTGCTTGGTGGAAACCTTTGCTCTGTCTGCAGTACAGAGTCAGTGTCCCAGAGCAGAGCAAGTAACCTGTTCTCTGGAACAGAGAGTTCTGCTCCTTCTACGGGGTGAAAATTAACATATGAGGCTAGACAAAAAACAGGAACGTGTGTGCATTGCTTGAACTGAGTAGATGAAAGTGTGTGTGTTATTTTTTTGTTTGTTTGTTTCAAGTACCCCTTGCTAGATTCTCTGGTTGATGTTTCAAGAGCTCTGGGTAGCTCTTACCTTGGTTCACAACCAGCAGATGTGCTGCCTCTGATACAGAGCTGGGAATAGCCACAGCTGCTAATAATGAGAATATGAAAGCTTGGGAGCCTCTGCTCTGTGCTCACACATACATATATATAAAAGTATTTTTAATTGATGTTGGCACAGAGGACTTTGAGCACTTTACATGAAATAGAGGCACACATAAAAATCATGTAAAGCCAGAAAATCTTTATTAAAAGCAGACAGAATATCTTTGTAAAGTTAACAAGTCTGCTCAAAGATAGAATAAAAAAAGTCTGCTATTGTCTTTTATCTTGGTTCAGTGAATTCAGAATGTTTTGATTGTACAGGCGGTTCCACAGGTTGGTGCTGGGCTCTGGGACACAATTAGGGGCTGCCATGACCCCTGCCAGGCTGAAGAGCTACCCAGTGCACCTGAGCACCTGATTATGGCTGATGGGACTGGCCTGTGTGCTCTGGGGGTGGCACAAACACTGCTGGGTAAAGCCCGGGTTTTGGCCCCAGCTGGCCCATCTCTGTCTCATTTGTTGCCCTAAATGCTTCAAATACTTCACCTTGTTTTCCTGGAATGGGACTGTGGCTGTGCCCCTGGCACAGGGTAGGGGTCCCTGTGTGGGTCTTGTGGGGCATTGCTGGCCATTTCTGCAGTAGGAAGGACTGGAGTTAAGGAATGGCAATGACAATGGCTGCTGGGAAAGGCTCAGGAGAGGAAAAGGTCCTCAGGCTCCCAGGTGCAGGTAAGAGACCAGGCTGGTGGGAACTGTGTAGGGAGTGGCTCATACTGCCCCTGAGATGAAGGGAACACTGTATTTTGAATTATTATCAGAACTTCTGAGGACTTAAGGCCTAGAGAAAAACATAGAGTGTGGCTGTGGATTTCTGCTGCAGGCCAATGGCTAAAAATGCTTGGGATGTAAAATACCACCACTTGCAGTGTGAGTGCAGTGAGGGTTTTTGGAAAAATTAAGGAGACCTTTTGAGTGAAAGGTGGTAGAGAATGCATGGGATTTTTTTGCTCTGTTTTCAAAAAACCCCAACAAAATAAACACTTAAAAAAATTAATCCTCCTTCCCTGACAAGAGGTGTAGAATAACCCAGCCTTTTTCAGGTGGTAGCCACAATCCCTAGGCTGGGTCTGCTGGGATGGGCAGACACTGGACCACTACTCCTCCCTCTCTCCAAGGCCTGTGGACCAGATTGCAGGTCTTGGAGCTTTGGTCAGAACCTGTCATGCAACCTTTCTGTGCTGATGAAAACACACCATTATAAATCAAAAACCAATAAACCAAAAAAATCTTGCCATATGAGGGTACTTTTGCATATGCCCTTCTGCCTCTCTTCTTGAATAACAAAGGTAAGTGAGTAACTACAATGTGAAACTTTAAATGGCAGAAGGCATTCAAAATTTCTATCAGCTCTGATAAAAAAGTTTTGCTGATGGTTTTTGTTTTTTTTGGTCCTTCTGGCTTTTTAGTAGTTCTGCAAAGTCCACTTGTGTAGCAACAGGAGTCTTGATTTCATGGACTCTGCTGATTAAAAAGATCACTGAAAATTTCTCTTCATGTTTATGCAGAACAGGGACAGAGATTAAGTGAATAGATTTTCTTAATTATCAGTGTAAGATATCAGAAAACAGCATGAAGTCTAAAATAGAAATTCAACATACTTGCAAGAAGGAAACAGATGAATATTGCTCCTTTTCTAATGCATGCTTTTTAACATTGAAACCACTTTGGTTTCAGATACCTCTCAACTGTTACTTCAGCTTGTGCTTTTCTTAATGCCATTATTTAAAATGTAACCTATTATCCAAAAGGAATAAAAGAATAAGAGGAATAATTATTCAGGAAAAATAATATTTTAGACATTTATTAGCTTTGATTGAAAATGTTTCACAGATTTCCTCAAAGTTGTCAATTATTAATAAGCGCACCAGGCAGTTCCTTTGTGATATTTGAGTGATGGAGTCATTAATGGCAAATGGAGATCTAATTTGTTTAGGGGGAAAACAGTTGTAGTCATCACTAAAGATGCTGCATGAAACACTGAAATATCATTTCTGTTGCAGAAATCTTTACTTCCTGTTCAGTAGCCCATAAATTCACTGATACCCTCATAAAGGAGCACAGACAGACTTTCTGCCCTTGTTCTACCCAGCCAGCCTTAAATTCTTCTCCCCTTCAGGAGAGGGTGCACTCAGACTGTCACAAGAGAAGGTCTGTGTGAGAGCTTGGCTTGGCTTTAGCTTATTTTCCTTGGGTGAGTATTAGACATTATCTCTGTAGCGGGCTTGTTTTAGGACTGGTTTAAGTAACTGCACTTGATTTGGCCCTGCAGTGCAATAGCAGCTGTCTGCATACAGACTTGGTTGGAGGGCAGTGATGTTTAGTGCTCTCCTAGATTGCCCTCTGCACCTGTGATGCTACCTGGGCTAAAGGAAAAGGTGCAGATCAGTGTTAGAAGGTGCCTGAAAACACACCCCTGGCACCCTGTGCCTGGGGCTTAGCTATGCTGTAAAGGACACCTTTATTCTTCCCTCTGGTGTCCCAAAAGGACCTTGCCCAGTTTGTGAGGGTAATTCTGCAGTGCTGCCTTGGATAGTCTTGCAGGAGTTGCCAGTAAAACTCCCGTATCTGCAGTCAGTCAGTTCCACAGGAGGGGCCATCAAGTAAACGTGAACAGTCGCTGTGTGCCGGCCAGGACTTTGCAAGGGTAAACTTAATTAGTAAAAAGCAAAGGACATATGAAGGAAGAGTATATTTCATTCACATTAGAGGAAAGATTATATTTCCCCAAATGAGTGTATCCACTGCTAGGGGTGAAATAAAGAGGGTAAAATAATATTGTCTAATATAGAACATGACAAAATGACCGTACGTGATTTCCCATGACTAGAAATAAATGTTTAACAAACTGCTCCCAATAGGCTTGTTAAAGATGAAATATTTATTACTATATGTTAATTACAGTGTTTAAGCAGTACTTAAGTAATTTAAGGGGTTTGGCTTCATCTTGCTTTCAAAAATTTTATGTGATTAAATCCTTTGTTAGTTGTTCTTTGTGCTATAGCAGTTTGCACAAACATATCCTTAGTTAAACAGTGTTTGCAATGTTGATTATATTGTATAGAATGAAGAGTGGAAAATTTTCTTCATGAGTTTCTTTGCCCAACCAAAATCAAATTCCATCACAATTAACATTTTTGCTTGTGGACTGAAACACAATAACTTGTCAACTCTAGAAAAATCTTAATATAGTGAAGTTATATGTTACTCCTGGAATATTAGTATCTGACACTACCACGTTTGAAGAAGTCCATGTATGCTTTTTTAGGCTGCAATATATGAAAGAGATAGATACTTACCATGTAAGTTTTCCTCCTTCCCCTGAACAGCATAAAATATCAAAAGAACTGTAAATATTTAGCGCTTTTACATCCTAAATACTGTCTTGTGCCAGCATGCTTTGCACAAAATTACGTTGAGACAATTTTTGGTTTATCATGGCTTCAGGCTGGTGTTGACAAAACTGTCTTCTTAGAGTTGATGAAGAGCTGAAGCTCTGTGTTGCTGAGGGACTCTTCATTGCAACGACCTACTGCCTATTCAGAAGGAAAGATAAACAGAAATAAAGCAGCTTAATCTCCAGTGAGTCTAAACGGTTCTGAGTTACACTCTTAGATAATTAACTTCTCCTGTGATGTGCTCATTTAATAGATACCTGGTCATATGTGACCATGTTTATTTAATGTGCTCTGCAATATTTATACCACAATACACCCTTCTCATTATAAACCAGACAGTCTTTAATTTATGTACACACACATGTTCTGAAGAATTCGCTTAGACAAAACTCTATAGGCTTCAGGAAAATATATCTGAGTGTGCATATCAGTTTATGACTGCACATAAATAGCTTCTGGAAGGACTGTCAAGAAAAAAAAAATCTAATATTTTTCCTTCTTTTCAGCATCACTGCTCTGATATTTATGTGCATTAAAAAATTAGGGACATGCTACGTGAAGTGTGATAATTTTTTTTCATCCCTTTTTTTTCTTAGGCCTTTATCGCAGCCCTCAGGCCCCTCATTAAACTCATCAGTAAAACCACTATTTTCATAGTGAGCACAATATTGGCCAGCTCATGAGCTCAATAGATTTATGCAGAAGTCTAACTTTGTGGTACCTGTGTCTGTAACAAAGCCCAAAGGGAAAGAGATCGCTGTAGCATATTCTGTTCCCCAGAATTAATTCCTAAGCCTACGACAAAGGCCACTAATTTGTAATATTTCTGACTATACTTCATGTGATCTCAGTGGATGCCTTCCTGGGTACATTTACATATACACATCCAAGTGAGCAAATGCTTGTGTGTCTGAAAAATGCCTGTGTGTGGGTGTCTTTTCTTAAAACTGTCTTATGAAACTGATCAAAACTGAAAATTGTAGCAAGTAAACATTTCAAATTAAGTTAGTGATGCATCTTGTTTCTCTCTTGAATGAGCCAATATTGAGGATTGTAATTATAATTGCCTTCCCATGCACCACTTCCACCTCCATGGCAGAGCTCCTAGGCCCCTGCAGCTCTTTTTTTTTTTTTTAAATCAAGTTGGTGACCATCATGGTACACATCTCTCCCAGCAATAGCTCTGCCACTTCTGTGTTAGGCTTCTGAAAATTAGCTACTTGAAAATTAAGTTCCTGCTGTCTTTAAGATGATAATGTAAGGGACAAGCACCCTCATGTTTACCCCGTGTAAGGGGAAGTGTCTTGTTGCAGTGTAGGGCTCGTGGCAACCACTGGGAGTGATGGCCAAGAGCAAAGTCTTCCTCTTTGCCAAGAATGAAAAGAGCACCTCAATAGTGTGCTGCTCCTCTTCAGATGTGCTCCTTGTATGAGGAAGAAGCTTCATATCTTTTAACATTGTTTGAAACCAAACACAAAAAAAGTACCTAAATGAGGAGCCCAGAGATCCTACAGTCTGTACTGTGTGGACATCTGCATTGCTCTGTGGAGGTCCCTCTCTCCATCAGTTATAGAGGTAGCCCCAGGGCAAGCCAGATCCTAAACTAGGTGTTCACCAAATTGTCTGCAATTAACTGTGACAAACCCAGTCCTTGGAGGTGTGTTCTGTGAGGGGAAGTGGACTGGGTGCCACACAAACATGCTGCTGTGCAGCTCAGAGGTAGTGCAGTTGTGTTCATCCCTTTTTCTTTTTTTTTTTAATGCATCCACCATTTTTAATGTTTCTTGATACCTAATGAATTTTTTTTTTTTATTTATTTTCCCTCCACTTTTGAAGAAATTACTGGAAAAACTGTCAGATTTTTTTTGAGCCATTTGCAAAACGTAAAGAAACGCACTTGATAGAGCTTAATCACATTATAAGAGCTTGTTAGTCTAAAAGGCAAACTATTTTAGTTGTATTGGGTTATTGTGCCATTAGTACTATTTGACTGCCAACTGTGCAGCAGCAGGGCTCCAATCAACAGGAGCCTTTGAGCGTTTTCCATTGCAAATAGTGCCAAGGATAGGAGGGACAGAGGCTCTTAGTGGTATGGTTTTTTCAGTGATTAATAATACTTGAGATCCATTTCACTGATCAGAAATGTGCCTTAATGAGACAATTAGTCAAACCATAAAAGCTGCACAGCAATTTCGTTGGTGTTACTACTGGAATAATTTGCTGTGGCTGTTTTCTTCCTCCTGATTGGACTTTATCACAATAGTCTGGATGGAAGTTGCTGTGGAGAAGACTTGCAGAATAAGTTCAGTTTTCAAATGGCCATGATTATATGTGGGCCAGATAATCCCCTTAAAAATGAGGGAGACTTTGAGGCAAAAATTGGTTATTTCACTATAAAAAAATTACATGCCTTTGTCCAAGTGGCTACTATGGTGCCTTCCAATATCCTGTTAGTGGCCTGTTAGTGCCATGGCAACTAGTCACAGGTAGTGCCTGGGAGACAGGCACCAAACTGAAAGGACTACTGAAAATTTGTGTTTATTTTTTCCTTCTGTAACAAGAACACAGCAACAGGGCCTCCTTTATGTGGAGCTATGAGGTCTCTTTTAGGTGCAGATAATTTTTTATCTCATTGGAAGATATCTCGCTGTCACAATATGGTCATAGCATTACTCTAAAGCAAAGTCAGAGCAATTGTCCTCAACCCATGCTTGCCTTGAAAGCTTGCTGTTTCAAACCTTTGTATTCCTCAAAGGTTGTTTGTATTTACTCCAGCTAAATATGTCAAGGCTTAATATCTCCCCACAAAACTGCTGTTATTCTAACTTGGAGGTATGTCAGGAATGTCCTCAGAGTGATGTTACAGGGCACGCTGAACTCAGCAAAATTAAAACTTTCTATTGTCTTTAAAAAGAAAAGTAAAAACCAAAACCAGTCACACTGGAGAGTTCATCTGCCTAGAGCACTTCCATTGATGTTCACAGCATTCCATACTCTGGGGATTTTTGTCTTCTATTTTTGGAGTAAATTCTGCCCAGAACTAACCATTATTTAAACTTAGACTAATAAATCTGCATTTACGTAAGAGGCAAATAAACGATGTACTGCCAGAGCAGAAAACCATCAATTGGTGTCCCTCTGATGAATGCAGTAGGTGGGTTTGTCAAAAGCCCTCCCTGTGCCAAGGGCTGCACTGGAGCTGGAGGCTGGAGCTGGGTTATGGCCAGGACAACCTGCTCAGTAGTTACAGGGAGGCTCAGGGAGATAGCACGGTGTGAACAAACTCCCTGCTGTCCTGCTGCAGAAAGTGCTGCAGTCGCCTGTGCCAAGCTTAATTGTATTGCTCTTCTCAATTTGGTTGAGTCTGAATGTTTCAGCTTTCTAATCTGATTATATCAGAGTTGCAGAAAGCAAAGATGTTTCAGTCTTTGAAATGGACAATACAATTTCTGCTTCACTCTACTTTGAGTATTTTTTTTTTCGGACTGAAGAATATTGCTTTAATGCCTCTGTCATCTCCAGGGAAGTGGATGTATCTGGATGTACAGATAGTGTTATTTTGACAGCATTTTTGTGTCAGATCAGTGTTACTGTAAGTGCAGTTTACTATCTCCCTGCAGATTACAGCTGGGGTTTACTATCTCCCTGCAGATTACAGCTGGTAGGAGATACCAAGTGACAGGATTTCGTTGTCTTTGGTTTCATGCTGGGCAACCCATCTCTCCTGCAGCCCCATTAGAGACTGCAGCTTTTCTGCCTGGTGCTCCTGGGCCCCAGGAAGTCCTGTATTTCTTGGCTCACACCACTCTGTTAGGATGCAAAGACTAACCACTTCCTTCTTTCATAACTAATTACAGGTCAAACTGAATATTGCTCAGGGTACCAGCATTCTGACATATGATTACTTGCAAACTGCTGAATTTACCTGAGTGTAAAATGTTTTTAAGGTGATATTGAGGTTGAGAGTGTATGTTGACAAGCGGGGAGCATTAAAGAAGGTTCATACCCTAGTTATTGCAGGGAAAAGAGAAGAAAAGATGGAATTACTTTTGAGGTACATGGAAAATTAGTTGTGGTAATACAACTTTAATCCCGTCCTTATGGCTATGCCAACTTCTTTCTCTCTACTTTTGGGCTGTCTCATGATTCAAAAATGTTCTCTGAGATATTTATCGCCAAGAGCAGAACTGGCACATCTGTATAAATAAGTATCATAAGCTATGAATGACTTTGAAATTATCTTTGTCATAGGAAACTTTATAAAAGTTGAAAGAATGAAAGATATCCAGGGGTTCCAGTCTCCTTTTAATTAAAATAAAATTATTAAAACTACACACAAGTTAGTTCTACATGAATTTGTAACATTCAGGGTAGTAACATACGACTAGTTCTGGAAAAGGTGGTATATTCTTATTTAGTTGACACATGGGTGTAACAAGATTATCTAATGCTTCATTAAGAGACCTAGAAGTGTAAAGAATCAACTGTCTCCTGACATTGGTAATATCTTTGTGATAGGAATCCAAGCTAGAAGGGAACGTGTCTCTGTAAATTGTTAAGCATTATCACTACTTTTCTGACTTCTTCACAAAGTGAATCCAACTTGCCATCACCTCCTAAAAGTGAAAAGCACAACTTACACAATGCATGCAAGTGAATTTTTTTGCCTTCTACATTTCTACTCCTTATCCTAGCATCTATACTCCTTTGTGTTCTCCCTCCCACTACTTGAGCCCAGCCAGGCTCTACCTTGGTTAGCTGTGTTATCTGAGATGGATTTGGTTTTGATCTGGATTGGAAACAGAGCAAAAAGTGGATGCAACAGGCAGCAGCAAGGCCTGCTAGCCAGCACTTCACTGTCCAGGATTGGAACAACAACAACAGTCTTAAGTTGGAAGAAATTTCCAACTGGAACCTCTCAGCTCCTGGCTTGTCTGCTTCCTTTTCAAGAAAGTGAAACCAACAGGGCTGTGGTGCTGGAAAACCTATTGTCCTTGGTCAGTTTGCTGCTTTTGCTTCCCAACTGCTGTCCCCAGCCCTGGAGAAGCTGTTGAAAAGTGAGGAGTGGAGAAGCAGTGGCTTTCAGCCATTTTCTGCAAGACATTTGCCCAGGAGATGAAAAAACTTAACCCCTGAACTCCTTGTCTTGTCTGCCGCAAAAAAATGATAACAAAATTACTCTTTGTGAGGCAGTGAAACAGTATTAGCTATATTTTTCTGGGGAGGAGGAGGGGAAGAAAAAAACAAATAACCAACCAAAAACCCACACAAAGAAATGTAGGGCTCAAGAAGAAAAAAAAATTGCTATTTTGAAAGCAGAAGGAAGCCCTAATACCTCTGTGGACCAAAACCTAGCAGTATTTCTTGTGGGTGTGTGCTGGTGCACGCAGGATGGCCCTGAATGGTGCTCTCCCAAGCATGGCCCTAACTCCCAAGCCATCCCCTGTGCCCTTCAAGCTGTCTCTAACATAAAGCAGCGCAGAGCTTAGAAGTGTTAATGTTGATGGAACCTGGACTGTTTATGCCTTAGGAGGAACTCCTTTCAAAATGCAAGTACTTTTGGGAAAGACTGTAATAAATAAAACTCAGGAGTTATTAAAATCCAGGTCATTGATGTTGCAGTGAAATACAATCTCCCCATCAGCCACCAGCTCTACAATGTTCCAGTCAGGTATCTTCCAGAATAAGATGATGCCCATCTGCCTGCAGGACAGTTGGAAAAGCACAAAGTGGTGGCAAGTACTGTATTTGCTTGGTTTCCTATGAACGCTGAGTGTGCCCAAGACCTCCACTTCTGAGGGCAAGGAGCAAAAACTGTAGTTAAGTGCTGTACAAAACTCCCCACAAAGCCTGGCAGCTTTAATTTCTGGCTTCACTATTATTGCATTAATGGATCTCCTTTGAATGAAGCCTCCACCCTCTGTCATTTCTAGTTCCAGTGGTAAAAGGCAAGAAATTAATTTTGTACTTGTATTTGCTATTAACTGGCACAGCAGCTGTAAGAAACACAATGTATTTATTTGTAAGTACCATGGAATGAGACTAAATTCAAAAGAAATCTCCAACAAGCATTAAGATGGTATTATAGAACAGCTGGAACATTAAGTGAACAACCTTGATAACCCAATTGTTCATTGACGCATAATTCATTTTGCTTCTACTGAAAGAGTAATTCCTCAGGACCCCAAAGGCCTGAGATTTTTGTGAAGCTGAGAATCAAACCAGAACAGACAAAATCATCTCTTGACCCACATATTTTTTTTTTAAATGAATTAGGTGATATTTAGATTTATTAGGGTACATTGTATAATGTTGTAAACTAATCAGAACTGGGGAAATAAGAGAACTGGCTGATAATGCAGTTCCAGCAACACAGAAAGACCACATACTGGGCCCCCATAGACTTAAACTTGTTCTAATTTGTTCCTTTCTATTGACTTGTTTTACAAGGCAGGAGCAGATTCTTGTATAGTTAGTCCAGTACTCAGGGTCTCACCTCTCCAGGTTTCTATCAGCTCCGTGTTAGGGCTGTGCTGACCAACACACGTCAGTTATTTTGGCAGGTGGAGGTACTGGATTCTGTATCCTGGTTCCACTGTAGCTGTATGGGGTCAGTGTCCTCAAACATGTAACCTAACTGCCTTCACCTGTGACAGCTGTTTGCAGTATTTTAATTCAGCTTACTGAAAAAGTAGGTAAAGTGGCTGAGGAAAGAGTCTGTTTCATTAAGCAGCATGCTTTCATCTTCTGTTTTGCCATCCTCATCAGACAGCTCTTGCTGCTTTCTAGGAAGCTTTAATGGCAATCTCTGACAATTAATTTACACTTATAAAATAGATGAGAGAGATGACATCTCTATACTTTGGGCTCTAAATTAAAAAGCCCACCCTATCGGTTTCCCGAGGTCAGGGCCTGGTCTCTCTCAGTCCATGTACATTGCAGTGTGTATGTACTCTCTCAGTCTCAGTACATTGCAATGACATACCAACCCCAGCAAGAGAATTGGAGCGAGTTGCCAGTAGCCCATACGTTGTATTAACTCATGCTCTCAAATTTCCAGTGTCAAGCAAAGAGTGATTTATCTGATACTGAGTGTATATATATTGGTTTTTGGTGCCTCTATGTGATGTAAAGCCTTTATAATCACCACATTTTATTTATTTGAATACTTCAGATCACACACATGCAATTTGACTTGTCTTGTAACCTTAAATTAGTTTTGGTAGGCAGAAATTTTTGTTATGTGTCCTCTTATGACTGGAAGGCAACAGAGGAAAAGTGTTGCTCATTCCCTAATAAACAGGAAATAGACCACACCAGTACTTAATGAGGTGAATTAGAAAAAAATTGCTACAACCCTCCTGTGTGGGTGATGCATCACTGCAACCTGAGGTATGGAGAGTGAAGTTGTGCAGCACTCGCTAACTCGGCGATGCCCCGAGGCGCTGCTCTTCTGCTGGAGCTGCCGTGAGCCGCTGCACACCCCGCAGCAAAGCCCGGAGCCGCACAGCCGGCCCGGAGCCGCTCCGACGGCGGGGCTCACCTGCGGGTGCGGGAGCGCCAAAACGTGGCACAGCTGCTCCGACCCTGCGGGCACCTGCTGCCTGCGCTGCCTTGGTTGCTGGAAATAATAGCTGAGTTGTAAGCAACAAATGTCACTTCTTACTCTCAAGTATTTTGCTTCATGGCTAAATTTGGGTTTAAACGTTTTCATCTTTGGTTTACGAGTTTATTTCAGACCGCGTTTTTAATGAGTCTGTGCAATTAGAAAGAAAAATATATACACACTGTAATGCGAGCTATTTTAGCGAACACAAAAGATGGAGGTGTTTTTGCTTTCTGAGGCGTGTTTGAGGAGCAGCTCTTTCCTCCTCTCGCTCTGACACAATTGCCTGCTAGCCGTGCGATGCGGGAGCTACAGGGACTCAGGTGGCTGGTGCCCGGACACAGGGGAGTGCTGTGGAGCCGCCGCCGGTGCGGTCCCGGCTCTGTCCCCGCGGAGCCTCCCCCTGCCCTGAGGGTCCCTGTGTCGGGGCCAGGGGCACTCGGGGGGCTCCGGGGCTGCCCGGCAGAAAAAGGCGACAAAGGCTTTTCCTCTGGTGGCTTTTATTTGCGGTGCGGAGCTCCGCCTGCGAACGAGCTGAGCTCGCGTTACCAGCGTACACTTCAGCGCGTATATATCCATATAGACAGATAAATATATTTCGATAGAGACACAACAGGAACAACAAGTGCTATAAACACACAATTTACATTTGTCATAAATCTATATTTTTTTTTATAAAAATAAAATTATCACTAAAATATTTCTATGTCGTCTGCAACTCATACGCTGTGTTGTCACAGCCGTGTCCTGCCCAATTACCCGTGGCATAGGGCACGGCAGCATTCCCTGTCAAAGGAGCGAGGTCGGGCTTTTACACCCTTGAAACACCCCTGTTTTGAACTCAAACGTCTTTTACTTTGAGATGCTGCTCACCGTGAATACAAAATTTCACCAAAAAATCGGCTTTTAATTTCCTTCATCCGAGCACTGCGTGAACGGTGGTATACGCCCACGGAGAGAGCAAAACAATTACCTTCTCAGAGTTCTCTTGCAGGGGCGCTGTGTGTCCCGGGTCCCACCAAGAGCTCATTAAATCATTGCCACTTGTTACATTAATGTAATTACACTTGGTTTGTCAATCAAAAATTTCCCTCTTTTTATGCTGAACAATCTATTCCACAGTTTTCTGGTTAGAGAAATTTAAAAGCTTCATGTTTGATTTCCCTAAGTGCATAGAAGTGTGTATTTTTAAACTTCAGAAAGGAACTTATTTTATATAATACAAATAATTTTAAATAAGAACTCAAAAAAACTACCTATTTCCTGAAATCCGTAACAGATGCAGCTGCAGTATGAGATCATCCCACACGGGTGTAGGGGATTCTGTTAACTGAGAAGCAGCACAGTCCCTTAGGAAGCTCCTGCTGTCATACAGAGAACTTTGTGATGCCCTGTGAATTTTATCCATCCATAGTTTAACCAGGACTCTCCAGTTTAAACAGACCTGAACTGAGTTCTTGCACGAAGTCAGGTACTTTGCAGGTAGTGCTTTTAGCAGGGGTAGTGGCCAAGGTAAAGCATGTGAACAAACGGCTTCCTCTGGAGGGACAGAGTTCATCAAAGCTGCTCCTTTCAGGTACTCAGGCTGAATACTAAATTAACCAGATCACTAAGATCCAGGTCTGGAATGGTTAGCTAACTAAATAGGAAGGATGGGTGGTCACTGGTCCTCAAGTACAAATATGGTGTCAGTATCTTCCACCACCAGTATATTGCAGAGTTGGAGAACCCAAAACACCTGTTATGGCAGCTGTAGACAAGTAAGGGGCTCTTAATGATAAACTGGCATAAGGTTTCAGGTGTGGGTGTAGTTGCAGCCTGAATTCTCACAGTGACTGTGTTGAGTACAGTGTCTAAGCTACTGTTAAAATTCCAGGGAAAAAAGCAAAATAAAAACCAGGTAATACTTGCAAATAACTGTCAGTACCTATGTAAGTAGGAATACAAAATAAAATTGTATATTTAATTAGAATAAAATTAATAAATTATTAAATATCTATTTACAGTATTGTTATGCACTTCAAATATTATCATTTTAAGCTTCAACTATTATAATTTTAAGCATAAAATTCTATGAAAAAATGTAGTGCTAAATTTATGTTAAAAATACAGAATGCCTTTGTAGTGAAATGAGACAAAAAATTACTGGGAATGTTCTAGACAAATTTTCATAACTATAGTATAGGAACCATTTAAAGTTATATTTTGAACAGAATATGCTTTAAGTGAACATTTGGTTTGACTAGCAGTTTTCGTGATTTTTATTTATTTATTTATAGTCACATCCTAACTTTTAGATTAGATTAGATTAGATGTTAGGAAGACACTCTTTAATGTGAAGGTGGTGAGGCTCTGGCACAAGTTGCCCCAGTTGTGGCTGCCCCATCCCTGGAAGTGTTCAAGGCCAGGCTGGATGGGATTCAGGGCAACCTGGTCTACTGAAGGAGTCCCTGCCCATGGCAGAGAAGTGAGAATGAGATGATCTTTAAGGTCCCTTCCAACCTAACCATTCTATGATACCTGTGGGCAGATTTTATGCCATATAATCTAAAATAAAATCTAAAAAAATATTTTATCTTTGATTTGAACCAAAGCTTATGAAGTAATGAAACATACATATTTATAAGTGAAACATAATAACTTTTAAAAAAATGAGCCCAGCTCTTAATGTCTGTAAGTCATCATAGCTGATTTACTCTAACAGAGCTGACTTTTCTCCAATTGATTATCAGGCCCACTGTGCTTTACTTATGGGGTTATGGATAACCTTTATCCAGCAGACTGCTTAGTTGCATGCACGCACCTCCAAAGAGGCAGTAAAATAGGCACAGACATATAGAATCTACTGATTCTGTATCTAGAGGTCTTAAACAGAAATACATCTGCATCTCTAGTTTATTGTAATAAATCTCTTCTTCTGCTTTTAGGCTTGAGAGTGCTTAAGCATGGGATTGTTCAGTCTGCAAAAGAAGAAAAAGTATCTCCACAGGCAAGTGAGCAATCCCTGGCCTGGCCTCAGAGAGTGTTCCAGCATGTGTAGCAAGGGATCTGTGCTGGAGTTAGTAGGTAAGTGTCTTTAGTCAGTTATATTCTAACAATGATGACTGAACACTTCTAAGTAAGGCAACATATCTTGGCTTGAGAGAAAGTAACTGAAAATATCAGTCCTTGGAAGTATTTGTAGGGAATGAAAGACATAATGAGAAAACCCTCAGGATAAAGCTCACATAATATGGGAATTACTAGATACTCTATTATTTTCCTGATTGAATTTACTGTATATTGCAGTATATGATACACTAGTTATGCTATTAAAAAATATAAAATATAAATCCCTTCACATGGGATGATGCAAAGATGATATGAGTACCAGTACTCTTAAACTGAAGACTTCCTTATATTGCAAATTTGCCTCTTCATTCTAGTTATTGCTCTTTGATTTCATGTGGTTGCATATACTCTCCTCCTAGTCACAGTGACTAAATTCATTCCCATGCAAACAGAAAGGGTCTTAAGTAGGATTGAATGATGCTTATGCTTTATGCTTTGCTACTCTGTCAGATTGGATTTTGCTCACTGATAGAAAGAAATAATTAAGTCAGTTCATTACAGACAAAATTTTCCCAGTTCTCTGTGATGGATCATGTCTCCAATATGCTACTTTCAGAACAGGACTGTGCTTGAGGCCAGTGCAAACCAGAATAAAGGCTAAATTATTTCTGCAGCATTTTTGAATTGGGGTAACATGTAAACACTAGTGTTATCTTTTTAATCTCTGTGGAAATGCACAGTGGCCATTCCTAAAACCAATCAGTTTTTCTTATATAATAAATAGACTGGTAATATTAAATACTCGTCATGCAAATGTTCAAGATATAATGGTATCAGCCTATTATTTACAGTGCTACTCTCAAAATTCCCAATAGGGGAAATTCTTTTTTATTTTCTTTACATGCAGACCTTGCAGGAATAGATGTGAATATTTTAGAACTACTTGCACGGGGATATTAATTAATTGGTGTGGTATTTAATTCATGTCATACACAAACTTACTCAATTTTTTAGGCAATAATATGGCACAAGTTAATTATGGTTAGAAATGGTAGTACAACACATACTTGTGTTACTTCCTCCTTCATTTCAGCCAGGGAGACCAAACCTTTTTGCTGTCCCTTAAGCGAGAAATGGTAGATTTAGTACACAGAGTTGTAAATATTGGCAACAATGAGAAACAAATGACACTTTGGTTGTACACTGTTCTATTACTAGTACGATCTTGCCTTTGAACAACTATGTCATGTTTCTTCATAAGGTGGATCAGGAGGATAATTCTCACATCCTCTTAGTGTTTGCTGGCACTCTGCAGCTGTGTGGCTGCATCTTGTTTAGCAGGTTGCTTTGCTGTAGCAGAACTGCATTTATTGCACAGATCTCTCATTGCTAGGAGACTTTCTTCCACAGCTTTTGCAAACATGACTGAGGAGGTTTCTTTACACTCTTTAAAGCTTGAGATGCAGAATAATATATGCTCTGGCTGAGGGTTATAGCATGCCCCATATCCATTGGGCACCACAGGCCCATAGCAGCAGAACATTTCCATAGTAGTTGGAACCTGGTTGCGGGGAGAAGGGAAGGAGTGATCTCTGGTTAATCAGGGGACCTGAAATCAGCTGGTTAGGGATGAGGAGAAAGATAAACAAATGCTACAAATGTTGGTAATGTGGTGAATCCCCCCTTATGGAGTATCACTAGCTTTGGAAGTCCAGACCTGGAGCTCATTTACCTTGAAAGGTAAAAGCTGATCTTGGTATAGAATTTGGTTACTCTGTCTGTTTGCTATCATTTAAAAACTGCTATCATTTGAAGTAGCTAGAATGCATTTCTTTGCTCAATTTATATAGATATTTAAAAACTATAGGCTTTGTTACAGATAGATAGGAATTTTATGTAATTCTCATACATAAAATTATGGTACATAAAACTTCTCTAAGGTTTTTAATTTCTTAAGGTTATCCTAAAGTTACATTAAACTTGTAATGTGAGAACTGCGTCAAATTATAGAAATTAATATTGTCCATTTCTAGTAATAGTTTATAATTGAGATGATGTATAAAAACATTTTAATGCATCTAGGTGCTATATTTCTATTACACCCCAGTTTAATCATGGCATAATAAGGCAGTGAAATGCTTTCTACTGCAGAAAATAAAAGATGTGTTAGAAATCTATATGTTTCAGACTTTGTGTACATGGGCCTTCACAAACGACATTTGGCTTTTTAATGGTGTAGAACAAGCCATCAGTCCTGCTAATAGAGCCATAGAATTGTCAGATAAATTTGCTGTGCAACAGCCGAAGGCCATAAAGCTATTCAGAAGCACTCTTTGCTCATGGATAGTTTCTTGGAGAATTTATGTAGTAGTGTGTTGGTTACATTCACTCATGTCTGAAAGCCTGCAAACATTATGACAAGATCAAATTACTTATTAAGGTTTTATGCTGTAGCATATTATAACTCTCTTTTGTTGCATAGTTCTAATCTGTGCAGCTGGGTTAGTGTTTCAGTTAATGAATTCATACATAGATTCCTTCTTTCATTAGGACTGCTACTACATGCAATGAAACATTTAATTTTTAGGTTGTATGCCACAAGGATGCTTCCTTATTCAGAACATTAAATGTAGGAAGTGTTGACTCTTAGAGTATCTTTGAGTGTGTGAATAGCTGTAAATCCATAAATATCTGTCTGAAATGTCTGTAAATTTAAGTTGCATGTCTGCATGTGTTGCAGTCTTACAGTGAATAACTGAAGGCTCTCAAAGATTTCAAACACAGCTACTTTTAATAGCAAAATGTCCTTGTGGCTCTCGGCTTCTTGTTTCTCAGAGTGGCAGCCCATCCGCCTTGTGGCTGTACTGTCACTTCCCACTAGAGCTGTCCTCTTGGGGGAAAGAGGAGAAGAAAGGGAATGGGAACATACGTAGTTTGGAAATTGAGGAAGCTCTGAGCTCTCATGTGAATTTTACTGAGTTTGCTTGTGTGCATTTCCAGAATTTCCAAGAAGGGCTCTGGAATGTTGCAAATTAAGTGATAACTTCATTCAGTATTTACCGTGCTGAGTTTGCTGATTTAGTGTGCTGATGGACTAAAACTGGACTAAAAATGTGGAGCAATTTGCAGACTTCTTGATGGTTCCTAATGATACTGCTTTTGTTTGGTTTACTTCTTTACATTTTTTTCACGGTGAGCCACAAGGTCTGGCAGAACACAAATGAATTAGCCTTTGCTTAGCAAGACCAGTGAACAGGAGAAGCTCACCTGGCTGGTTGAGAGGATGAATCGATTGCTTGTCAAGTATGTCTCATCCGTAAATATCTCTGGCAGTTCCTTGAAGTGTTCCCGTGCCACCTCTCTGAGCCCTAGCAGGTGATTGTCTATTGCCATTCCTGTAATAGCCTGTGTACAAGGTGATAAGACAAAAGCATTTAACTGAGTTTGGAGACATTTTCTGGACTGTTACTGCCTAGTTTTCTGGTCAGAGTTGATGAACTTGGTTGGAGTGATGTAATGCCTGTAACGTTCAGATATTACTCTGAGTATGTACTTTGCAGAGGATCAGTAATTAGAAATTCATGTGGTGCTCTGAAGATGTAAAAATTAGAAGGGAAACAGTCTTGGGATGTACTGTGTGCTGATGTTATCTGGGTGTTCATCATCTCGCAGAGCTGAATGTAATGGGCTGGGCTTCCGAGGGGAGCTGAGGGGAGCATATGGGACACCAGCAATTTCTGAGCATGCTTTGGAATTTTCTGTGCATCATTAGGGTTATATTTTAAGATAGAACGCTCCAAAACACCTCCAAATTGGAACAAATTAATCTTTCGTTGCCTTGCTACCTGCATCTCACTCTGGCAGTTAAAGCACTTGTCATTCCATAGAACCTAGATGCAAAGATCTGGTAGGTGTCCACAACAGATTTAACAGTGCTCACAGAATAACAGATAGATTTGCCAGTGATCCTTCACAGATCTCTTAGCATATCTCACTGCTTGAGAAGACTGGGGTTGGGGATATAGAATGCCACTGAAATTTAATTCACTGCCAAAATATCCAGTTTCTTCCCCCACTCCCTCTGTTGGCTTCACTGCAGAGTTGGAATATCTCACTACTTTAGCCTTCACTCCTCTGAGGCAAGTGGAAACAGTACATGTAGGACAGAATAGTTGGATGGTACCATAGTTGAGGTACCAGGAGTCTAGGATCAAATTAAACAGGGTTTAACAAAGGAGAATAAAGTTCTTGACAAGCAAGAGGCCATCAGCAGTCTCTACTCGCTGTCCTGCTTGCCCATGTCTCTGCTCACCATCATCCCCAACGCAGAACCAGCCATGCTTGCCCCCTGACCCTGCTCTTGAGTGTCCCCCATTCCCTCTTCTGTCTCATGGTCGCAGGCAAGGTGATAGGAAGCATGTGTGGGGGCTGAAGGTTGGCAGCAGTGGCACATTGCTGGCTGGCTGGCCGGGCCACAAGAACTGCTACTGAGCCTGCACTCAGGCTTTCTGCCATCAGCTTGCCATGTATGGGTCTCTGCTCTGTTCAGCTCCCTAATTGCTGTAGACTTAAGGGATTTATTTGCTTTAGGATCTTTGCCTTGCTAGGAAATGTGATTGAAGATGGCTAACGGGATCAAAAATGAGCAGTGGGAGATTGGCAGACAGGATAGTTATGGAATTTTGGTTCTTTAGGAAACCAAATCAAAATTTGTTCCATCCAGATAAGAATTGCCTCAGGTAATACCTGCATTTAAAATTCTTCAGTCTAGGTTTTTTCTTGCTGGTGAAAGCGCTCATTTTGTGGACTGAGCTGTAGCTCATCCCTGATCCAGGCAGAAGTCATATAGGAAGAGAATGCTGAACCAGGGACATTGTACTACACCGAGAGCAGAACTGATATCTCTGTGGCACATGCCCCTTGTAACAAGGGAAACAAGCAGCCTGAGAAATGGCAGGATCTAAAAAAGAGCACAAGCTTGGTTTTCCTCTTAAGGATTAAAAAAAAAAAAAAAAAAGTAAAGAAAAGCACAACTGTGCTTTTCCTCTTACAAGGAGAATAGCTTTAACCATTGGTAAGTGCCTGAAGCAGGGGCTTGGGAGGGCATAGTCTTATTTGGCTTATGAAGGACTAGCACCCATTGGTAAGGGGGCTATTTGTTCATCAGCCCAGACAGAGCAAGGATGCTTGCAGAAAGGTGGCATACATCAGGGCTGTGCTTACGTTCTTTTACCCATACAGGGAAACCAACTTGATAATCCAAGGAAATATTTTGCTATCACACAAGATTTATAAGGCTGTTAGCAATGACATTTTTGCAACATAGATCAATGTCATGTCTGAAGAGAGGCCGAGACAGGCTAACGAAATAAACTGTGAGTCAACGCATAGGAAAAAACTGTGCTAAATTGAATTTTAGAGCTCCACATTTAAGATAGCAATGCTACTAGTAAGCCTTAACAAGGGGAAATAAAATCAGTAAATTGCTTTTTGTTTTATGAAGTAGATTTGCTTTTTGTTTTTCCTAGGAGCTATTACATTTCAGTCTGTTACACACAATTTAGTCAGACCATCTAAGTCTTACCCAGAGTTTAAAGGCGCAACAATTACATTCTGCTATTCTGAGAAAGAAGGGGAAGCTTGTTGAGTAGAAATACCTGGAGAGCTTTCTAAATTTAAAGACAATTTATTTTTCCAATGGCGGTTTTAATATTTTCTCATGATCTACACTGGAGGCTGCATTTTATAACAGTTTCTGGATTTCAAATGACTTGGAGCTTGGAGAGGAGATGTTTTTGTTTGTTTGTTTGGTTGTTGTTTTTTTAAGAGATATACAGAAATTCCATTGGTTGTGACCTAGACTTACAGTATGTTGTGCTCATTGTGAAGTTACCCTGAGATGGTTCAGGTGAGACAGTTGCCCTGAAGTAAGACTTCCCTTCACTGTATGGATTACATGGAATATCAGTTTCTAAGGTGTGGGTTCTCAGCACAAGGCTTGAAACACAGAATTATTTTTCTTCTCTGCTTCTTTTGTTTCACAGTTTTAGGCACAAATCCTTCCTGAAAGCAACACTTTGCTTCTCCAGGGCTCTCACTTTACCTTTGAAACCACCTGCTAAAATGAATGATTTCTTGAATATTATGAATATCTAAACAGTATTCAACAATGTGGGCTTATTAGGCAATGGTCTGAGGTAAAACCATAGGTAGCAAATTCACTTATCATAGCTGGTTATTAACATTTATTAATTTCATGAGTGCTATGACTAAGTTGTTTACAAAATAAGTCTGTGCTTTGTCTTAGCACAGTGGGATGTACAGCATTACTCAGGCCAAATTGTCTCATTTTTAATCAAGAGAAAATGAGTTGTATTTGATACTAAACTGATTTCTTCACTGGAGGACATCTTTTCCTTTAATTATACACTGCATTCAGGTCTTTAAAACAGAATTTACTATAACCATTCCCTCATTGTTAATGACCTTTATTAGAAATGGCACCTTGGAATACCAGAATACACTTTCCAGAAACCAGTCCACCTCAGGATCAGGTCCCAGATAGGGACCTCTCTCCTCTAGTGAAGAGAAATATAAGAAAATGCATAGATGGTTAGTTTTAGGGGTAAAAAATTGTTCCTGATGTGTTATAACTGTCTTGAGATTATCTGCAGTGATATAGCTTATGGGTCCAAATACCTGTAAATTTGGGGGATCTGAATTTTGCAGTTGGAACTTTATTTTTCTTGCATGTTACATAGCAGTTAAATTGGGTGCTTTAAGCCTTGCATACTTCTCATCTCTGATAAGGCTCTCTGCTTGTCATACCCCCTTGAACAGCTCACTGCCACTTTGCTTGGCTGTCTTCATGGCTAACATATCATGTTAATCACAGAGCACAAAGAATAAAGACTTCTTTCATCTGGCTACTGTTCTCCCTCCCAAACCATTCAGTATTTATAAAAAAAATATTAAAATCCCTTTACGAAATTTGGATTGCAAGCTCTTTAAGATGGAGGCCATTTTTGAATTGTTAATTTGTACAACACCAAGGTTACTGCAATCCCAATTTGTGGCTGGGACTCCTAATAATGACAAACATGTAAATCAGAAATGTTTCACAGATGCACATTCGCTGGGAATAGGTTGGATACAGAGTGTCATGTCCCATGACAGTGCTAGATAAGAGAGCTAATGCCAGAGAGTCACAGTCTTTCCACTTTTGTCCAATGCAGAATTTTGTTATCTTGCTTTTGAGGAAGTATTTTTTTAAGGTGAGGGTAGTTGAATATGGCTATTTGGGCCACTGGAAATGTTCACAAGGATGACATGGCAGATACTTTCTTATTTGGAGGTGCTTATATTTTTCTAGTGTTAAAATAGTTAGTGATTGTATCTTCATACTTTTCTTTAAAAAGCCAAGTAGTTTTTATTCCGGTGGGCAGAAGGTTTTACTCACCAGAATAGAGTAATTAGTCTGAGCTGTAATTGCATCCTTAAATCTCTGCATCTTCTCAGAATCCTGTTGAGGTAATCAAAAAATATATATATTATTGAAAAAATTCTCAAAGAAATAGCATCTTCCATCAACTAACCCATAGCTAAACCACAAGCACTCTCAAATGTCCTTTGCTTGCCTCAAGTCTAAATATTCATTATAACTGAAAAGCCATAGGGATCAATGTCCTGATCAGCAACGGTGCCTTGTTGTGCAAGAGTTGAGCAGGTTTATTTGTGGTGGCTTGTAGTTCCTTTTGTGGATTCCTTCCATGGATTTTGGGTGAGTAGATTATTACTAATTGAATCACTCCCTTTGAAATAGGGAAAATGTTTGCCTAGTGTAATTCACTGTTTTCAAAAAAGGCAGGCAGTGTATCTTCTCCAGAATGGTTTATCTGGACAATGACAGTGATATTAATGAATGCCATCATTGATATTTTACTAGCCAGTCGAAAAATTACTTCTGTGTGTGAAAGGGCATCTAGAATTTTCCAAGGCTGCTCTACCCTCCACAGATGCCTCACACTTCAGATAACAAGGTAGTAAATTTTGACTCCTGTCAAATGGCAGCCTTTTATATTAAGGGAGCCATCCTAAGAAGTGCTGCTCTGCTGTACATCAAGTCCCACACTGCAACTATGGGAGACCCTGAAACAGCCAGGAATGTCTGGGTCTCCAGATAAACAGGAGACCTTCAGCTCCTATGGACGATGAATGATCTTTTGAACAAAGAATTCATTTTAGAAGCAAGTCAAGGTCACCATCAGGGACCTTCAAAATACAGTCCGATATTTTTTCACAGGGCTAGACCTAGGACTTAGTTCCCCTGTACAGATTAAATTACCAAAGGCGGTCTTTAAATCTGATTAATTTACAGCTATTCAAGCAATCTCTCTAGTGTCAGTAGCTGCTGCTTTTACAGCAAGTGTCAAATGCGTGAGATATTTCTCCTGCTAAAGAATCAATCTGACTCAATCAATCTTTGGTGACTGTTCAAGCTATGGTTTGAGGATAATTTTTACTAGCATCAGAAGGAAAATGGTTTTTAATGGTATTTGAATTAATGGCTATTAACAAAAAATATTTTGGGGAGTTCAAGGCTTCTTAAAACAAGTGATGCAACTCTTTTGTCCAAAAAATAGAAATAACATTCAGAGGGAATGTGTAGGTCTAAAGAAATCACTTTGGAATAGGGTTGTATTAAATTAATTTTGTTTGTAATGTTTCTGTGATAATTATATATATAGTTTTGAACTGAAATATGAAGATGTTCACGTCAAAACAAAGATTTAGGAATGCCTGTTTGAAAGAACAATCCCAGGCCAGTATAAATGTCCTTTGTATCTCTCAGTGGACAAGAAGCCAGGAAAACTATCAGTAGATTGGTCTGCATTATGAT
>JAWWES010000169.1:9126430-9154814 GCA_035583135.1 Lophotriccus pileatus
CCAGTATAAATGTCCTTTGTATCTCTCAGTGGACAAGAAGCCAGGAAAACTATCAGTAGATTGGTCTGCATTATGATGGCAGGTTTTCCAGGGGGAATGAAACCATTATTCTCCCTATTTGTTACTGCCAAGGCACGCAGTGGAAAGATACGGGGGCTGAGACTGAGCTCAATCTAGGCACACATATAATTCCTTGGCTTGCTTGCATGAAGAAGTACAAGTTGGGGTGCTGTGAAAGGGGAGCACAACCTCAGATTTGGGTGGTGAAATCGTGAGCAATGCTGAAGCTTTGGGAGACCTGCAAAAGTTAGTAAGGATTGGAATATGGAAGGAAGGAAGAGACTACTGGAAGGAACAAGGAGGATCTGTTGAAACAACATGTGAGGAGCAGGCTGGCTCCTCCCAGGAGTGCAGTTAATCTGCTGCAAAGTGCGTTGGGGCTGGGGCTGTGCTGAGCACACGTGGAGAGGAAGGTGTGCACAGACAAGACTAACTTCTAATGAAATATGATCAAGAACCATCTTGTCAGACAGTTCACTGATAGCAAATAACAACAGCCTCTTCTTGTCTTCTATATGGTAGCTACTATTTTGTGTGATATTATGGTGATATCATAATCTGCTGGGAATTACCCACTCAGCACAGGGAATTACTCCAGGGTTTTTTGAGTTATCATTTTACCATGGCATTTGGGTCTTGTTCATTGGGCAAGATGAAATTCTGGGCGTGGTAACCTTAAGGAGACTGAAGAAGCAGTGGATGAACAGACAACTTCTCTGGGCAAATTTTCATCATCCTCTGAGACATTACAGCTTGGTTTTTCATATTTCATTAATTTACACTTAATCTACACCGCAGCAATGCATCTAGCAATGCCGTGCTGAATTCTAAAGAACAGCCATGTGGGCTGTTGCCACTGGAGTGGGCTTACTGTGAAAAATAATCTGTATTGTGGCAGCGTTTTTTATCTAAACAGCCACCTGGAAATTCCCTGTACGGCAGCGAAGTGCAGTGGGTGGAAGCGGCACAGAGAGAGACATTGAGGGAGGCTCTCCAGGGACGATGGGGAGGACAGTGCACAATGCTGTTTGTGCAGCTATACCCTCAGCTGTACCTCTCTGCATTCCCATCTACTCTGTACAGTACTCATGCTTCTGGAAACAGATGGTGGCACCTCAAAGCAAGGCAATTTTAATTTTTCTTTTTGCAGTATGATATCAGGGCAGTTTGGAGAGCTGTTTGATCAGCTTGATGAAGTGTTTTGTCATTAAGGTTCAGCTCCCTTGAGGATCCTGTAAGACTAACTCCACTTGGTAGAAGCATACCTTTAAAACAAAAAAGATCAGCCAGAAATCAAAGCATGGGAATTACATCACTTCACACATTGCAGTCTGCAGCAGAGCTAACTACTGCAGGGGACCTGCCAGGCAATTCCCCTGGTGTGGCAGTATAATGATCCTGAACTTTGCATGTTCAGTCTAGATCTCTCCAGGGAGCTGAATTTGGACCTGATGACAAAACATTCATAAGACAGTACTAAATCTGAAATCAGATGTTTTGTTTCTTATAATATCATGTTTAGGCACCTCTGAGTCTTTTGGATGCTTAAATAAAAATAAGGGAATATTTATATTTAGCTTAATGGTTGGTTTGTACAAAAAGCAAAATCCTGTGAGGCTTGCTGCCCTGCCCTATGCCTTTATGTTCTCAGTTAACAGTTAAAAAATGAGAGACTGGGGACCATGAATGCATTATTTACTCAGTGTTTTGGCAGAGAAGACCAACATACCGATACAGCTGTCTCGTCATCAGTCATTGCTTTTACAAAAGCAAATGCTTCTGAGGTAGAAGAGCGGATATTGTCCACTCGGCCCTCGTCAAATCGGCGTAGGGAAGCACTTTCGTAGGTCGGGACAAGCCTCCTGTGGCATCTGAAAGAATGAAATAAGAAAAGCAAAGAACAATTATTTTCAAGGAGTCATAAAGACTAAGAGAAATATAGGCTTGGTACATTTTATTGTTACAGCCACGCTTTTACGTTTTGCACAGTATTCATCTTAATGTTGATTGAATTCTATAAGAAACTTAAAAAAGATCGATGCTCACTCCCTTCTAATATGAGGAGCTATGTACAGCTGTATATGTTTTAGTTATGCATTGCCAGTAAAAAATGACTCATTGCATAAAAACAAGGCTAGTAAAACTAAAATTTACTGAAAGATCTCAAGGAATGTTTTATTTGTCCTGCATCATAAAATAATTGTGTGATTAATCATTTATTTATGGGCTTGAAATATGTTTTATTTAAAATAAGAAAAAATACACTCTGTGTGTGAGTGAAAAGTAGAAAACTGAAAAGGGTACTACTACTACTATTTGTGAGCTGAAATGGAAACCCACATAGCAATAAGAACAGAGTGTGTAGACTGTTGTTTAATTTGGGTCCAGGTATATAGCTACTATTCCTTGCTTCAGGAGACCTAGTGTGTCTTTCAGTCGAAGCAGGGGGGTCTCAGAATATAACTGTCCCCTAAGGCTTTTGTTGCAAACATAGGGTTTATATCATGGCTGGAATCCAGATAAAAATCTTGGACTAGGTAATTTTTGAAGTTTGATTAATAGAATATGCAAAAAAATGGATGTTTAACAGGTGTTAATGGAATACACAAAATGTGTTGGGCACCTCTGGTTTTGACCAGGATAAGACCACGTCAGGATTTAATTTGATGTGACACAGAATTATTTGTGTGGCTGTTCTGCAGGAAACCATGCAACCAATTTCTAGTCTGGAGTTCTGGCAATGTAGAAAGGAACTTTTGACTTTGGTAATACTGTGAAAATTAGAGGATATTATCAAATCTTGGGATGTCTGTGAAGGAGGAGGCAGCAATAGCTACTATCCTGTGTAGGTACTCTGATCTGATATGCTGCTGTGGAATTCTCCCCTGTGAATGCTTTTCACCCTGCAGTGCAGGGGGTGTGTGTGTGGTGAGTTTGGGATTACTGCCACGTCCTTCCCGAGCCACCCACAGTGGCAAGGGAGTGTTTCTGCCCCAGGGACTTGGACTCCTATAGCTCCTGCTGCTACAAACCACCCCTCTACTCCCTGCCATATCTCCTCACCCTCTTCTCTTTGCCAAGGGCAGGGACAGCTGTGGGGATGTTACTGGCTGGGAATGGCATGTGTGGGACACAGGGATGATGAGCAAGAAGAGGGAAAGAGGGCAAAGAGGGCAAAAGTGTACTCTGAGAACTGGGTGTCCATTTCTATCTTGCCTGTCCTACAGCCATTAGGCATGATCACTCATTTCCATGCAGGAGGGATTTGTTTGAGTGCTGAGTTAAAAATGGACTCTCTTTTAAAAAAACACTCCCTTGTGTACCTTGGTCCTATGATCTGAATTAACCTTACCTGTAGAATGCCAGCTGAAGTGCTACTTGAATATAGGCATCTGGGCTAACCTTTTGTTTCTTAATAAATTCTTTTCCATAGTGCTCAAACTTGTAGGCAATAAAATCCAGATTTTCCACTATCCTGGAAAACAAGCAGAAGCAGTTACTCCCGGGAGGGATGCAAGAATTTTATAGAATCATTAAGGTTGGAAAAGAACTCTGAAGATTGAGTCCAGCCATTAACATAACACTACCTTCTTCACCACTAAACAAAATCATGTTCCATTTTTGTTTGCAAATAAAACCCAGAGATCTTTTCCTGCCTGTACCCACTTGGAGGAGAGTGGGCTCCTGCTCTGCAGGCAGTCCTGGCTTTTGGTAACTTGTTCATAGTCGGTGACTTTTATTCATACAGGTTCTACCCCAGAGGCTTGTTATGTGCAGCCTTAACATGAGCTGTGGTACTCAAGTCTGTTCATTTGAGTAAGACACCTTTTTTTAAAAAGAAATCCAAACAAACAAAACCCCACAACCCTAATGTCTCCACCCCTGAAGCCTAAGCAAGGGCCTCTTTGGTTCTTGATAAATTTCTGACATTTACTGGAGTGAGAAATGGGTGCATTTAAAACCTGAGGAAGGCCATAAGCTCATTGCAAGTTCCAATTTAGAGGACTACTACCTTTATTTAAAAACAAAAAGAAATTACTCTGCATCCTGAATATTCCCACTCCAGTGTGTGCTTCTAGCCACTTTGAGGTCTTGTCTAAGGCAGCCATACTGGATATACTTACAGCTGATCATGCAGACACTGTTAATTCTCTACAGAGAGATCATAGGCCTGAGTATTGAAAGAAATACATTCTCATTGCCATCTCCACTCCCAATGATCATGTAATCTTTTACAATGTGGAAACAGAGTTAGAAGAACTAGCCTTTGTAGGAGCAACATGAATGTAAACAAATTACATTCCTAAATTCAAATCGTTTATTCAAACCAGTTGTATTCTACTGTCCCCCCCAGTATACCCCTGTTGCCCTGGATTCAGACTGAATCAGCTCAAACCCATAAAGGGCAAAACCAGAGGACCTGCACTGTCCGCATCCTGTGAAAATAGGACTAAACTATTTTTCCTGCGGTTTTTAGCATTCCTAATATTTACAGGGGAGGAAAATAATGGCAATGCAACTCCTGAATACAGTGAAGTAGCTCCAGCCCTCAAAGAGATGCTAGGTATGTCCAGGTTAGGAAGATGAGGAGGAGCAGGAGGGCAGGAAGCCCTCTAGGAGGAAACCCATGCCTGCACACAGTGTAGTTCCCAGCTTCCAGTCACTGTTGAGAAAAATGAGGCATCTTTTCTACCTTTGGAGTTTTTCTGCTGATGATGCCAAATGTGTCTGAATTTCAGGGGAACATTTCCATCTTAGTCTCCGTGGAGCAGGAAGCTCGCTCACTGAATCAGCTCGGACTAATTTCTTGGAATTTTCTTTCCTGTTAGTATTTGAGACAGAAATCATTAAGGTCACAGGATTAATCTCTCTGTTAAATACTGCTTTTTTTAGCAGGTGAATCACTGGTTTCCAATAGTTTTATGGGTCTTAGTGCATTAGGGGGGAATTTTCCACTGGCAGAGGCTTTGCCAGGGGCTGGAGTGGGTACAAAAGCTGTACTGAAAGGGAACTCACACGTGCTTGAGCAAGTATTCAGTGCACTGCACCATGACGATGCCGTCGAAGGGGGAATGCTCACACACGGTGCCGCAGACTCCATCTCTTCCTACCACAAACTAAACAAGGAAAAGAACAGGGTGCAAGATATACAGGGAATAAATCGTGTTCTGGCCAAGTTACTCATGATGGAAACTTAACTAACAAAGATGTTATCCTTCTCCTGCAGTTTTCTTATTGCTCATATCAGGATCTTCCTTGCCTTACAGATCAGTGGGTGACCTACAGGCCTATCACAGGAGATTTTCTTGTCCTGTGAAAGGCGTTGCATGGAATCCCTTTCATGCTGCTATTTTGGACTGAGTCCTGTGAAAATGTAAATTTTAGGGATTCCTATTGGAGTCTGAACATTTGATTTAGCATGTGCTTTATGGTACTGAAAACCCAATCAATAGAAAATCAATAGAAAGACAGGCCAGGGTTGTCCTTCCACATTTGGGAGCAATGTGATATCTAGATCTGGGAAATCCATAGGGTCCCATTTTTTTTACAAAACTCATCCTTATTTGATACCTTTCTCATAGCTTGTTTTTAAGCTTTTATTAATTGAAGGTGCTTTCTTCATTTCCCTCTTACTTGTCTTCATTCTTTATTTCATTGTGTGCATGTGGCATAGCTGGTGACAACCTGCTGCACTCTAATTCTGTGATACACCCATGCAGTTGGTTTCTGCATCTCAAACAAAAGCAGATGACTAGGACAATACTGCAACTTGTCTCACATGTTTCCTGTCCTTTTTCTGGATTTTCCCCCACACTTCTTTTGAAGAATATTTGGCTGGACTTCTCTTCCTCAGCTCACTCACACATGCCTCCTGCTTTCTGTGAGGTTTTCACAGAGAGTGTATGTGTATGATGCAAAAGGTTCACCTGGCTTTTTCTCATGCCTTAGTGCCAAGGTGAAGAAGAATATGGAGAGAAAGAACAAGTTCCACCATGAGAATGGCTTCCTACATAATATGTGTATGCATGAAAGAAAATGGGATCTTATTTCCCTAAGAATTTCTCTTCACTTTTAAACAGCTGGCCTGAATATATCTGGACAGATGAAGCTCTCCCCTATACTATGCAATTTTATTTGCTTTGTAAACAAAAAGAAATCTTGTTTACTCCCATCTGCTTGGAACATCTCAACAAGAGACCCTGCAACTAACAGGATTCAAACTAAAGACAAATTATTTATTCTTCAAAAATGCAGCACTGGAATCTGCTAATAATGTCATTTGCAGTGGCATAAATCAGGAATGACTACTGAAATGTATTTTCACTGGGGTAGGTCAGTGGAAGTGAAATTATTTTAGGGGTTTCTCTTTTCATGTTACTGTTCTTAGATATGGCAAGAGCAACAAGCATTATGCAAGCCATGTATCAGTCAGGGTTCTTTTCAATTTTTCATGAGGTGTCAACATTGTTGACAGTTGGAGATTAATACATTGCTTCATCCTGGGTCTATTGCAAAGTGTGAAAATAACAGTGAGACACTTTCAAATATGACAATCAAAATCTGATTGGAAAAAAAGCTGGAGAAGTCAATACTTCCAGGAAAGTCTCAACAAGGATGTCATTAAATGAGTAAACAGTCTGTTAAGTGAGGACTTAAACACATGCTAAATTGTAGTATTTCTAGGGTGTCAGGAAAATATGTAAGAAGAGAAAACAGAGAAAAATATTGTGCTCTTCTTTTTCATTCTGGGATGCCAGGCCAGCATTTTTATTTCATTTGATTGAGTGTAATAAGATTGCATTCTGCATTCCTTTTTATATCAGATGTCTTACCTACCCCTATGTCTGTCCATCTGTCTTACCTCCTCAAGTGAAAAGGGAAGCGTCAGAAAACCTGGAAGTGCGTTTGTGTTGGAGAATGCCCTGACACTGCCAGCACGGCAGTCAGTCTGCCTCCCCTGCCCTGCAAGGAACAGCCTTGCTCACACCACCCCTGCCTGGCCAGATGCTGACACCACCTTCCCCTCTCTCTCCCACTTGACTCTAAGTGGTCCCTACCACATGGCAATGGGAGTCTCTTGCCACGTGCAAGTACCACCATAGTGTTCTGTAAGGTTTTTACCTGCATAGGTTTGTCATACCAGCGATTGGCCCCGTTTTTATGGTAGCCTCCTCCATGCAGCAGTTGCAGTGCCATGTTTGTATCATTGAGTTCCACCCCGCTGGGGCTGTCCAGGCACACCAGGCATATGCACCGTTCAATCATGTCGAGAGAGTCGCGGTTAGTAGAGTCTGGGGATAAAAGAGGGAAATGTTCACATCCTCTTGCCTCCAAGTGCAGGACGGGCTGGTGAGCCCTGCTGCCTTGGACAGCACTGGAGATCTGCAGTGAGCTGGTGTTTGCAGAGCTCTCTCCACAGCAGATCAGCTCAGAGAAAGGAAACATTATACCAAGACACTAATTCATGTGTTAACTTTTGTAATATCTCTGTGTATCTTTCATATGATTCAATAATATCCACTTTCTTTCTCTGCCTTTCATTTCCTGAAGTAATTATATTACAAAATAGATCTATTTTACTCTTAAAGCCAGCAATGCTTACTTATTTTATATGTAGCAGTTAGAGAGGACAGGTGGAAAACAGAAAATTGCAGAGCTCATGCTATTGCTGCAGTATCCTGCTCTGGAACTGCAGGGCTTGTACTGCTTTTGTGCTGTTCTCCCATTGAAACCTGACAGCAGGGCCCATGTTGTCTTTGTGTTATTGTATTAAAACACTCTTCTCCCTCCTGTCCCTGGTCATTAGGTTATATTGCCTACATCACATGGGGAAAATACCTGTGGATGAGGTTGTGAGGTTTAGTTTTTGAATATGATTTTGCCAAAGCCATGGGTTGCCATGTTCCACTTCCCTCCTGTCACCAGTGTCCTGCTGAATAAAATGTTTTTTTCTGGATCTCTTGCTGTTTATTTTGCCTATCCTGACACTCTTGCTTATAGAGTTGGGCTACTGAGACTATTTTTACCTTGTCCTCAGCATGTTTCTCCTTATTTGTGGTGTATGTATGTGGATTTTTTTTCTCAGGTTCTTTATATTACAAAGTTTAAGGGTTTGTTTACATCTGAGGACTAGTTTGAAGCATAGGAAATTTCTGATTGTGAGCACTTAATATAGCTCTTAATTGAAAGAATAGAAATTTGGAACATATAGCAAGAACTGGTTTTATTTAAAAGCATATAACATTACTAATTGCTGTTAAATGGTTGTTAACAAGATCAAAGAAAAAAGGGCTTTCAAGTGTCAGTTTAGAATTCCTTCCTTTCTTAACAGATCAACTTTCATATAGTGGTTTAGCTAGATTTTGGTGTAAATGATTTTTGTTTCAGGATGTTCTTAACTAGCAATATGAATTCAGATTGATATAAAACTTCTTTCAAGTTTATGCTGAGTTCAACAAGTCTGTGCTCAATTCAGGAGCTAATTTCAGCTTGAAAGAATGGCAAAATATCTAAAGTTAAACAATTCTTATTTGCATTTGAAATACGTGGAGCCATTTCAACATGTGCATGTTTTTAAGGTTTGCACACATGGAAAGTAGATTGATCCTCTGAAAGAACAGCGTTTTTCAGAGTAAGAAAAAGATACACTTTCCCAGAAGGAGTAACATAGGCTAGTGAGGAGCTGGATAAATAATAGATGCTTGTTATCATCCAGGTTCATTCTCTAGATGCTTTGTAGTAAAAAAGTGCTCAAATATGCAAGAAATTAAAAAGGTGTCAGGAGGAGAAGCAAGTGATAGCAGTGACTGAGAAGGGAGAGGGGGAGCTGTGGCCTTTTGCAGGTTATGGTAAGGTACTGTCTGTTGCTGTTTGGCAGCTCCTGTGAGGGAACATTAGCAGCCATGGGACCAAGTGACAGGGATGGTCAGCCTGGCTCTTTGCAGGCTGTGTGGGGACCTGGTGGAGTGAAGATTGTTGTCTTGCCTTGCCCACAGAAGCAGAATCTTAGGGAAGGCATCTGGAGTGCCTGCCAGCTCCTACAAACCCTTGAGCCAGGAGATTGCATTTGATGGGGCATGTTGAGCTTTCTGCCAGTGATCACCCTACATGTGAAACACTGGTGTCCCTATGAAGTGTCTTCAAAAGCATTCATAAACTTCATAAGGAAGAAGACATGTAAAGCACTTCTAGTATCTCCCATTGCAGGGCTGACCATAATTGTGGTATTTTTTTCATTGATGGTCTGGGTATGTTGATGCAAAGGCTGAAAAGATCCTTGTGAATGGGAGTTGCCTGGTATACATCAGCTTCTGGTGTTTGCAGACAGGCACCTTCAAGGAAAAACAGCTTGGATAGTGATTTACAAACTGTTCCCAGCTTGCTCAGCATTCTGCTTTACGTTGTTTGATAGGTTTATATATATTTCATTGTGGCTGCTACCCACATATCTCTGACAGATACGAAGCCCTTATTCTGACATATGGCTTCAGAGTATCTGGAGTGTAGGTATTAGAGTGAATAAAATTAAGCTCTGCTAGAAGCAGAAAAGTAGGGGAAAGATGGCCTTACAGAAGGAAACAGACATGTCTAGAGAGCTGATCAAACACTGAAAAAATTATCCTGTGAAGCAGGCAATAAATTGCAGAAGGACTCATGAACCATGACAAGAGCTGAAACAGAGAAGTGTGAGAACAAGCCTAAAGCCCTGCAAGACTATTCTTGTCCTTCTGCCTTTCTAATGTGCAATTGCACTGAATTGGCCAGTCAGTTGTTGGTTAGTTGGGGTTTTGGTTTAAGTTTTAAAAGGAAAAGACAATAGTGAATCAAATTCAGATACAGTATGCATGGGACTGCAGCCCCTATAGCAGTAAGAATTCACTTTCTGTGCTTAGGCAGTAACTGCAGCCTGAAGGCAGTTACATTACTGAGTGTGTTTATAAATCAGTGGTGGCTGGGATTATTACAACATCTTTGAAATCTTCTCACCTAGAGGACTTATCATCTATTTTCAGGTCTGTGCAGGCCCATGGATATATCTCCTTCAAAGCCTCTGCCAAGCACTGTACATGTCTTCTCTGTCCCACAGCATCCTCTCTTGCCCTGCCCAGAACAGAATAGCTGTGGAGTGACCCCTTCCACTTCACATTGCTTCACAGGTTTTCTCTTCCTCTGTTAGTTATTGTTGCATGAACATTTCACCATCACAGATAAGGAAGAAAAAAGGGCTGTTAATGATCTTGTGTCCATGTGTAACAGCAATGCATTCTATATAGAGGAGCTGTGCTAATATCAGTGGTCTGGGGTGGGATTGCTGCTTAGATTAGAGAAAGCTCACACCAGGGTGCTACATGGTGATATTTGCTAGTGCAGAATCTGTTTTTTTCAGCTGCGTAACTGAGTTGGTTTGCTTCCTGATTAAAATCAGTATTTTGGCAAATGCCAGGCTATCTAAAAACACTATAGAGATGGGTCTGATAGTTTTTGTTGATCCCCCCCACCCCATGATGTAGGTTTACAAGATGATTTTGTGGCATTCACTGCATTCAAAGCATTCACTGTTTTCCTTAAAAGCATGACAATGCAAACAAATGATTAGGTGTTTATCTCAATTTTCATTAAAATAAGGAAGGAAGAGAAGGGGAAGAGCTAAAGATGAGACTGGTATTACATAACATTGATGAAATAATGGTCAGGACTCTGTGTGTGTGTGTGTGTGTTTATCTATACTAAGTTTTTATAAGCACAGAAAACACTTGAACAACAGAAGGGAAAATCTTCCTTGGGATGGTAAACATACTTTGAGACTATTGGCAACTCTTCTATATTCCAGGGCATTGGTAAAACAGCAATATTTTCTGTAGCACTGCTGAACTGAAGATAAAAAGATGAGTTAGCATTATCTTCAGGAGGGAAAAGTAAATATTCAGACATGTAAAATGGCAAAAAGAGGGTGTTTAGCTTCTCAGTAAAATACATTAGGTATGGTGTGATAAAGATCACTAACCCCACCCTTTATTTTCAACTGTTTTAAAGCTTTACATTCAAGTCCAGAATCTGAGACAACTAAATGCTGTCTGTTGGAAGAGAGAGAGAACTGTCCCCAGATAATAACTGGTGTTGTCTTTCCTAGATACTTACTTAAGATTTGGTTGCATCAGCTGTGGTACCTTCTCCATTGGCTAGTGAGTACACAGCTAAATTCAATAGGTGCTTAACTTGTACGTGCCCTTGTTAAATAAGATCAAAAATGTCTGACAGTTTTCAAAAGCTAAGAGAATGCATCATTCCTACTGGTACAAAATGGACATAAGAAAGAGACAAATCACAAAATCTGATGTAATGTAATTTATGTGATGAAAAACAGAGAATGGAGTGAGAGTTATTACATGGCATTAACACATAAACATACACAGCCAAAGGGCCTGCTGCTCCTGTGGTAACACACATCTGAACACTTACACATATTGAGTTTCCTGCTGCTGCAAAAATTCAGCAGGAATGTTGCACATTCAGTCCTGTATTTGCTGTGACGTTCACTCCCAGCAAAGAAAGGCAATGATGGTGAGGAGGAAGAGGAGGAAGATGATGAAGAGAAAGCTGGGATTGTTGCTGCTAACCTTTCATAAGGATCGTCCTGGCCTCTGCCCACTCTGTTCTTCCATCTGTTGTCAGCAGGCCAATTGGAGGCAGCATTTCCTCTTCATTCTCTGCCATTTTGGCTATCTTTTGTAATTGAGTGAAAAGATCTCCCTCACTGAGACGGCGGAAATTAATGACAACATCCAAAACAAAAAACTGCAAAAAAAATGACAGAAGTCAGAAGAATAGTCAGACCCTTTGTGGTCCAACATTTTGCTGTTGCCTGGGAAGGTGTTGAGATGCTGAAGTCCTGCCTGGAGAGCCAGGCCTGGAGGCAGTGGAGCACAAAACCACTGGGGACTGGCCCAGGGCTCACCCCTCCTGTGTTTTAACACCAATGTAATACCTGTTGCTACAGGAGACTTGCATTGTGTATTGGACTCAAAAAACCAAATGCTATTTGAATAAGCTTAAAAAAAACTGAAGAGAGAAATCCAGGAAATATTTAAATAATTTTCGTGGTATTATGTGTTTAAAAATAACCTAGGCAATTGAGAGAACTTATTGGGGTGAAGAACGGGAATTCCTGCAAAAGGGACAACTGGAATCTACCCCTTCATTCCAAGAGGGCTTGCAGGCATGACTCCAGTCCTGCAAATAGTCAGGCTGGGCTATAAGACACTCTGCCCAGCTAATATTCTCTGCTGCTCACTGGCAGTTACTGGATGGGGCAGATTCACTGTAATGCTTCAGTATTTCTGCGTGTACCTGTGCTAACTTCTTCAGGCACAGCTTAGGCCCCCCTACAGGGTCTATATGCCATGCACATATATCATGGTGATACAAATGCCATTATATTGTGTGCCAATACTTGACTGCCCAGAGAAGCGCATTTCCAGCAGATGCACTCCAAGCAGATACTTTTTCTGGGCCGTTTCATCTCTGTGTATTAAATATTTTTGTTTGAAAGAGAGAGCAAATGAATTCTGCCACGTTCCTACTTTCTGCATCACTGTTCTTGGAACATAATGTGGGCCAAGGACAAAAATGCTGCAGAAGCATCTTTTGGAGATACTGATCACAAATGCTCAGTAAGAAGTGAGCTCATACGTAGCATGCTAATTGCATTTCTGAACAGAGATCAGATTAGGCTCTTCTGGAGTGAATTTAAGCAAATTAAGAAATATAGAAAGGTATAAAAAAGAAACTCGTTTACCTGATTGTTACAAGCAACAATGATGTGTTCTGGTTCTGGCATTACATTGCTTTTCTGGGCCACAAGGGTATCTTTGGTAGGTCCTGGAAGGCGATAGGAAGAAAAGAGTCCATAGTATTGCTTCATACAGAGAGGATGACCAGACAGCTGTCCACGAGAAAAATCAGCAGGTAAAGCATGGCTGCAGAAAGAGAAGGAGAAAAACAAAGCCAGAGGAAGAGAGGGGAGAGAGAGACAGAAGGGAAAAGAAATCTAATCTGTCCTTTGTTCTGTTACAATTAGATCAGGTATAACACAAATTGAATAATAAAATGAGATTACAGTATAAGGGAAATAGATGAATTCCCATACCAAAGTTAAATACATCATGCCTGGCAGCTTCATGCATATTCATTAAGCAATTGCATTATGATCTAGTGGAAACGGAAAGAATAGCAGGCCACAAGCAGCTTTGGAATGCGCATAGGAAGCCTGCCTAGATGGGATCCCGGAAACTTGGCAGGACAGAAGTCAGCAGAACAGCTGGAAAAGATGTAGCACCTTGAAGAAAGGTACTGATGAAATTCCCTGCAAATCACAGCGGCCCTGTGTTGTGCAGCGTTGTTAGAGAGTGTGTGAGAGGACCTTGCTTGATGAACAGGAATCACTTGGGCAGTATGGAGGGAATTTCTGTTTTCCACAGATCCTTGATTTTGTGCTAATTCTTACTTAAACCTAGGGGGCATTATGCATTGGAAACCTATTCCTTTTTGACTGGAAGACATGTGAAAACAACATGTAAAAGGCTTCTTTAGTGGCCATAAAAAAAAACATGATATCACAATTATGATTATGGATAGTAAAATACCCCACTGATGCTGCAGAAGGAAATAATGGTGCTGTTGGTTGGGAGAGGCTGCAGAGACCACAGGAGGAAGCAGATCTTGTGGTGCAGAGGTTTTCCCTCAGCAAAAGAGGACTACACTTCTAGCTTGCAGAGAGGGGAAGGAGCAAAGAAGCAGGCAGGGAGGGTTACTGTCATACAGCTGATAAGGGGTAATGTCTTATGCTAGTTTATCTTGTTTGACCATGTCTTTAGAACTGTTGCAGTTCTGAACCAGGGATATGCACTTTAGTTCCCAGTCCTCAAACTTCCTGTATCACTTATTTCCTCATAAATGTGCTTAATATTTTTGTTCCTTATCAGCAAAACAGGGTTATTGGTGTTCTCCCACATTTTGCATAATGCAGAAATACCCTTATAAGCCACACTTAAAAGAGCATCTATGATGATAGAAAACAGTGGGATAGCACGGTAGATTATATAGAAGACAATCTGTACCTATAGCAGTTAAGAAAGGTGTTATTAACTCCAACTGATGGAGTTAATAAACCAGAAAATCTTGTACTGATTTATATGACTGTGTAAGATCCTACAACTCTTTTGTATTAGCAAGGTAGCCCTTGTTTGATATGGAATATCTGCACGGTTAAAGCTAAACACCTGGGTTTGGGCTGAAATATTGTACATCTGCATGTGGGTGATCCAAGAGGAGATAGAAGTACACTTGCTGGTACAAGTCCTTAACAACGAGGACCTGAAAATGTTACAATTATGGTGTCCTCATAGTTACACAGTAATAATCAAACAGAAACAAGTGAGGATACAGTACTGAGGATTTCAGTGGTTTAAGACAAGCAAATCTGATCAAGACTCAAGGAGTCTTTGGCTCTAGAATAGTGAGGTCAAAACAGTAAGAATTTAAATTGTCCTTTGTTCCTTTGTCTCATCTCAGATGCTGTCACATAAAGATGCAACTCCAGCAGTGTGCAATAGTACTCCGCAGCATGCCAGTGCTGGTGTATGCAGTCGCATGGCATATCTTGGACAAAAGCACATGTTCTTAAATAAGTAGCTCTGCTATACTTTCTGAGTAGCTGTCAGACTTTTGAAGTGAAATACCAAACAGCTTATTTTTTTCTTTTGTCTTATTCATAGATGACAGGAACTTTATTTGTTTTAATCCCTCAATTGGTTAAAGCATATCACATAGGCCTCCTGTACTTCCAGACAAGAAAATTATCTGTTCTCTACTATGGTGTGGTCTCTGTTGTGCTTGGCTCTCCACTGTTCCTGTCCTTCGGGGAGGATGGTTTCAGCAGTAAACTTGGAACATACTAGGTGAGGCTATGTAAATATTATGAGTTACTTCATACAGGACTTGAAGAACCCTGTATTTCCCCTGTGTTTATATACAGAGAGTAACAATTGCGTAAGTGATTTACTTTGACTAGCTACTGAGCCAGCCTGTCTGTGGTGAGGCTTCCTTTCCCTCAGTGTGTTATTTCTCTGTGGGGAGGGAGGATTGGTGTTCTAAATGCAGAGTGCAGGACATGGAAGGGGCGCAGCGCCCTGGCAGGTAGAGAGTGCCAGCAAAGGTGTGCAGGCTGTGTACCCACAGTGCTGCTGCTCTTTGGGCGTGGAGAACACAGATTTCCTCTGGTGTTCTCAATAACTCTGTTAGGCAGATTGTGCCTGTCCTTTTGGGCTGCACTGTGCCTGCTAGACTGATGACTACCAGCCATCAAAAAGGATCCCTCTTCAACCCGTTATATTGCAGTAATAAAGCAGAAAGTGCATAAAAAATTGCTGAAGCCCTGAAGCACGCTGGAGCCCCAGCCCTTCCAAATGATGGAGGGGTGCAATACAGCCCGATTTTGTATTGAGAACACCTTTGAATCAGAAGCCCTGTGGGTACTCAAGCAGCAGCTCTCCTTCCAAGCTACTTACGTGTCCAGTAAAGCTTTGTAGTCTTGCACTCCTGAAATGAGATTGGCGGCAAACCTGCAAGAGGCAGATAGAAGTGACATCAGTCTTTTGTCATTTGGCAACACTGGGCTGTTTCTGAGAGACAGAGGAGTGATTGATGACACAGCATAAGGGAGGAAAGTCTTCTGGCTTGACAAGAAGAGTTCCCTGCCCCCACCCAAAACCTAAATTTAATTCATTACAAGAGAAATATGAAATCCTAGAGACAGCCCCTTCAAATGGTTAAACAGACCACAGGAGGAAGCCTGAAAGCATTTATTTAGAGAATGGGAGCAGAGGCTGAATATTTAATAGAATCCTTTACATGGGTTTCAGTATCAATACTCATAAGCCGTCCAATTTATTAGAGTACTTCCTGTCCTAAGCAGGTATTCTTTTTGCAGAGCAGAGGACAGGTGTATTATTTCCTGACATTGTCCATTTGCACTGTGTCAGAATGGGAGGCTCTGAGAAAAATATTTTCTTGTTAAAGCACGTGCACTAGAAAATGCAAAGTGGAGGTTTTTTGAAAGCTGTGTGCATAATAAATTTAGTCAGTAATGAATGGAAGCATTTACAGTTATGTTCAAACTAAAGTAAAAAGATGCATTAGCTGTCTACACAAAATGTTAAAATAGTGCATATTGGTTTCAAGGTTCTGGCTGTTTTATAATAGCATAAATTCACATGCAGTTAATTATTTCAGTAATGAGCAGCTAGAGAGTGCTAAAAACAAAAAGGAAAATTGCAGTATATGAAGGTAGATTTGATCTGTTTTGCTGTTTTAAAAGGAGGAAATGTTTTGGCAAAGGCTGAAGAATGGAATCCTGTTTTAAGGGTGTCTGGAGAGGTATATTCTTTGCTTGGCTACGTGCTTACCTTTTCACTTTTTAAATGATAGTAATTGCCCACAGTAGCTCAAAGGAGAAAGATCAGTTCAGGGCTGGGAATTATGGGCCTGAAGGAAGCAGTGTTCTTGGGGAAGAATGATTTCTGAATTCTTATTCTTAGATCCCCTGTGTTTCTGGTGCCCTTTTGGGCATCTGAAAGGGACGATGTAATGCCAGCATGGCCTTTTCAGTTTGCAGGGTAGTTACAAGTCATAGTGATGGCATGTTAAAGATTATTTTCCTTCAAACTATGTGGCAGAAAGTAGTATTTATTTTTTTCCTCACGAAGTGATTTACTTGGATAACATAAAATAAAAAGCTTTGCAAATATTCCTTAAAAATATAAATCTCATGGAATTTTTTTTCATGCAATAAATGTAATAGTAATGACATTTTCTGTTCTGAACATTAGCATGAGTAACCCCAGAAACACTGCCCTCAGTCAGCAGGCCTAGTAGGGAATCATTTAATGACTACAGCCCTTATTTTTTAATGAAAGCTGATTGTCTTTTTGCAAAAGCAGTATATTGAAAATATCCTTTCACTTAGCAAAAGCTGCAAAGTCGTAATACATTACCTCAGCTGGTCATTTACGTCCTTGAAATACTGACGAGCAAAGATAATTGCTGGGCTGGAATTGACTGGAAGAGCTAGCCGGTTGTTGAGGTACATGTCATCCAGCCAGTAGTTTAACACCTAGGGGAAGGGGACACGAAATCTTAAAGCTACAAACAGCAAGTGGAAAGGCAGCCCAGGGGGTCAGGGGAGAGTGCTTGGTGCTCCTGGTGTCAGGCATGGGCTCTGATTAATGGAGCTGCTGAGCATTTTCAGCCTGGGCTCCGTGACCTCAGCTCAGCTGAAGTCAGCCACAATTCCATAATCCCATTTTTCAATCAATGGCAATTTACAGTGTGTTCCATTAAAAAGTAAACAAGCTCCATATCGTGGTGCTTTGGGTATTTTGTTGTTTCCTTCTCTCTACAACCAAAAAATGCTTGAGTACAACATATTAACTCTTGCCTAGTGATTAGGATGTGTTTAAGAGGTGGGACAGAGTTTTACTGGTCATGGCTTTCCTCAAGCAGCTTCAAATATTTGTCACTGATGCCAAGATGCTCTACTTTAGCCATCAGATACTGTCCTGTAGCAAGACAGAGCAAGAAAAGAACTTTCCAAGCCTGATGGTTTAGTCTTGCAGATACTGGCATGTAGATTGGGCCCCTGGAGAATTCCTTCTGTGTCCACTGACACAAATACAGATTGCTGATTCTTGACCCAGACAAACACACTTAGTAAATTTCTAACCATTTTTATTGAAAGCACAGATGTACAGTAACTGCATTCCTTTATGTCTGAGCAGAGATTGAAGAATCATTATTTGGAAAATGGAGGCTTTCATAAAATGATCAAATGGTCTTTCTGAATGGGCAGACTTTGCATATGGCAACTATAAACAACAACAAAATTATGCAAAAATAATTACAAATGCATGCATCAGTTGAAAAAGCTTTCCTCTGAGATATTTCATTGCTGTTAGAACAGATGCTTCCCCCACAGTCTCTGGAGTCTTCAGGAGAACATGCTAGAGCTATATTCCTGGCAAGTTAAATTCTGCATAAAACCATTTCTGATTTATCTTAAGAATAAAATTTCATTTTAATAACCAGTATTTAAACTTGACATATTTTCAGAAAATGTTTACATATCCTTCCTCTGTAGTTTTCATGCTATAAATGCTTAAATGAGAAGTTGTCTCCTGGAACACTATTTGCTATCAGGAACACTAAATGATGGTTAGCTTAGACACCAAACCCATGAAGTTCTATGATCAAAATAACAAAACAAGACTGGGCAGCATTTCATTCAGAAATGAAGCACTGTTTTTAAAATAAAAGCACTGCCAGTACTGTAGCCTTTTTTCCCCGATTATAGCAGTAATTTGATGGAGTTTTCTTGTGCGTCATACAACTGAAAAGTAAAGGGAGAACCACAATTCACTGACATGAGTAGCAAGCCTGCAGGATTTCACTGAATCCATGGAACCATTTTCCTTGCTGGGATGGAAAGACTCAATAAAGTTCTTGTTTTCAGCTGCTACACAGTTAATGCAGGCAGGGTGAATGGCAACTTTGTGGAGTGATAAAATCTATGTCAGCTACAGCTTATTTAATTTTCCAGTCTTGTAAAGTAGAAAGCTGGAGTTTTTAAAAGGCTGGGGTCTCAGCATGGTCTATGTGATAGATATACATGTATACATACATATATGTGTATATTTGACAAAGTAAATACTTCAGGGTAAATACATTGGCATAGTGTCACCGTGAATGGCAAATAATAGTTCAGTTTCAAAGGAATAATTCCTATCATGAAGCATTCCATTCAGAATAATTTGAGTGGATCAGAGCTTTGCGTAGATGTGTATGCAAGGCACTTCTTATAGCCCTATCAGAAAGCATTTTTCATTTCAATAAAAAAATCTAAATCCTGTTATCAAAGGGAAAGGAACGAATTCCATCCAAAAATTATATAATATAGGGCTATACCTTCCTACAGGTCTTGCTGACACCTCTGTGCATGTACCTGAGGTGAATGAATGTCTTCATTGATGCCAACAAACTGTTGATCTGAAACCATAATAATGATACAGATTTTGACATAATTTGAAAAATCTAGCCTAATATGTTGGAAATACTCATTCCCTTTGTCAGAATCCTATTTGCATTGACCAGCTGAAAGAAAACAGTGATTGCGTATAGAACAACAGAAAGAGCTCGTAAATGAGCACCATCCAACACAGCAATTATTTTTCTCATCTGTATTTGCTTACCCAGTTCATTGTCTTTTCCCTTCTTTCCTCAAGCATCTTCTGCAAGGATTCCCCCAGGCCTCCTGGAATTCCAAACTGTTCCACTATGACCTTGGTCTTCTTAAATTGCTCCTCTGGCACCAAGTGTTTCATGCACTGTAGGTACATGCCTAAGGTCTGTTGCAGTGGTGGAACTGGAAGCTTTAGCACTGCCTAGTCATTAAAAATATATATATATATTAGCAAGTAATTCTACTTGTTCCTAATCTGTCCCTTTTCTAATTCTTATTTATTTATTTATTTATTTTTGTTGCTTATTAATATATTGCATCCATTTTTTAATGGATTTGTTCCGTTTTAGCAGCTGAAGGCCTGATTACTGCAAATGTACTCTCTAATAACTCTATTTGAAAGCTTTCAAATGGATAGACTAGAGGAGTAGTGGAAAACTACCAAGGAGAATATTCCTTGGTAAAAATTCTAGAAATCCTAGGATGAGTCATGATGCAAGCATATAGTCTCAGCTAGACTCTAGGAAACCTGCAAATACCTGACAGGAGAGTAATACAATGCCTGAATGAAAAGTATATTTCATTAATAAAGAAGTACATTTAGCTTGTGATTAGTAAAACCATGGCTTAATACTTGTCTGATTGGTAATATGAGTGGTTATAAAACTACAGAAATAGAAAATATGTGGGTCTTCCTGTTTATTAGTACTGACTGTGTACAGTCCTCAATAAATCTGTGTTTTATCTTGGCAAACCTTTGCTGTCAGTCAGTCTGGAACCCCCCTAGTTGGCTTGATAAAACATTTATGTTTATACTTGCTTTATCCTTATCCTGTTTTGGAGCAATAGTATCTGGGAAGAAAAGAGTCTCATGCTACTCATGCAATTAAGCTTCCTTTGTTTTTTAATGTAGAATTAACCAAGTGAAGTGTAATTAGTCCTTTAAAAGCCAGAGCAGTTATGGGGGCAGTGGGAAAATCAAACAAGGAGATAATTCATAAAAGACTGGGAAATTGCAAAAGGCTGTGATGCTCTAAGCATGGCTCCTCAGGGAGGTGGCTGTGTCTCCCAGTTGAGAAACGAGCATCTAATGCAGCTATGCTTGTCCATTAGTGATTAGTGTAGGCCATAAACTTTTGGAGGGGTTATTTTTTCTAATTAGATTTTTGCCTATTTCCTAAAGTACGGAAATGCCACTTTTTTTTTTTACTACATCTTGGTGTAACGGACATTGATTTTCGCAGGATTGCAGGACCAGAGCGTGATTTTGGTTGGAAGAAAGGACTAGCAGTCATCTTGTCCCACCTGCTGCTCAGAGCAAATCTAATGCAGACTTCTCTGCTAGTGCATGCAGGGAGGGAGGGGGTGGAGAAAATGCTCTGAACAGTAGGCAGGGACTCACGGTCCTCTGAGCTCAAATACCAGCTCTGCCTTTTGACATCCACAGAAAAGTCAGTGCTGCATTACATTTCCCTATCTAGAAACTGAAGATTCTAGGTACTCATAAAAAGTGTCATAGGATTACCTGCTATTAATGGAAATGCAAATCCAATTTAGCCTGTAATGCACCCTGGATCTCAGAAATAAGAGAATGGCAATTCTACAGTTTCAAGCTATGTTTAGTCAAGACATATTTCTTCTGTCATTGATTTGTTGGTCAATGGAAACAGATGTGCTAAACAGTATTTCTTTTTGATACCTGGCTTCGGCCCTATCTTTCTGGGTTAGGTTACTGAACAGTTCATGACTCTGCTTAGGAAAAAAGCTTTAAACCCAAGGGGTTGACCACTTACAGGCATACACATTTGGCATCTCCTACAGCAGCTTTAAAATGAATCATATGTGATAGTTTGATAGTTCTGTACTATTAAGAAATAATTACATGACATCCCTGACTTGGTAGCAACGCATCTGCTGTTGTATAATAATATTTCATTTACTGGAATTCTTCACCGGATGTTGGGAGAAAGACTGTGTTTGGATGTGAGATGCATTCCCTGAAATAAAGAAATAGGCTCTGGAACAGAGCTTAGCCTACAATTATTATATCAATTTACATTAATTTACAGTATTAAAAATTGTTAGGTCTCTTCTTTTTGTTTTCCTTTTGGTTTCCCGGAAACAGTCACTTACTGTCTCATCTTTACTGCTTGTATCTTTCTCTTTCTTCTGCGTGTTTTTTTCTAGGTCAGGCATTTCTGCATTTCTTTGGGTATCTTTTGTTGAGGACAGAAATTGAAGCCACTTGGGGGCACTTATGGAGCCTCACGCCTCAGTTCTGGAAATAGAAAAGATTTAAAGTCCTGTCAGCACCCATTATTTATAACCAAAATGTATGAGGGGAGTATTCCCTGCGCAAGCATACGCAGGAGCTTCAGAATGCAAAACTGAGGGGAAATAGAAGTATAGCAGTCAAAAGCAGCTGAACTGAGCCCTTTGGAGATTGCTCTGACATTCTGTTTGTCTCATTTTGCTATAAATTTATTTATTCAGAACTATCTGATAGTCATAAAAGGTCCCTTCTCAGCATGGTTTATTTTGTACTGTAAATTACTTTGCAATTTATTGTGGCATGATCTGTGCGCTTTGTATGATTGTTATATGTTAGCTGGAGGAAAGAGGTGACTTTTCTTTGAATGTAATTTTGTCGACACAGGTAGTAGTAAGGCTGCATTTTTCTGTCTAAGGATCTTGTATTTCCTCCGTTTACCATCTTATATGAAAGCACCCCAGTCTTTAAATGCATTTGTCACTGCATGGTTCCACAGATACAGTGATCTGCTGTGCTAGATGTAAAAGCTGTAGAAAGGAGCTTGATGGAGATGTGCCTTCGCCCCCTGCAACCTAGAAGCTCACTGGGTGCCAGTGCTTTGGGGCAGAGATGTGGGCTGGGGGACCCCATGAGCCTGCCTAAGGCAGGCTGGATATGGGAAGACTGGCAGCAGTGGCATACACTGTGCTTCATAGAGCAGTCTTTCCAAATAACATATAACTATCCAGGGAGATGGTTTAACCTGCCAAAATTCACAAAAGTAATCTGTGACAGAGCAAATACTTCCACTGGTGTCTCTCTGGTATTGTGCTTATCCTGGTTTTGCCCTCTAAAGGTGCCTCTTACTATTTTTCTATACAAAATTCAGCTATATGACACACGTATCTCTTCTAGCATAATAGTGCCCACACCAAGCAATTGTCAGTCAATTATGATAGTACATAAAGACAGCTAAAGCAGAGCAAGTTCTTTGTGTTGTCAGATCTTGATAGATTACAGGTTTATTGGTTTTATTTTAATTACTTTCCACTGTGTGTATGCAAAATATAAAAGACAACACGCGTTGACTATGTAGAAAATACTTTCCTTTCTGTAGTCTTTGGGACTATACATTCAGGACACTTGAGATATTTCTAAAACAGGTTTTAAGAGCAATTGGGATAAAAAACCTACAGTGTATGAAAGTGAGATGAAGAGTTCTGTTTAGCAATGGGCAGTGTATTATTCCTCTCCTGAGGATTGGCTTGGCTATTCCAGCTCTGCCAAACTGTATGTGGTCACTGACACCTGGTGTCGATCCTGTCCCGCAATGGCTTTCAGTGGAGCCATGTGCTGTGAAATAGGTTGTATAAGGTTGAGAGATGCCCCCGGGGCCCTGCAATGAGCCACACAGCAAACTCATGTTGATCTGTCATCTGCTCACAATTTCAACCCAGGTGAGAGATGATTTCCCTCATGGAGAGGCCACATTAACCCACTGTGCTGGTTCGCTCCCTCATCACTTAGCCCTGCACTCCATTCCTAGCAACACAGGGTCAAAGCACTTCAAATAATGGTCGTGTCCTGTAACTCTTGGAAGACTGTGGCTTGCCCAGTTGTTTATAGACTGGCTCCCCACATGTGTTCAAATACAGAGCAGCCATTTTGTCTTTAGAGCCCCTAAAACTGTATTCCCTTAATGGGAAAATCCTCAGGTATTCTTCTCACTGGGACTTTTCTCCTTTCTTTCCTTCTTTTTTTTTTTCTTTTTTTTTCTTTTTTTTTTTTTTTTCTCAAACTGCAATATGGCATCACACCCACTACAAACTTATACTGGCTCTGTGTCTGTGTGAAATGCTACTACTAACAGACCTGATCCACATATCTGTAAAACCAGTGTGATAAGGAGTTTGGAGGTGATAGCCTGAACTGTGCTTTTCTCTGGCATGGGGATGAACGCAGGCTTTGTCTCTGGTTCAAGTGGTGACAGCTTAACATCACACACAATCCTTTATTTGCTTAATAAAGGACGAGAAAACTGACACAGGAGAAAATCCTGCAGAAATTCAGGATGACTTCAAAGTTGCTCACTAGAAGGCTGTGAAGTGCATTGTCAAAGTTATTAGGCAAAAAAATATAAAATAATCCTAGCTGTTTTTATTTACAGCTGGCTTAGCTGGAGGGCTGGGGTGAGAGGCTTAGCAGAGTGGCTGCGAGTCACAGCAGGCTGAGGAGCGGGTGGCCTTCCCCAGAGCTCAAAGCAGCAACTCAAATCCACAACAAAAGGCACTGATCTCTCTGCTAGCAGATAGCAGAGAAGGACTGAAATAAGCCCATGTGCTTATAGTTGAGTTCTCCATACATTGTGGACTCGGGAGGCAGCTTGCAGCATATAATATTGTTAGGGCAATACACTCAGCCCCCGTCTCTCTAGACACTCTCACTCTCGGTGTTATCAGAAGTATAAGCTTAAAGTTCTAAGGAATCTCTGGTTACAGTTAAGAGGGATGTCTGCCATATCAGGAATACAAGTGTGAAATGTGCGCTGCTGCAGCCGCTGACACTGCGAGAGGAGCCGGGAGCCGCCCTGTCGCCGGCCGCGAGCTCCCTGCGGGCAGCGCCGGACCCGTCGGGGAGCGCCCACGCTCCGCCAGAGGCTCCCGCCGCGTCCCAAGCCCTTCCCGAACCTTAGTCCCGGGGGCGCCCCTTCCCTCCCGAACCGCCCGTCGCGGCGGAACACGCGGGCGGCGGCAACGAAGCGGCCCCGTGGGTGCCGCCGGAGCCGCGGAGTTTGGCACGGGGAGCCCGCTCGGCTCCGCTCCACGGGATCCACCGCCCCCTTTCCCCGCTCCCAAGCCCCTGGCTCTCCCGGTGCCTGCAGCCGCGCCGTCGGGGCAGCGGCAGGCGCCGGGCGCGCAGCCCGCCCGCCCGTACCTGCTCGTCGGGGCGCTCCGGAGCGGCTGCCGGGCGGGCTGTCGAGTCGCGGCGGCTCTGTCCAAGGTACCGCCGCCTCCTCCGCGGCCAGGTCCCCTCTGGGCGGGGGCGTGTGAAGGGCGGCTCGTCTCCGCCGCCTCCTGGCTCCTCCCCGCCCCGCGCCGCCCGGCCCGGCCCTGCCCTGCCCTGCCCTGCCCTACCCGCCCCTCCCGCTGCGCGCAACAGGCGTTGGTCCCTGCGGTGCGCCCGCGCCTGTTCCGCCCGTGCGGGAGGCTGTGCCCGCCGGTTGCACCGGCGCCAGCTCGCCCCGTGCCCGCCGTGTCCCGTGAGGGGGGCGGGAGGAGCCGGGCGGAGCCGGGCTCGCCCGTGCTCTCACCGCCGTCGGGGTCAGCCGAGAGGCTCCCTCTGCGGCAGGGAGAAGGGGAGCCCCGAGGGGTTACTGCGCTCGCTGACCCGCGTTGCCAGGCGGGTTGTCGCCATTGCCGAGCAGTGTCGCCGCGGGGCATCTGCGGCTCCTGAAAGCTCCGCGGCCGCACAGGGGCGGGCGGTGCTGCCGGTGGGCTGCCGGCACCACGGCTGGGAGGGGTGGAAGCTGCGTCGGGGCGGCAGCGGTACCGGGAGGGGCTCTGCGGGAGCTGCCCCGGGGCCGGCAGCTGCTGCGGGAGCGCGGGTGGCGGACCGGAGGCGGCACGGCTGTGGCCGCTTCCCGCAAAGAAGCGGCTGCGGTTTAGGGAAGTGAGGCTCACCTCCCACCGCGGTGGCCATCGCTCCTTCGCCGAACCCCTGTGTCGAGGAGCCGTCGCGCTCTTTTCATGAGTTTTGCGCCGCGTAAGCAGCGACTCGCCCGCCCCGGCAGGAGCTGCGGGGCCGCGCGTCCCGGGCAGCCCAGCGGAACCCTCGCGGCGCCCGGATCCCCAGGGACGGCGCCCGGATCCCCTTAAACAGGCGCTGTGGCCGTTCGCAATTTTTTTCTTTCCCTCTTGAGACTACAAGTAATTTATTTTGTTTCCTAATAAGCTAGGAATTTAAGTAAACGATTTTATTTAATGTCAACAGAAATTTGCAGGGAAAATTATGCAGTCTGGTTGCACTGTTGTTGGATCGAAGGTTTCCACTTTTTGCAAATGTTTGAATGAAGTACTTCACCATCTTTTGTTTTGTTTAATCCCTGTCAACCCACTGAGGCAGGCACGTTGCAACTGGGGCAGCATTTAACACCACGAAAAGCATTTTCTAGTACTGTGTCTCTTAACTGCTGGTCATGTAATTTTTTAAATACTTGGAAAATAAAATTCATCATTGTGGGAATTAAAATTAATTTCGAATAAGAATACAAGGACCTGTTTTTAGGCAATCGGTACCGTGTTTGCAGTGCGATGTTGTTTGCTCAGACCCGGCATGTTGTGAAGAATGAATGAGAACATTTTGTACTGAGATCATCTCCTGTGCAATTTAGGTACGTATTGAGATTTGTGCAATGGGGAATTGTTAGCGCAGGGGTTACAATGAGCACAACCAGTTCCCTCCCTCAAGCAGCCCTCAGCAAAAAACAAAAGACAATCGATCCCCTTCAATTCCATTTATTCAGATTGTATTATTCTTGTAATTTGGACTTCAACATAATACAGCATATTGCACTTACTAGAGAGCAGCACAAGAGAGAAAAAGAAAAAGTACAATACTTCGGTTTATTCCCAAGAAAGAATAAAATGTGACAGTGTGACAGTTGTTTCTCTTCTTAAATATATGAAACCAACTGAAAGTCTGAGTTTATGTACACAAGATTTCTTAAGTCCCTGAATAAGCCATTTGAAATTTTACACATACTTTTTTTTTTTGCTTTTCTTGCATTTTTTACAGAGATATACAGTATGTCACACACAGTTTCAGCTTGAGGCCACTCTGCACAATTACACCCCAGCTCCAAGGCTGATGGGTTTTTTGTTTTCTTTTTGGTGGGTTTTTTGGAAGGATCCCCTCATATTTATGCCAATGATTACTCTCATAATTTTCTTCAGTATTGTCCCCCCATTCCCCACCCCATCCACTTTGCCAGAATGCTGAAAGAAATACCAATTAAAAATAAATCTAGAAGAAAGCCATTACATCATGACAAAGGTTAAACTGTATATATTGCACATCAGTACAGAAACATAATGTGGTAACAATTTCATCCCCCCCTTTTCTCTCTCTTTCCCCCACATGTCCTTCATTGCTCATGGAGCTGGGCTGCATGGGGGAAATCTAACTGTACTCATAGTCCGATGAGTCCTCCTCTGACACCCCTTTAAGGTCCCTGTGGTATGACTCCATGCCATTCTCATCCATCTCACCAGCTGGCTGCAGGCTTTTGCCCATGCCTTTGCGCTCCTCCATTTTGATGGTGTCATAGAGTCCCTTAGGTCCTTCCTCAAGGAGGATGTTCCTCTCCGAGTGAGAGGGTTTCATTTGGCAGACGTTTTTGAGAAAGAGCAGGACAGGGGCATAAAGCACATTGGCAAGCCCCATGCCCAGGTTGAGCTGTGCAAAGCCCATGGTGTGCACAATCTGGCCGGCCACGATGGGCCCCAGGGCGTACGCCACCGAGTAGGAGATGTCTGCAATGGCGTAGACGCTGCCGTACACAGAGACGTGGCGCACGTCCACCAGGAAAGCCAGGGTGGGCAGCAGGGCCGTGTCCACCAGGGCGATGCCGAAGCAGATGCCACAGAGGGGAATGATGACCTGCCCGAAATTCCTGCAGGCTGGCACCAAGCAGGAGCTGGCGCCAATGATGGCCATGCCCAGGGCCCCGTAGAACCACTGAAGGTGGGGGTACGCAGCAGCCAGCCGGACGGTGACGTAGACACCCAGCACGTGGGGGAAGAAGGCGGGCAGCCAGGTGAGGCCCACCTCCCACTCACTGGCCCCCATGGAATCCTTCATCCAGTTGGCGATGGTGGGCTCCAGGAAGGCCAGGGGAATGTTGCAGGTGGCCAGGGCCCCTGCCACTACGGCGATGTAGGGGTCGACCATGAGGCGGTGGATGGGGGTGCCGACAGGCATGTTGGCCCGTGCCCCGGTGGCACCGGGCGGCGCCAGGGCCAGCAGCAGCAGCCCGTCGAGGAGGCAGACGCAGGCCAGCACCAGGAAGGGCACCCGCTTGCCGGCAAACTCGTAGAGGACGCCGCCGAAGGGGGGTGCGGCCAGGCTGCCGAAGGAGATGCAGGCCAGCGCAGTGCCCAGGGCGCGGCTCCGTGCCGGCTCCTCGGCGTAGCGGTCGGCGATGAGGGCGATGCCGGCGGTGTCGGCGAATGCCGAGCCCATCCCCTGCAGGCTGCGCGCCGCGAACAACGTCGCGTAGTTCTCGGCAAAGGCGAAGGTGGCGGTGGAGAGGAACAGGATGGCCAGCCCGGCCAGCAGCGGCACCTCGTAGCCCACGCGGTCGATGAGGGTGCCGCTGAGGGGGTTCACCAGCAGCTGCAGCATGGCTTTGGAGGCGAACAGCATTCCGATCTGCACGTCCTCGTTGCCCCCCGTGGCCGGCGGGTACCGCGCCGGCAGAAGGCTCCGGTTGCCGCCGCCGCTCCCGTTGCCCCCCGCGGGCGCGGACGGGCCGGCGGTGCCCCCGCCGCCGCGCATGGCCGCGATGTAGTCGGGGACGATGGGCACGATGACCATGTAGAGCATGTTGTCCAGCAGCAGCGCCACGCACACCACCACCAGCAGCAGCCGCCGCTGCCGCCGCGCCTCCCCCATGGCCGTGCCCAGTTGCCGCCGCCGCTCGCCCACCGCCTCCGAGAGCCGCTCCACGGCGGCCCGCGCCCGGCCCGCGCCCCCCGCCTCCGACATCGCCCTCAGCGCCGCCG
>JAWWES010000169.1:9154852-9181958 GCA_035583135.1 Lophotriccus pileatus
CCGCCGCCTCCACCGCCCGAGCCGCCGCCGCTCACCTCCCGGCGGCCGCCGCCAGCCCGCGCCGCCGCTGCCAGGCGGCTCCGAGGGGCCGGTCCTCCATCACCACACTAATAAGCGCCGCGCACGGAAACCCCACCCGCCCCCGCCACCGCGCCGGTCCCGCCGCACGCCCGCCCGCCCTCCGCGCCCCGCCCCGCTGCACCGCGCCGGACACAGCCGGGGGGCTGCGGGGAGGGGGTGCCTCCGAGACCTGCCCGCCCCGGGGGGTGTGCCTGGAGGGACGTGGGGAGGGGGCGGCGGCACCGCCCCCGAGGCGGGGACCCGACGGCAACTCTCGCTAGCCCGACGGCGCGGATGGCCGTGGGTGTCAGGGCGCCGCTGGACGCGCCTCTGGCTCTCTTGCAGCCTCCCGGAGCCCTCTCTCCACCGCTTCCCCCCGGGCCTGGGCAGCGGGCTGGCTCCGACGTGCGCCCGCCGGTGCTGCGGGCAGCGGTCCCGAGTGCTCTCGGCCCTGTGCCGCCGCTGCTTCGGCGGGCGGTCCGGAGCCCGGCTTAGCCGGCGGAGGTCGTTGACTACAGACTGGAGCCCTGTCCAGTGCGAGCCGCAAAGACCCCCTGTCCCTCGAGCCGGTCCGCCCGGAACAGCATCCCCCTCCCCGGCCACCCTGCGCCTCCCCGCGTACCCGACGCGGCGGCTGCCGCTGTCAGACCCGGGAGCTGCTCGGGGCTCGCCGCCAACACCCGGTGCGGCTCCGCCCGCGACGGCGCAGCCCGGCTAGGGCAGGGCACGGGGGCGCCCGGGGGTACTTGAGCTAATCGGGAACGCGGTTAGGCAGGGCTGGGCTGAACCCTGCCCTTCCTAGGGAGTGTGTGAGACCACGGAAGCTTTTTTGGAAAGCAGGAGAGCAACCGTCTTCCTGCGTGCGAGTGTGTCTAACGCTCAGACAAACACCAGGGAGATAATGCCCAAGTGTGGTGATGCTGCGTTCTGCCCTCAATTTTCCGGGCCAGTGTGGCAGCTGGAAGCCCTGCGGAGCACGGGGCCTCACTCGGTACAGAGGTTTTGGTGTTAAGAAGATACTCGTACCATAAAGCAGTATATCATTACTCCTGTAGCAGAAATGACATGTGGGCAGATCCAAGGAGGATCTCTGCAGAAGGCTGTATGAAATAACTGCATCTTTCAGCCAAGCAGTTCCTGAGTAGATGTGGAGTTCGGGCACCTTCATTTGCTTGCGTAGCCGGACTTTCACAGCTGAAAGGGAGATGATTTATCTGTCAGTTGTTGTATCTCGCTCTGTTGCAAGAAAACTGTTTAGATGGCCAGGAAGACTTTAAGATGGATCCCTGCATGGAGTGGCATACAGATCTGATGGTGCTTGCACGGAAGTGGAATCTTAAAGCACAGTTAAAATAAAAATGCCCCTAGACATCCATACTGTCAATGTTATCATTATTTGTAATTCCTTTATTGCACTGCTGTAAAACTACAGAAATACACCACTGAAAACTGGGATAAAGCTCTTGACCTGGGACTCGAATAAGCTATTATCCTAAATGCTCAAAAGCTAAATTTAAGGTATAGAAGAAAGGTATCTGAAGGAATAGAAGAGTCTTACTGGAAGGGTTGTGAGCTGAAAGCCATGGTTGCTGCACTTGGCTGCGTGGTTCAAGATATTTGTCACCTGTGAGGTTGATTTAGTTGGGAAAAAAAACCCAAACCAAACATCACAAAGGTCATTCTTATCTGATTCTTTAAGCAGACCCTAGGGTCTGCCTGAGAACATATTTCTGTATGGGACTGTGAGCACAGTAGGAGCAGCTACCCGGATGATAATGGAACTGCTGAAGGATGCATCTCCTGTTTGGGATGGATATCACGTTTGCAGTAAGCGGTAATGGGTTGGGGGCAGATATGACTTTGGATCATTGCTGTGCTGCAGTCAGGAGTATTGGAATCTTGGCTCTCGCTTGATGAGGCACTTTATTTGATTAAAGTTTCCCTTTTAATCAGAGATATGGTCATTTCCCGTCTCTAAAATGGAATCTGGCTCTGGGGGTCATGTCTGGATAATAAAAGGACTGGTTCTCTTGTCTCAGGGGAGTTGATATCAAATTTATTACCATCAAGAGAAAGCAGAATTATACTTGTAAAATGTTGCATAATAAATTTAGGCTCCTTAGTAAATCAAATCAGCGGGTACCCTTATCTGCAAGAGATGCGTCATCGCTACGTGAGCGTGTTTGACTAGACAGAACTAATGGGGAGAAAATGTACCTTCAAACGTGGTCTAAGTTGATGGACCCATAGTAAATTAAAGCAAGAAAAGAAGTCTCCCTTGTGTTTGGCTTAGAAATTTATAATTATATTTGGGAAGGGACTTCAAGGTGAGATGAGATGACTTTTAAAATTTTGTGCTTTTATTCCAAAGACCAGAGATGTGACAATTATTTAGTTTGAGAGGAGGAATGCGGAGGAGGTGATGTACTTCTTTTGTCCTCCAGTGCAGAACATGCGGTTTTGAAAAGCCACTGTTAATGTCAAGGAGATAGAGAAGATATTAGGCCTATGTAAAGAGCAGAATTGACTGCACCAGGACTTATCATTGTTTTTGTTCTAGAGGCTGTACATGAAGGAAAAGTAGGTTGTGATGACTGTTGAGTAATAAAGAGGAATTTATTCTTGACTTCAAAGAAAAGCTCAGGGCCCAGGAAAGGAAATTACACTTAGGATCTTCAAGATTTCAGAAAAATCCACCCCCCCCCCCCGAAATTATATAATCTATATGAGCATGTAAACCTACATATCTGATGAAGGTATCAGTTTAAGCTGAATGCGAGGGGAAAATGAGGGTTAGTATGACTAGCTGATCACAATTCTAAACACTCACTTTAGTTTAAAAAGGAAGACCTACCTGCGTTGAGAATTTTGAAAAATGAGAAAGGTTTCTCTCCAAACATCAAAATAAATATCTGAGTAGTTAAACAGATAAAATGATTTGTGTACAGTCTGCTCTTGCTTGTCCTGCTACCTACTGAATTGATAGTCCTTGAGCTTTGGAATGACAGTTGTTTTTGATGCTGTATCAGGGAGATTTTACAAAGAAAGAGGGAGAGAAGCAACAACTGCTGTGATGCACTTGGCTTTCGAGAATGGACTTAAGTTAATTGTGCATCCTTAGGAGCCTTCAACAGGAGATAAAGTTTTTGCTATGAGATGTCCAAGCACAATGAGTCAGAGACTTAGAGATCCACAGATCTGCAAAATATTAATATTCTTAATAGCCTGAGTACTTAGTGTCTGCAGTAGAGAGCTTGTCCTCTTAAAGATATGGCAATACTTTTTAGCACTTAGTACTAAACTAATTACATGTTTCTTTTCTGATTAAAAGACCTGATAATCTGATTCTGCCAAGTAGAAGAGGCTCACCAGTTTGACAAGTATGTTATAGTCTTTAGAAATGTGGTAGAGGAAAAGGGAGGAGATAGAAGGTAAGGTCCATTTTCAACTTAATTTCAAAAGCATTTTTGTGCAGAAAATGGTTGGGATGTCAAAGGGAAGTCAGTAAGTTATTGTCATGAGTGGAATTATTGAGAAAACATTGGGTGTTTTGCCTTGAGCATTAACACATTCCCATATGTCAGTATTAGCTGAGGTTCCTGCCTGTCCTGTTGGGCACTAAAATCTTTGTTGCCAAGGCAGATGGACACATGGGTACAGGCAGGGGCACAAAAAGGCATGCAGAGGAGCTTTGGAGAGCACGGGAAAGAAGGAGTCCTGGCAGGGGCTGGCAAGTCCCATGGCTGGTGGTGCCATGTGATGGCACTGGGCAGGGCTACGTCAGGCAGGGCTTGGTGTCCCTGGTCCTGCTTCAGGTTCCTCCTGGCTGGTTGGCAGAATGGGCTGGGCAAGCCTTAGCCCCTTCAGCCAAGGATGCTTTTGGTGTTAGTGGGAATAGCCATGAGGCACAGCCTTCTGGGGAGGCCAGAATTGTTGTAATTCTCTGTCAAAACTTCATGTGGGATGCAGGTGTAACATGGGATGAGGATTGCACATGAAATTGTGCCTATCCATTTCTGTAAAGGGTTTGTTCAATAAGCAAAACTGCTCTTTTTATAAATGGTTGTCATAACCCCTTTTTTTTTTGAGGAATGGTAAATGATCAGTTTTTTTTTTAATTGATGTTACACCTATACTTCATGCTGCTCCATTCTTTGGCAATAATGCTTAGAGAGAGACAGAAAAGTAGACGTGAATAAGAGGGAAAGTGATTCAAGGGTTTCTGTCTAAACTTATGTTAGCTCTAGCAATTGTTAATGTTCTTATTAGTTGTAATAGATCATTCTTCAGTTAGAGTTAAAAGAGAGCTATTATATTATAACTCTAGAAGTAATATTCTCTCTGATAATTTTATGTCTGTACTTTTAAATAGCTCAGCAAATGGAGTTTTCACTTTCTCTCTTAGGGAATAGTTAGCTAGCCAATAAAATTCAAGACTTGAGTAGTCTTCCGGTGTTCAATTTGAAATTTCTTTTCCCATTTTGTTTCCATTAACAAACTAACTTATGTCTACTGTGTGTGTCACCTTAAACCACCTTTTGCTCTTCTTTACATCCTTCAAACATTTGCTATGTCAGTCCCAGAATAAATGAGGATGACAAATGGTGTCCATCTTTGAGATACAAGAAGCATCTATAAAACTTTGGAAGATGCTGTTCTTCCCAATGACTGCTTCTCTTCCGACTACTTTAGCACCATTTTTGTCCTTTCATGTCTTCCTCTGCTCTTTTGCAGAAGCCTGTCAAAATATTCTTCAACCAACCACGAAAATGTACTTTGTTTCCCAAGGTTACCGTGGTTTTCAGCTTTTCAATTGTAAAAATACATAATCTATCCTTGCTGCAAAACCCCTTAACTTCATGCATGTACTCATTTTCTGATCCAATTTTGCAGGAAACAGGAGCTGAAGAAATGTTTTGATGCTACTTGGTCTTAGCATGCTTTTCCACTAGCCACTCATATCTGCTCGTTTTTGGGACATTGCTGTAGTCCATATCAACTTCCTCATTATCTCCTCATTGCTTAACAGCCTCTCAGAATTATGATAGCAGGAAACACATCTCCCACAGATTCACAAATAGTTTCTGTGGCTTATAAAAGGAGTGTCGGATTGGCAATCTGATTTGCTGACAGTTTAAATGTACATTTCCATCATTCTGGACATTCTCCTCATGCTGACTGCAGAATAAGGATATTTCAAAAGACCTGTCAGATATTTTCGTTTGGTAATCTGTAAAATGATCAACATTGTCCCAAGCAGAATGAACTGAATATGAATGTTTTACTCAAACGGGGAGGCAAATATCTTGGCAAATAATTAAATATATGTTTACAGGATATATTGTAAATGACATACCCCAGTGACAGGATATAAGTCAGCTTGTGTCTTCACTATTTAGGTGAAATTTCCACTACCAAGGAAAGCTCTGGCATCTGGCAATTTTGTAATGCCTTCCTACAAAATTATTGCAAAGGAGACAATTCTGAGTCAAGTATGAAATAGGCAAAATAGGTGTTAGTGTCTGAAGACAACATAATATTGTAGTGGATCCTACTTTTCAATGTGACTTAAGAAAGCCAGAAAAGATAAAGCTAGATAATTACTCAGGGCCTTAGATATTTACTCATGTGCATTTATTATATGTTAGTTTTGTTTGTGGCAGAATTTATCACTGGTCCTGCCCATCCCTTCTCATTGCATTCTTTAGTTCATATAAAGTTATGTTTCTGTAGCTTTCATACTCTGCTTTAACATATTGAATAGCCGTGGCATTTCAAAACATTGAAAACACTTGAGAAAAAGGGAGGAAATGCTCCTTTCTGCAGCATAGATAAAATAGATGGAGACTGAAGCCACCTTGTAGATATCTGCAGGTGTGTAGGATTAGTATGCACACAAATTTAGGAAGGGAAATCAGGTGTGCATCATGGCTGGTACCTCAGGAACTTGTAAGATCTAGTCTTATCGTGCTGGTGTGGATGGGCTCAGGCAACAGCTGAGGCAAACCTTGGCTTGGGATGAACCAGTGTCATTGTGAAGCTGCTGTTGAAGTGAAGGCTTGGCACAGAGTGTCAGTAGAGGTGAAAGAGTGAAGGTAATGATTTTGTGATGCTTTTTGTTACTTGTGTTATTTGCTGAGATCTCTGTTGTCAGTGCAGCTTCAGAACAGTATATGGTCCATGAGGCCCTTGCCAGCCAGGGGCTTTTCTTGGCAAGGTACAAAGGATGGTGGCTCCTGCTGGTGCTTTTAGATCTATCAAAGCAGCCTTTGGTATTTTTGATTAAATTGAATAATTATACTTAATAATACATTAGATAATTTTTTTTTAATCTTTGTTCATGAATCATCTGAAGGTCCTTGTACAGTTGCTTCTTACTTTGTTAGAAAATATTAGAAGTTGCTCTCAGCATGAAGGTTGTTCTCAAAGAACATGCTGCAAAGTACAAGGTACCTGACATTAGACATCTGCACTGCACTGACTGGCTGTCAGGGGCACGGCACCTCCTGTTGCTTCCCTGCTTGGGCTGGAAACATGTGGAGTTACTGCTGGTTTCCTTTCTCGTTCCTGGTGTCTCATCCTTAGCACGTCTGTGCCAATGCAGCGCTTTGGGAAATCTTCCTTGGGGCTGGTTGACTCTTCTGGAGACCCTTACTGGGAGAGAGCTGGGCTTGGCAGTGGAGCGACAGGCAGAGTTGGGCAGGGCCCCCTTGGCCAGTGCCGTGGGGCTGTTTTGTGCTCCCTGCTCAGGGGCTGCAAGGCTGCTGTGAGCAGGCTCCAAGCTGCACAGCACGGATGGAGGGGTATCACTGCCTGTGGGCTGGAGGGGTATCACTGCCTGTGGGCTGGCTGCAGAAGAAGTCACATAAGAAAACTGTGAAAGGACAGGTGTTCCATTGTTACTTGGTTCTGGAAGTGTGTCCCTTCCTGACTGTGGGACTCTTTGTCCTCCCCAAAGCCTCTGGGACTACCATCAGTTAAATCACTTTTAGAGCTTGTATTTGCTCTTCTCTTTTCTTGGTTGCATTAAAATCAGCTTCCCTTCTGCTGTGTTCAAGGAGTCTGACACAGGTCTGTAACTCAGTTCAAGAGATCATTTCTGCAATTTTTTATGTAAATTCTTCTTCAGATTTGTCAGCACATCCAGTAACTGTGTGTTTAGAAGTTGTACTGAAAGCTATCTGGGGGATTTGCAAATCTAAGTAAGGAGATGAGGTCCATTTGCTGACCCAAGGCAGGACCAGCTGGGTAGCAGGAGGATCACCTGGGAGAATCAGTTGAGAGATCGCCTGCTCTGAGCCCTCTTGCTGGTGGGAAAATGCATGGGATTTGCTGTCAAAATATGATGGGGCTGGTGTTGTCCCTGCTGTAATCTCAAAGAATGCTTGGTTATGTAGGTTAGGTTCAGAATCAGAATTTCAGTTTTCTTAAGCAATGAGATGGTGGCACCTGCAGATGAACTTCATTCTTACTGAACGTATCCAGCTGAATTAATTGTGACCATGGCAATAGAATGGAAAGTACTTTGGATCTGTAGGGTGTCCTGTTTTTTTTTTCCAAAGACTTTTCAAATTTTTATCGGTACTGTTGAGAACTCTATTTTTCAACAATTTCCATAGTATCTGAACATTATGTATTCTGTGCATTGCATGACCTAAACTGTATGTATGGAAAAGAAGGCTGTTCTCTGCAGGCTTCTGCACTATGCACATCCCTTGAGTAAAAGGGAAATGCAGGGAACATGCAGCAGTGAGCTAAAGGATGTTGAATATACACTGTGAAGGAAAGTGTCTCTAATTGGAGACAAATGAGATGGCATTTAAAGGGAACCCTTTACCTCCTGACAAGGTTTTAGGAGTTCAGTGGGGTCCAATAATTTCCTTAACAGTGAACTTTTAAAGAGATTTTCCATTTCCTTGATTGCTGCTATATTTAAAGAAGATGGCACTCGAGAACTGAGAGCAGGATGCAATGACCTTGCCTTACCCGTAGCGCCTGTGGAAGCCACCTATTCTTAGAGCGCTGTAATTCTGCTCTCGCTGGGAGGCTGCCTTTGATTTGAAGGCAAAAGGCTAGAGCTCCCATGTGGGAGACTGCTGTCCTGCATCGCTCACTAAGCATGCATTAACTGGAGAGCAGGCATCTGATTAACATCCCTGGTGCTGTCATAAATCAATCTGTGTATGCTTAAACAAGTTACATCAGCCTAATGGGAAAAGATGTGGTGAGACAATTAAAAGAATTAACCCAGAGCAGGGGGGTCGATACCAGGGAATAATCTGTTGCTGGAGTGTGATGACCAGGCGCCGTGGCAGTTCTGGCAGCCAGTCTCTGCAGGAACAGAACCCCAGTCTCTCGTGAGGAGGCTGATGTTTTTCAGAGGATCCTGCAATGGGGCTCTGGGATTTCCAAATGCTGATGAGGTTTAATTATTTTTATTATTAATTTTTACTGGTCTGAGGTGGAAATCATCTGTTTGTGAATGAGTTCACGAGTGTGTGTGTGTGTGTATAAATAAGCCAGCTCATACCTTTGCTGCCAGTGCAATCGGAGCATAAGCAATAGGGTGCAATCAATTTTAGTGATTTAATACTGTCTAGGTAAGCTTTTCTTCTTACCCATTGACTCAAGAAGGTTGTCTTGCAATACTGTTCGTATGCTTTAGTGAGTTGCCTAAATTGAGCAGTGCAAATGGCTGCCAATGGAAACCAGAAACTCAGACCTCTTATTAGATTTATATTACAGTGGTCATTATGGTGAATTTAATTACGAAAAAAGGAGGGGGAAGGGGAGAGTTGCTAAAAAAAGAAATGAGCTTGTTTCCTTTACCCCTCCCTGCCTCGTGAAAAGTCAAATTGACAATGCATGTCTGTCGGGTTTATGCCCTTAGAGCACGCATTGCAAGCTCCTATTCAAGTTCAAGAAAGTTGCACAGGAGTCCTTGAAAAATGAACCTATATCTTCACCAGCCACTATTTATTACCTGAATCCAGTTCAGCCAAGCTCTGTATGAGTTAATGGAAGCCTCTGGTCCTCCATTTCCCTTGAGTCCGCTTGTGGCTTCCCTGGAAGATTTCTTTTCCATGAGGCTACTCGTGCCTGGAAAACACAGTCAGTGTAGTGCACCTGGGGCCAACAGAAATCTCCTCCTTTCTTGTCAGTTCAGTGTAAAGAAAGTCAAACTGTGTGCTGAAACTCAGTGAGCTGTGAGAGTCCCTGCCACACAGGCATGTTTCAGAAAAAGGAAAAGAGTCAAGAAGAAATCGAGAGCTGGTGCAAAGGGACACTCCCAGAACCGTGATTGTGTATCTGGCCCTCTTTTTCCCCTGCAGCTCTGTTATGTTCTTCAGGCAGAGAAACTTGTGTTTGCATCTTCTCTTCAGTTCATCCCCATGGGTAACAGCCAAGTGCTACTGGGACCGTAAGGGTGAGTGTAAGGATCACTTCTTTAGAGATGGGGGGAAACTCCACCATGTATCTCTGAGCATGTGATGTTGACATTGTGAGTCCACTGGACCACTAAAGCCTAAAGGGTGAGGTTAAAATGCTGGTGGTGTTTCTAGTAAACTAAGTTATTGGCTGTCTGACCCTTGGCTTGCTAAGTGTTTCTCTTGGCTCAAGACACACCAGCTAGTGCTGGGACTGGCTTTGCTGCTGCTGCATTATGGAAATGCCAGCAGTGAAGCAGCTAATGCTGCAGCATCCTCCGTTTCCAGAGAGGCAGTGGCAGTGATTGTGAGGGAGCTGCCTGCTGACCCTGCTGTGCTGCTCCAGGGGCTGGGGTACTCAGATGGATTCTGGCTTGTTACAGAGCTGCCTTGGGGTTTGGAACAGCCATCTGCTACTACTTCCCCTGGGGAAATGACATTAAGCAGACAGTTAAAGACTTCTGAGGATATCCTTAAGATCAGGTACTGTGTTTGTACCTGGAAAAAGGGTGTCCTGTGTGTTGAGAAAGCAGCGGGTGTTGAAACATGTACAAGGGCTTCAACAACTGTGGGCACCACTGTAGAGAAAGCAAGAGTGTGTATGCTGACTTATTGCAAGGGCGAGTATTTGCACTCTCTGTGTTAGGCACTAGCTAATTTCAAGTGCTCTAATTTGCTCTTCTGTAATTACCTATCTTTCCTTGGCAGCTGAGAGTGAAGATGGCTGTCCTTCCCCCTTGCTCATATGTGCATCACTCAATTTTTACGTCTGTTGTACTTAGATATGTTTTTGGAGGATGTGCTGAAAAGAGTCTGGAGCAAAGAAAGGCTATTGGGAGATGCAAAAGGAATGCTGGCCCTAGTTACTCTGCTTCCTGTTTGCTATTTTGGAGCATCCTGGCACTGAGGTGCAGAATAAGCTTTGTGGCCATTTTTCAGTGTGCCAGCTGCGTATAGAATGGATCTCAGCTGGGAAACCCTACCAGGACAGGGCAGGGGTAAGGGTTAGTGCAAACCTGGTTCTGACCCTCCCATAGCAGCTATCCAGATGCATCTTCTAGCACAATGCCTTTAGCAAAGATCTATAATCATTGAACTTTTGACCCCAGTCTCTGAAGTAATGCCAAGTATGTTTAGCACACATACAAATGAAGTGGAAATCATTATTGGCTTGCTCATGACCTGCTGAAAAATGGTTCCCCTCCGGGGGCTCTGTTTGCATTTCCCTCAGTCTCTCTGAGCACTCAATCTTTCAGCAGTTTCATGTGCTACAAACTGAGCATCACTGTGCTCTTGATCAGAGCTACCTGCCATTGCCTGCTCACTCCAAACCTTTCCTTGCCTTATGTTTTCTGAGGCAGCAGTAGTAGAGCTCACACACAGCACCCCCCCAACACACACCATGGTTACACAGTAGGTCCAGGTGTGACTTGACCACGTCTAGCTCATGTCAGGCTGAGAAATGGTCACAGCCTGTTCTCTCTGTGCTTCCATTACCAAGTCCCAGGCAAAGGAAATGCAGATTTGTGGGCTGTCAGGAGGCTGTGCTGATCCAGATGAATGGCAGCCCAAATGGCAAGGTTTATTCCGATCCTGAGTTTTATTTCTCTGCTTTCACTCTGCATGAATATATTCATCTTGTCTGGGCTGCCACATCGGTGTTGACAAAGCTGATCTCTTCTTTAGATGCTATCACTAGAGCCCCTTCCTTCTCTTCAAAACAAAGAAACTTCCAAATACTCAGAAATCTCTGAATTATTTATATGAAGGGTGGGAAAACCCCCCTATTTTTCTTCTTTATTTCTTTCCCAAGCAAAGCTACAAATATAATTTGAGATAAGGTCAAAACTCATTGAGAGAATTGCTACTTATTCTCTGTAAATACAAAATAATTCCAACAACTGGATTCTTCCTTGCAAGAGCCTCCTTCGGATTTGCATGGAAATGGTCATAGAAAGAGGGAAGTCCCAGTATTCCTCTTGTCACCTTATCCTGCATTACAGTTGAAATATCCTGAAGTTGATCCTTCCATTTTGTGACTTTGGATGCCTACTTCTTTCTTTTTTCAGTTGTACTTTTTTCAGTAAATGGCTATTTCTTCTCCCAGATGTATTATTTTTAATGAGCTGGGGTAACACTAAATAAATAAGACAAGGCTTCAATAAAAAAAGAGTAACAACCAACTCATTAAAAATGGTAAATTGAATAACAATCTTGAGCTATCTCAGTAAAGAAAAAAACATTTTTTTGTTGTTTAAAGTCCTTTTCTGTCAGTATAACAGAGCTTGTGATGAGACAGCAGCTCTTCCTGGGCAGAGCACCCTGTGTTCACATGCTGTTAGGCAGGATTGTCTGACTGACAGCTGGCCCTGTGGCACCAAAGCCCTCTCCTTCAAAGAGGATGGCGTGAGCACACCTTGATGTGGGAATGTGGCAGACCAAGGGGAGCAGGACCCTGGCTCTTCTCTCCCTGCTCTGCTGTTTGCTGCAGTACACTTGGAAATCTTGCCTCTGCACTGAGGGGCAGCTTGGAGCCAAGCAACCTGTGCCTGTGGCTGTCTCTAGTGCTGCTCGTACATTCTGCTGTTCGCTTTGTGTGCAGTGCAGGGGTGAGGGTTACTCTGTAACAGCAGATTTACCAGGATATTCCCAGCATCCTTCTAACCTTGACTCTTGGGAATAGAACCTCCTGCTCGATGGAGAGTCTGGGGCTCTCTTTGGTGTCAGTGTGCAGGTGGCCGTGTGTGCACTTTTGTTCCTGAGACTTCAGCCATGTGAGAGATGCTTTCAATTTGTCTGTGCACCCACTTGTATTTGATATCTTTCCATTGCACTTGGGTAGGGCTCCCATCTGTGGACCAGTGACTGAGAGGACTTCTTTCTCAGTAAAATGTGACAAGGTGACAGCATGGCCTTCAGAATTGCTGCAAACCAATGGAGGATTCAGCCAAATCCCCAGTTCCTCTAATGTGACCTTTTCAAAGGAGATGATGGGACTATGTGGCAAGGATCATGGGAAACAGTTCCTCTGAAATTCCCCTGAATTTTTGAGATTCTGCTCCACTGCTGCACATGAGACTATTGCACATGTTGTACACACAAAGGGACATGGGGTCCTTCTAAGTCCTGTGGTTTCAGTGGCCCTCCAGAAAAGGCAGGGCAGATATGCCAGGGGCCAGTTTAATAAGGGGGAACAGATATGAGAGAAGAAATAAAACAATTTTGTTGCTAGTGTAGCACAGATTAGTCGTTGATTGCAGTGCTCTAATTCCAGGGAGTTTACCCCAGTATCTCAAATGACAGATTTGTGCTTTGTGAAATGCCCCGACCCTTCCCTGTCAGGCTCTGCCAGAAAGCAGTTACGGACACTTGGAACAGATTTGTGGCCATTTAATGCCACCTTCTGGTTATAAATGTAACAGCAGAGATACTCTCATAAATGGGTTTATTGCTATCTTTGATAAACTAGGATAAGCAAATACCTAACTTCTTTCGTTGCTTTCTTGAATGCTTTTATTTTAACACATTTTTCTATTGAGTAACATGAAAATTTTCCCTTGGATCACTATTTATATTAATAAAAATACTGAGAAGAATAAAAATATTATCTGCTATTGCTGACCTAAAAGAGAGAGTCAAAGTTCCAGAAAAGGTCTCACCAGCCTTGCTGTAGAAAATCTGCCACAGTCATTTTTGTCTGTCAGTAGCAGAGGCTCGATTTTCAGTAGCTAGCAAATGTTTGTCCTCCTGACATATTATTTAATGATATATTGCTACTAGAGTTGTTTTGGTATTAAAACAGTCTTACTGCTCAGCACAAGAGCACTCCTTCCTTACAGAAAGAAAGGAACCGAGTTACCTTGCAAGAATGTGATAAATAAGGGATTTCCATGAGCTTTTCTTACTGTGCACTAATCCTATGTGTAAACTCTTCACTGACTGCAGCTTAAGTCAATAAAGATTATGATTAGAATCAAATTGATATCACGGGGTTAAAAGAAACGAACTGTTTAAGATGAAAAGCGATCCTCGGTGGTTACACTTGGGTGATGGGGGGAGAGATCTCTGGGCTGTTTGCTCGTACCTCTTTCCCCAGCAGGGGGTGCAAAGGTAGCGTGTGTTTTTTTGGGGGGAAAAAGCCCTTTTTCATCTCAGCCCCACACCGGTTATCTACTGCATACCATTTAGGCACGTTTTTAACTGCAAAGGAAAAAGAGAGCATAGAAGAAGCAGAGTGTAAGCAGATGGAGAAGCATTATTTAATAGAATTTCATTTCACTTTGCACATATGCCAGTTGCTACAGGAGATGCAGTCTGGCAGGGAATGGGGTTCCCTCTACAATAACTCACTATTTTCTAAGTAGAATTTATTGTTACTGACAGCACAGCATTTCTGTATGTCTCCTTTTTTTTTTTTTTTTGGGAAAACATTTTGATTTTGTATTTTAGTTATGAAGAAAATTCTGCCTTTTTGTTCCTTAGCACAAAGATCTGATGCCACCTTTTGCATGTAAAAAGCACTTGCTTTTCTGAAGTGAGAAGGAACTTAGTTATTGGGGCATATCAAGAAATTAATTCCACCTTCAGGTTAACAGAGCATACTTATTTAATATTTCCTCCTGCTTCTCAGGGTGTTTGATATATAAACTTCATTCTCCATTACTTACCAATATAAACTCTGATTTGCTGCTTTACCAAGTAGTGTTCTTGACTGATGTATGCTGCTACAAAATTCTGCACAGAAGCTGTCTGATTTCATGCTTCTGAGACCCTGATGACAGTTGTCTATGTTTAGAAAATTTGTTAAAAAATGTATATTTTCACGAGAGGACTTATAGGGTAATGGTATGTATATAGTGGTAGAACTATTTGAAATGAATTAAGAAGTACAAGACAAGTTTTTGACATAAAAAGTAATAGATTCCTTGATAAATGTCAGTGTCTTTGTGCTTGATAGAACATTTAGCAGTTTCTTCTTCACTCAGGATTTACCTTAAAGTTACTGGCTTCAACAGGAGTTTTGTATGAGGAAGTCCTAGTTTTATACTCTCTCAACAGTTCATGAGGATCATGACAAAAGTTTCTTCTCTCTGAGGATGTATACACTATGCTTCACAATCAATGGGTCAAATTCACTTGTGATATTGTCTTTTTTTCCCCTTGTTTCTTTCTACTGTAACTTCAGTAGTGCATTAAGATTTTGTCAGTGGAGACATGTCACAATGTAGGAGATTAATATGGTTCAAATGATGTGTTGGGTGAACAGCAAACAAATATATAAGTCTTAAAAGTATAAGAAACCAATTTCTTTCTGTCAGAGTTCTTGTCTATTAAGGGCAGTCTGCTCAGATGCTTGGGTGTCATGATCAGCTATCTTTATTTGTTCCCAGTTTGTCAAATCCAGATTTCAGAGTAAAATCCTCAGCATTTATGCAAGAGCACAAAGCAAATGGCAGCTGCTCTGTCTGGGCTGCTTAGAGCCGATTAGGCTGCAGTGAGATGAGCTGCCAGTGGCCATTGGCCTGAAGAGACCGGATAATGAACGTCCCTCCGACTTGCTATAGCCAGCTCTGTCCTGTATGTCTAAAATAAATCACAAGCTGAGCCCTGGCTGGGCTCCTTAGACAAGTTGCTGAGTGGAGGGGCCAGCCAGGGCTTTAGGCGTTTCAACTATTTTGTAACTAGAGTCTGAGATGTACCTCTTGGCCTTCTTCCAAAGAATATTTCCTGTGTTTTCAGGCATCCTTCTGGTGCCATCTTTGAATTTAAACAATCCCTTGGTTCTGGTCTTACTCATTCAACCTTCCTTTTTATACAGTCTGGATGGGTGCTGAGAGAGGACACCCTGATTTCTGCAGGAAATTGTATAGTCCACTACTAATTCAAAATCCGGCAGAGATAGTTCATGTCTCTTACTAAAGCTTCAGCAAAGACTGAAGCTATCCCCTGTTGAGGGAATATGAAAGCAATTTCTAAAACTGAAGATATGTAGAGACCTGTGGCTTTCTCTTCTCAGTGCTCTGCTTTTTGCCACTTTGTGCTGTCAGTCTAGGACTGATGATCTATATTCAGCAGCTTTCTTCCAAGCAATATTATTTTTTCAGAGGAGGCACAGCACTGAGTGACCTTCCGTCTCCCAGCTGTGAGTGCAAGTATCTAGTCAGCAAATGTTTGATGTGGTGTGTTTGGAGATGTCCCTGTGTCATACCTTTGAGCTGGCAGTGGCGAAGGGAGAGACACGATTTCTGCACTTGACCCAGCAGAGGGCACGAGTTGGGATTCATGCCAGATCCAAGTGCATGTGGGAAGCACAGTTCATTGTTTATCCATCACTGTAATTTCTGATACTGGTAAAGACACTCTAAGGTGTGTATTTTGGAGATTATCACACTTCTTGGGTGATTAAAGTCCAGGGACAACCTGAGATATGTGATAATCACTTAGAAATCCACTGCCAGGTAGATTTTGTGGTTTAAGGAGATCATGCCATTTTGTTCTGTAGTTTTGTATGCTGCAGCAACAGTCAGGCGCTACCATTGCTGTGGGAAGGTGAGATGCCCAGAAAAGCAGAGACCCCTGTCCAGAATATGGCTCCAACCACCCCAGGAGTGAAGGTGGCTTTCATCAGGAGTGAAGGTGACGACCACATCATGCTGCATCTGCTCCTCCTGCTTCTCAGATCTGCAGCATCTGTCAGGCTGGGCTAACATGATTATCCCCAGGATGTGATTATCCAGAGGTGATTTTTTTTTTTCTTTTCTTGCTGTGACAGGTGATGGGAACTGACTCTTCACCTTTGGATTCACACTGACAGAACAGGGTTTTCTTCAGGAAACTAAAGATGGAAACCATAATTATATTATGTGTGTCCTTTCCTGTCTCATTTTCCTGTATTTATATCTTGGATCACCAAATCCCTGCTCTAAGCAGGGGCTCTCAGATGGTGATATTTGGCTGTTGTGAGTGCAGTGGGACAGTCACAGGGGATCTGTGATTGTGAGAGCAGCCCTGGCTCCATGTGGACCTGTGCAGGTGGAGATGTTTGATGGGGCAGGCATCACCAGTTCTCTTGAAAGGAGAGTATCTTGAACTGGGTTTTTTGTCTCTAATTTTGAAGTAGTGTTTGTACCAGTGTTGAGAAGAATATATCAGTGTCAGAATAGAAGGCTTAGACAATGCTAATTTTTAAAATGAACTTTATGTCAATCTGTTGATCATATTTAGAACAGCGGGGGCAATGCCTAGAAGAGGGCCTTTGGAGGAGTTATGGGATGCACAAATTGCCTAGACTTGGTCCTGTGTAGTCTGCAGTTCCGCAGCATGGTGGGCAGGTGAGCCTGCAGCACATATCAGAAGGTCGTGTGCAACAAAGTAGGAGAAGTAAATCTAATTATTACTGTTGCAAGGCTGCTTGCTGTCCTTTGATCAGCTTTTTCCATCATATGCTGAAACAACAATAGTTGTCTGACATGTTGGGGATCACTATGTCTTTGCACTGATTTAGTTTTTGTCGTGGTGTACTTAATTACCATAAAATGATATGGAAGACCTCGAAAAGGAAAACAGTATGATATGTATATTTGATGACAGATAACACATCTGAATGTTTTGTGAGAGATCAGTATTATTTTCTCTAAGGGAAAATGGCACAAACAGAATTCCACCTGACAGTGACACAGAATATTATGCCTGCTCAATAAATCAGGTAATCCATGATCAGAGCCAGTCTCTGTACATTGCAGCAGGCCCTTGAAGCTGTCACTCAGTGACCAGTGCTCTTTTTGCCTCAGTGCTTAATGATAGTCAAAATCCTTGAGAGCACAGGGGACTGAGACACCCAGCTGGGCCTCTTCTCTCAACTGGTCACATCCTCCACCATCATCCCTTTCCTCGGGGAGAAAGGGGAATTTGTATTTTCTGCTTCAGAGGATGAAATTAATTTTGTAAAGTGCCGCCTGTTCAGGGCTTGCCTGAGGTCTATTCACAGGGAGCGTGTGTGTACCTCTGGTTAGGTGGCCTGTAGAAAAGCTCAGCTGTGGAGAAAGCAGTCTTTCTGATGGTATTGAATGAGCCACAAATCTGCCCGTGCTGTGGCCACATCATCCCATTTTCGGTGTCTGTCAGCGTAAGTTTTGCCCCAGTTTCTTGTCTGTTTCCCTTTGAAACAGTCATTCCACAAATGACTCTATGGAAAAGCTAGATTAAAAGGTCACATAAGCTGCTTTAGCAGCCATTAGTTTTAAATACACTCAGTAGTGCAAACATTTGTATGCCAAATCAATTCAGTAAATGGAGACAGGTCACTGTATTAAATGGAGTAGTGGATATTCATGACACAAGATCCTCTCAGCAAGAGATGCAGAGACTGTTCTTTCTCCAGCACTTTGCTCTTACTAAAAACAGTTTCTCATTACTTGGAAGTAATGATAGACCTGGTTAGAGAGGTCTCTCGGAGATCTACCATATCTCTGGGACTGAGAGGATGGTGCTTGCTCCTAGTGAAGGAAGATATTGTTGAGCTGGGAATAGCTAAGTGGGTACAACTCCCCATCTTCGGCTCCTGCCCCTACATGAGTGTGCTTCTGGAGGGAGAGACAGTCTGGTAAACTAACAGCAAGAAAAACTGTCAGTGTCTTTCCCTTCCAGGGATGCCATGGTAGGAGAGAAGAGCTTTTCTCTTGGCACACTTGGCCAGTGCTGCTCAGACAGCCGTGCTAAATAAATAGTGACAGTCACAAACAGTGGCAAGGGCATCAGTTGCCCTGCAGTCCTTGGGATAAGTGTCTGTCTCTACTGTGCATTGTTGATACGAGTCCCAAATCCTTTCATCAGATGTGGTAAACCTGTCCTGGTGGCCTGTGGTAAGGGCTTGCTAACACCTTGGGCAGGTTACATCTGAATATGCACCCTAGAGTGCTCTGTGCACATGCTGGGTGAACAGAGGTTGTGGGCTCTGTGACCCTCCTTCTGTAACAAGAGAAAAATAACATGGTAGGAATGTTGACTTTTCAGAAAAAGCAAACACAAGAGATGCCCAGTGATTTTTTTTCCCAGCTGTGACGTTGTCATAGGCTGAGCAGATCAAATGGCCAACGTCCTTCTGCCTCTGCTGTGTTTTCTCCTGACACTGATCCTTCCTGCAGCAACACTTTGGGGCAGTAGATGGGGTTCAATGTGATTAATTTGGATAAATTGTGTGCAAGGTTATTTGTGCTTTTTGTGGCTGGTTACAGTGAGAATGGGCCTCCTCTAGACTCTGGAAAAGGCAGTTTGGAGTGAGGCTGTGAGCCACTAGTGGGACCCAGCAGCCCCTTGCAGACACTCATTCCATGGTAAAAAAGAAAGAAAGAAAAAAAAGAAAAGTCCAATGCTGTCATCAGGGGACTTGCATTTCTGAGCACATTAGGAAGAGTTGGGGCATTGGTTAAGCCTAAAATTTCAGTGCAGTAATAAAAAAATATTTTTCTCAATATACTCTTTCTTTTTTTTTTTAATGACAGGAAAAGACCTAGTTAAGAAAACAAAGTGTTGATTTAAGTTTCCTTGGGGCCCATTAAGGCTGTTCCAGTGATGGGAAGCGTCACAGGGCAACCTCAGGTGTGCACCAGTTGTGAAGCTTTTCTGGCTGTGGGTAAAGGATGTGGTGACTTGGCGTAAGACCATCTATTTTTCCCCTATGGTGGAAATTTGCCATTTAGGTGTTTTCTGGTGGTGGTTTGTTTGTTTTTAATAATAAATAAAGAGGAGAGTAAAACTTTTACAGCCCCCTTCATCTGGAGTGACATGTTGCTTCATACTGTAACTACGTCTTCTAGTACCTATAGTATCATGGCAGAGCCTAAGAAAATTTAACTAACCTGTATTTCAGGAGGAAATGAGAACTTAGATAATTGCTTAATTTGCTAATCACTTTAACAGTATCAGTGAGCAAGTTTTAGAAATTCTGCAGAATGAAAGCAAACAGACTTTATTCCAAAGGGCCTAGTTTGTGAAAGCCAGGTGACTTCTTTTTCTTAGGTCTATAACCTACTTGGGATGCTTGTCCACCTGTAGGAGATTTGGTCCAAGTGAAAGAGGTTGCTAAAGTCAAGAGTTGGATAAGTTCGCAAATATAATATAAAAAAAAATAGGAAGAAATTTCTCCTCTAAATATGTGATTCTACCACTGTGTCCATCTTTCGTCTTTCTACCCCCTTCTCCCCTCATACTGCTTCTCCCCTCATGTGTCAGTGAGACTGAGTGCCCCTCAAGCAGTGACACTCCTGCTGGAGTCCACGAGATGCTCAGTCTAAGAGACTCAAAATAAATACCTGGAGCTTATATTTCCTCCAAATGTGTCCTATATTGGTTACTATCTTATTGCTCCTTGGTTTTGTAGCCAGTAGTTGAAGACATTTTGTTTACTCTTCTACTATACAACTTTTCCAGAAAATAAAAGAAATTTGGTTCTTCTTAAGGAAAAACATTCTGGGAGCAGCATGAGGGTACCATGGGCTCTGGAGTTCCTGCTGACAGCCAGTTTGGTTCTGCTTTTGATGTGGAACCCCAATTCCATTTTGTCAGTGTGTTTATTTTGCTGGGATTTCATAGGTTTTTAAACAGAAGCCCACCAAATGTTTCGGTAGTGGCCATGACAGTACGCAAGAACATTTTCTGATTCATTATTTCTCCTTTGACCAGCTCTATCTACCCTTTCCTTCTAATCTGTATTTAACAGACGAGTGCATCTCAGTAATGAACATTTGAGAATATCTCAATCTGTGTGTATGGCAGTCCTCCAAATGAAGGAGGAAAATTGTGGGAAGAACTCCTGGGTACTCATTTTTACTGCTCAGCTTTAGGCATCTGTTTAATTGTTCCTAACAAGCTGAAGCAAAATGGACAGGCAGACACAATCAGATATATTTTAATTTGCATTTCTATGACATTTCCCATGCCAGGGTAGGGTTTGGCAGTTGTTCTGTCCCTGGAGTATGAAAAAATGCCAGGCTTGCTGAGGGTGGCTTTCCCTTCTATCTGTATGGTGTTTGAAAAGGGCAAAAGTAAGAAATAGAGAAACTTTCAGCCTTATTAAATCTAGTACTAAGTTTTGAGATGAACCTGTAACTTTAAGGGTGTTGCACCTGATGGTTGTTTACTTCAGAAGGATCTGGTTATTGTGAGTGATTTGCAAATGTTACTCTCCTCAGGCAAACTGGCTGAGGAAGAAACAGAGTAGGTCCAAAATAAGTGCTGTTGCAGAGGTAGAAATAGAACATACAGGTTAATGAGTAAGTATGTAACCTATAAATGTCCAAGTTAAAATTGATGGAGTGATCCCTGGCCCTGGCAGCCTGGGTGAACCCATCTGTAAAGCTGGCTGCAATCAGCAGGAGCTGGCATTGACTCCCTGGGGCCCCTTGTGGGTATCCCTGTCCGAGTGTGGGAGACCCCCTGAAACCCTTGCTGTTGATGCTGAGGACATAGTTTTTCCTGAAGCAGTTGCCAAGGAAAAGGCAAGCTTCCCTGCAGTTGTTGTACTGAAGCCATTCCTGTTCTAGGTTTTGAGCCTGTTTTAGCATTTCTCGCTACTGATTTGCAATGATCTCTTGGTGGTCCTCCCCTACTTAGGGGGTATATCAGATTTCCTTGTGAAGGTCTCATGAGGACTAAGAAGTGTAGTCGTGGAAAAAGTGGTGGGAGGTTGATTTGCAGAAATGCTTTGATGTTCAGCATTAATCATTTGCAAATAGAGCCAGAATGAAGGAGCTGCATGAGCAGCCCCGATTTCTTGTGCTTTTTGGGATCACTGTTTGTAAGGGTGAGTCCTGTAACCAACCTACCTGTGTGTGGCAGCCTAATGGCTCACAAGTCCCAGGTTTCCAAAAAAGCTTTTGACAATTCACTGCTGTTGAGGTCATCTGTTAACATGCATAGAACAGCTTAATATATATATTTTAAAAACTGTGGGAATATTTCTACCTTGCTTTGGTGTGTGGTTTGTTGGTTTTTTTTATTTTGTTTTGTTTTAACTGACTGTTCCTGTGTGGTTAACTGGAATCCACTTGAGGTTAAAGCTAATTTAAACTGGATGCTATAGTTAGCATTTATGGTGCTAAAAGGATTATAGAAAAATAGATACTACATAAGTGGCCATAATCTTCTCACTGTGTTACTTGAGTGACAGAGAATGGGGTGCCAACCTGAGATTAAAAATCTAATTTTAGGGAGTTAACAAGAGTCACATTGAAGCAAAAAGGTAAAGATGGATTAAATTTTGTGGACTTAATTTTTTTTAATTGAGCCTCTGACCTGCTTAAAACTCTGCAATCATAACTTTAACCCAAGCCTGTGATCCTAAATTATGTACTATTTCCATACTCCAATTTAATAAAGTCAAACTAGACACTTCAGTTATACCCTTGATGGAACAGTCAGGATACATTTTCAGAGGTCAGTGTTTTGCACTGCCTGAAGTTTGGCAAGCCAGCTCTGTGCCATTATTTTTGATTGCTGGAGGCAGTACTTAGCCAGCCACACATCTGTGTGACTTCCACCAAAACAGTGACAAGAAAGCCAGCCCAGGATGTGAGGAATCAATGCAGACTGCAGCTCCAGTACAACCCCTTGGTCACAGTACAGTCACCTTGCCTGAAAAGACCTCCCAGTTCATTTCTTTTCAATCACCTGGACAGAAAAAAGAAAGAAGAGAAGAAATAGGCTAGTGACAAGTGATGCTGTTTGCAGCCCCAGCCTTACGGCTCTGTCAGGAGCGTGGGTTACTTCTGAAGAGAGACACAAAACAACTTTAAAGCATGAAAATTCCATCTGCATTACAGATGAACCAGCTTCTCTGAGGGAAATTGTCAGTGCAGCTGCAAAAGGACTGGCTGCTAGCATCCAAGCACTGCAGGAGTCTGGTGACTCGGGGAGATACAATGCACAGTGCTGGCTTACTGGTGTTTGCTTAGAGTAACTAAGGGTTGTTCCATATTCTTTCAGTCATATTTAATGGCTACCAGCAGGAGGAGGGATGGATCTTGTGTTCTGACTGTGACAGAAATGTAAGCAAAATCAGCATCCGGAGACTATCTGAACTGGGCTTCCTTTTATTCTTGCTTGTCTGTAGGCTTTTAAATAACAATTAAACCCTCTTAATTGGATTTGTGTACCATATGGCACCTTTCTCACAGGATAACTCTTTCTTGTTGCTGTCCTGTCATTTGTCCATACCTACAAATGCTATTCAGCCAGAAAAACAACATGCACCATTTAAAGACGTCCAAGGAGAGAACACTGTCTCTTTGGATAATTATTTGTATATCCTGTCTGAGGCATTGCATTCTCTTGTGGTGGTAATTCAGTGGAATAGGTTTCAGTGGTGTCCTGGTGTAACCCCAGCCGGCAGCTAAGCCCCACGCAGCTGCTCGCTCACTGCCCCCGCAGCGGGATGGGGGGAGAGTTGGAAGAGTAAAAGTGAGAAAACTCGTGGGTGGAGATAAAGACAGTTTAATAGGGAAAGCAAAAGCCACATGTACAAGCTAAGCAAAACAAGGAATTAATTTACCACTTCCCAGGGGTAGGCAGGTCTTCAGGGATCCTCAGAAAAGCTGAGCTTTGTCACATGTAACGGTACTTGGAAGAAAAATGCCATCTCTCTGAATGCCCCCCTCTTCCTTCTTCTTTCCCCAGCTTTATATGTTGAGTGGGATTCCATATAGTGTGGGATATCCCTTGAGTAAGTTGGGGTCAGCTGTCCTGGCTGTGTCCCCTCACTGGTGGGGTGGGATGAAGGGCAGAGAAGGCCTCAACTCAGTGTAAGTGCTGATCAGCAATAAGGAAAAGTGCTTGTATTATCAACACTTGAATCCAAAACACTGCTCTATACCAGATACTATAAAGAAAAATAACTCTAAACCAGCACAAGTGGCAAGCTCAGGTCTCTGAAGTGTTATAGCAGAAAGAAGTTCATAAAGGCTCAATGTAAGGGTAGACTACCGGGTAATAGGATGCTGACATGCTTGTAGTTCTGAATTCCTTTATTTCGTTTGTCTTACACTCATTTCTGTTGGTAATGAATTCATAGAAAGAGTAACTGCAAAATGGCACCAATTTTTATTATTTGGACCATCTAATAAAAGACACACAAAGGTATTGCTTATTTTACCAATGCTTGCAATGCTTGCTTTTCATTTCCTCCTAATCCCATTTCAAAGCACTGAGGTTCAGTCAGCAGTAGTTACACAGCTGTTTGGTGGTAGATGGAGCCTTTAATTATGGGCAGTGCCATGGGATTACTACTTCTAATTTCAGCTGCTGAGTGGGTTTTCTCTGGAGTCAAGAACCTTGTTTTTTTCCACGAATGTTTCTGCTCTAAACTCTTTGCTGTTTCATGTGTTGCATTTATTGCTGTTATATACCTTCAATTTTTAAATATCTTTAGATGATAGTGCCAGAGAAGCTGATACTTGCTGTGGTATAGACAGATGTAGAGAGCAGAGTGCGTCTGTCTGCAATGCCACTGGAGTGCAGTTTCCCCTGGAGGATCCTGCCTCTGAATAAGCAAAAGGAGGGACCATAAAACACCTAAATTTTTAGACCAGTGTAGTTGGTTAGTGTGAGTTCCTTCAGCAAACACATTAGGATCAGATCTGACCATGTTTGTGAAACGCTCTGCTTTCACACTGCTCTGTGGGTAAGTTTGGAGAAAGCAGTGGATCATGTCAAAACAATTTTGGCCCTAATGTAAATGAAAGCTTTCTTAGCTTCACAAGGGTTGATGACTCTCTACTGCTACCCAAGAACAAAATTTTACACCTGCTATCAAAATCTAAACTGATTGTCTGGGCTGACTGCCTGTGTTGGAACAGGACATGAGGGTGGGAAGAAGCTGAAGTTCACAGACAAGCAGTTTTTGCTCAACTGACAGGGTTTCATCTTGTCTTGCTTACCTCCATGTAGCCTGGAAGTCACTTCATTCACTCCATTACTAGGAGGGGACACCAGATTAAAAGATCATTCCAAGTGAGTATTTTAATTTCTCTCTTTTTATATTTCTGTTCAGTGACCTGAGAAAGGAAGGAAAAAAGCATAGTTGGGGTAATACTAGCAAAAGAAACAACTTCAGGGAATGGAAGGTCATTTACTCTCACTTCCAATGTGTGACAGGCTAATTTGTTTAAAGTTTCTGTGGGATGCCTATTGCTCCACAGAGTTGGTTTTGGGACTGCAATGTAGATGCCTCTGTTAGAACAAATAAGATGGAGAGAAAAAGAGGTTGCTTTCTTGATAGAAAAAGCAACAGTTCATCCACCAGGTGCCTCTCTCTGGTTTCAGTCTCACGTACGTCACAGTGAGGAACACATTCACCCTGTCACCCCTTCTCCCTGAGCACGAGGCCAACGTGGCCCCACAACTGTAACTCTGCGTCCTTGACAGTCGTACCCTCTGTAGATCACTTGAGCCATCATGGAAGCATTGCAAGCACGTTGATTACAGTGTAGGCAGTCCTGTTTCACCAAGGGCTGAGGGAATAAAGGATGCATAGGGGAACTAAGGTTTCACAGCTTACTAAGCTAAGAAGGACAATTACAATCATCTAGTCTGAAACTAGGCTAAAAGTGTATCTTCAGAGCTATCTGTCTTTGTCAAAGGTTGCAAGTGATAGTGATTTCACTAGTTCCCCTGATAAACTGTTTCTGTCTTTCATTACTTTGCTGTTGGGAAATCTCCCCTTATTTCAAGGCTGAATTTTTCAAAATTCAACTTTTATTCGCTGGTTCTCAGTCAGGCAGATTGGAAAGCTCCTCACGTATCTCTTCCCCAAGAGCAATTACCTTCCCAGTGTGATGGAGGTATGTCTATGCTTTCTCTTCAGTGAGCTGAATATGTTGAACTTCTTACCCATCACGTCAGAAGGTATGAGCTTTTTTGTTAAAGCCAGAAAATTCATTTGTGACACTCACTTGAACTCTGTCCGATGTCTTCAAATCCTCTTTAAAATGCGGACACCAGGACAGGATTCAGTAACCTAGTAAGGGTCCTGGCACTGCTACCAAGTGATGCTGAAATCCTTCATTATTTCTGCTTCATGTTATTCTCGCTCACCCATATTCAAGAATCTCATTAGTCCTTTTTGCAACAGCATTGCCCAGACAGCTTACAATGAGAAGATTATCTATAATGACCCCTAAATCCTTTTCTGAGCTCTGTTTTTCTCAAAGCAAAGTCTTCCCTTATACAAATATAAGCAACTGCCATTCTTGGAGCTCAAACACTTGATCTTACAAAAATACATTTTGTCAGGTTACAGCTATTTTCTCCAGTGGCTCAGGTCATCCTGTAATGATAACCCATCTATCTCTTAATTACTATCCCCCACATTTTTATGTTACCTAAATATGTGGTATAGGATAGAAAATCAAAACCAAAAAGTCAATCAAGAAAAAGTCTCTGGCTTAAAAATGTCCCCAGACAGGGGTATCTACCTATGACCTGTATTTTAAGATCTGTCAGTAGCTTAGTATTCAGTTCTTAGAATATTAACATATTCTAAGAATATAGTAATTTCATAGGAGATGTAATTTGTCTTATTTTACTCATCCTCCCAGTATCTTGGAGAAATTCAAGTGTTCGTTAGCAATACACAAGCCTTTGCATTTTTGTCCTGGAAGCAAACATAGTGATCTAAATTTCTTCCCAGTGAAATCAGACTTCCCGAGTCAAATCAATACTAAATTTCTTCTTCTCATTCAGTGGACAAAACTTGGCATTTTTTTTTTTCCTGCAAAGGGGATAGGGAAGTGAAAAGAGTCAATAGAGAAGTGAAAGAGTTTTGCAATAACCTGGTGTCTCTCCTGGGCAAGAGAAGTTGTGTGTTTGACTGCCATCAGGTTACAGACAAATGGATTTGAATTCTTCCACTCCCAGATGAGTGTTATTGCATAAAAACATCTCTTTTGACTAAAGCACTGATTTCTTTCTTGTTATATGGAAAGCTAGGCTTCAAGTTGGAAGACAGGGATAGGGAACAGAATGAAGCCCCAGTAATTCAAGAGGAAATTGTCAGCAACCTGCTACACCACTTAGACACACACGTCTAGAGGGCCAGATGGGATCCACCTGAGTGTACTGAGGGAGCTGGTGGAGTAGCTCACTGATCCACTTTCTATCATTTGCCAGCAGTCCTGGCTAACCAGGGAGGTCACAGTCGACTAATAGTTAGCAAATGTGATGCCCATCTACAAAAATGGTCAGGATCTGAGGAACAACAGGCCTGTCAGCCTGACCTTGGAGCAGATCAGTTTGAGTGCCATCATGCAGCCTGTGCAGGACAACCAGGGGATCAGGCTGAGCCAGTCTGTGTTTAGGAAAGGCAGGTACTGCTTGTCCAGCTGGATCATCTTCCATGACAAGGTGACCTGCTTAGTGAATGAGAGAAAGATGGTGGATGTTGTCTGCTGGTTCTTTAGTAAAGCTTTTCACACTGTTTTCCACAGCATTCTCCTGGACAAACTGGCTTCTTGTGGCTTGGATTTGGTGCACTGTTCACTGGGAAAAAAACTGGCTGGCTGGCTGGGCCCAGAGAGTGGTGGTGAATGGAGTTACATCCAGCTGGTGGACAGTCACCAGTGGTGTTC
>JAWWES010000169.1:9190400-9211201 GCA_035583135.1 Lophotriccus pileatus
GTGGTTTTGGAGCCAAGACTCATAGAATAAAGGGGAAAGAGGAGACAGCATAACCTTAGGAGAGATCAATTACAGTTTCCTTGAGGAGGGAGAAGTATTAGAAATATGAATAAGAAAATCAGTCTCTTTAAAACTGAAAATTTTGAGCTGGTACTTGAGTTTGAGGAGGACACTAAAAGCTCCTACACACCATGAAGCAGAACAGGCTACAGACTTCCCAAATTTCTCCTTGATCAAAGCAGTAATGCAGTGCTTGTTATATCACTGTGCCTAGCTGCTTTGCCTTAAAAGCGGCAGATGACAAGAACACTTAGAGGAAAAGATCTACTTTTTTGTCTATGTTTTAACAAGTAAACCCAATTGTGAGTAAATCAGCATTGTTCCATAGGAACAGAGAGAGGAGAGTAAGCAGAGTGTCATTGTTTGGATTCCTTTAGGTGGCATAGACGTACCATGCGGTATTTCGCTGGAATGAACATCACATTTTCCACTGCTGCGTAGGAGCATAAAATGCAATAGGGACCCCAGCAAATGAACAGTGTCTTCAGTGGTAAACCTGTGTTACACTGAAAAACAAGGGCAATAAATTCCTTTGTGTTTCACAATCACACACGGCACCAAATGGATGGGAGAGGTTTGTGTTTAGTAGCAGGAGAGGATCAGCCAACAGGATGTGTGACCCCAGTGCTGCTCTGCCTCCAGGGCTGCCTGTGCAGTGGGCACAAAGCCCTGTTCCAGGTGTGGGTGGGGAGTGGCAGAGGTGGCAAAATGTCTTATCGTAGATCAATTAAATCAGACTGTGTTCTAGATATGGAAGCCATGGCCAGGAACTGCTGCTGAGGTGATAAAGCAATGTGAAAATTTAAAAACAGATAAAATTGCTGACTTCTTAGATGGTCTTGCAGACAAATAAACTGTATGAAGCCACTGCTCTGGCAGTGCAATAGATGGATGCAGTGGCTACGTTGTGGTGGTAGGATTCCTTTGTCCTTTATGCTAGGGCCCTATCCCTTGTATTCATGATCAGCTGTTCCCAAGTATCTTAAAAATACTAATGACTAGAGGAACAATAATTTAATCCTTAAATTTTCTTCACTGTAACTTGTCTGCACAGCTATCGAATATTGTGGGAAAGAAATCACATACTAGTGCATGTAAACTCACTGGAAAAAAAGGTAATGGACATAATGATCACTGAGATTTGTTCAAGAAATATGTGTAGGACACATGTATTTATTCCAGTCAGCTACAAACCAGTCTGCCTGACTGTCTCTTTGCTGATATAACACTCCTCTTGAGAACTCACTGTCTTTACTGAGTGCAGGGGTCGGGCTGTGCCCACCAGCCATGCATAATGCCCAGACTGTGTGGCCTGCACCTAAGGAAACATATAATCACCACATTACATTCCCACAAAACTGCCACACACAAACCTTTGTTTCCAGCTCATAAAGATTTCTGAATTTCCTCAGCCAAGTGAAAAACACAGTGTGTATGGGAAGGCCCTTTTCCCCCCCTTGGGGTGCCTTTGTGTTTCCTTTCAGAGCTCTAGTTCTGTCTGGCTTCCTCAGTGATAAGCTAGGGTCTTGTAGCAAAGCAGGAAATAACAATTCTTCCTGAGCTAAATTTCTCTGGATAAATATTGATATGCTTTTGGCAAATATTCTGCATGCTGTGTGTTAATTTTTTGAGGAGAGTTGGACCAGTGTTGATGGAGGGAAATCCTCAGGATCACTGGTCCAGCTCCCTCTTTGATGGGGAACTGTTTACAGCACCAGGTTGGGGCAGGTGTGGCCATCTGGTAAAATGTTGAAATCTCTAAAAATAATGTTTCCATGAATTTTTAAGTGGCCCCATCCTGTGTTGCACTACCCTCCTACTCAAGCAGCACTGGGGAGTCCGCACAGAAGTAGCTGAGCCAAACCCTTTGTGAAAGAAATTGTTTTTTTCAAGGACTTTGTCTCTAATGGATGCAGCCCTATTTTGGCAAGGTGATTGCAGGGGCTGAGGGAATTTTCTTACCTTATAGTGCCCACTTTTCTTGAACTTTTGGTGTATGGACTGATAGGCCGTCAGCATGATGAAGCCTGGTACCAAGAAATTGAAAGTGGCCATAGAAAAAAGGTACGTGGCATAGTTTCTGGAAAGGGTGAGGAAGGGAAAAAAAAAGAGGTTGTTAATTCCTGTCTGATTACATCTATGATGTAAACTTGCTGTAAGTATTTACCAACCTGTATTTTTAAAATTGCTAAAACCAGTTTTGTTAACATGCTTTAGATGCAGCATGTGCTGAAGGGCAGTTAAGCTGTGCCACTCTGTTGTGTGGGATGGATAATATCGTAGAGAATCACAACAGATATTTGCTTTCTAAACCGAAACAACCCTACTCAAACATTTATGCTGGACTGTATAAACCCAAAACCACTTTGAAAGAGGTTTAAGTCCTAAACACAGAAAAGATGCAGCTTATAAATCAGCAAGGGAGTAGCAGAAACATGAGCACCAGCCTCTCCCACAGAGGAAGCTGTTCCCACATCCCACCATGTGAGTCAAGGCAGCCTTTGGGAGGGACATCTGCACCAGTGGCAGTGATGGGGGACAGCAGTCTTGGTGTACTGCTGAGGCCACCCCAGGGGATGGCAGCCTCCACCCCGCTCCTGTGGGAGCTGGCCCTGGCCCTCACCTGTCCCCTTTGCTGTAGTCCAGGGTGCAGCAGGTTCGGAGAGGTTCGTAGTCGTATTCCCCCCACCCCAGTAAGGGCATCAGAGCCCAAAAGCCAGCAAACAGCCACGCAAACACCATCATGGAGACGACCGTGCTCCACTGCAGCCTGCTCCCTGTGGGAAGAGAAATGGGGAATCTCCATGACCCAAACAAAAGCACTGGGAAAAGCTGTCCAGCCCTTGAGGCTCAGGCAGAAACAAGGAGCTGTCTGTGTTTTGTACCCTGAACCTGACCTGCATCTAGAGGAATCAGTCTTGCATAAAATATCAAGGAAGCTTTTAGACTTTAGGAAATAGCAAACTGCACTTCCCTTTTGTGTCCTTTACTTAGACAAATGCTGTATTGCTGGTTAGCTTTGTACCACACTGGAGATACAGCTGCTGTTACAAACCTGATATTCTTGTGTTTTGGGAATGTGTTTAAAGACTCAGGTGAGGCAGAGAGTAGAATGAACGGGTGATGCAATAAATAGTGTTTGAAGAACTAGAGTTCCATTGCAGGGTGTGGGTCAGATCAGAAATGTGACTCTGCACACATTCCCCAGCCCCTGCCTGCTTCCTTCCTGCCTGGCTGGGAGTGCAGGGCACGTGTGGATATCACGTATACTCTGTTCTAAAACTGCTATTCATCAATATATGTATGAATATATACACACAACCTGATCTTGTTCTAAAAATACTACTGGGCAAGTAATTTTGCCCTTAAGATCATTGCTTAGGCTGGAACAGGAAATGTGAAGCACAGCACTAGTGATTTTTTTCTAATTTTATAATAAAAAAATGTTCACTTGTGCCTATCTCATCCAGTTTCATAAAATACCACAGGAATAGGTCAATGGATGAAATGAAGGACTGGAAACGTCAGAAGACACGGGAAGTATTTCTTCATGGAGAAGCAGTCAGGCTTCCTTGCTGCTGCAGGATATTGTGTTAGTCTTGCTGCTTGCGTGTCAGAAGGTCTGGGTAATTTTGTTATGGAGGTTATTGTCCGTTGTCATGGCCGTGCTGAACAGTCCATGACGCCAGCTGCACCAGCAAGGAGAACGGTGACTTTTCCCACTGCTCCTTTCTAATCAAATCTCCCATTAGGGAGAAGTAATGAGGTACTTTCCACTGAGGTTGGGAAGCAATCTTTTTGTCTGGCCTTAACAGCAGCATCATGACAACAGGCAGGAAGATTCAGGCCAGTTCTGACCTTCCTCGGAAAGTGCTGGGGATAAGGTGTGTGAGGTGGGGCCCTGCCATGGGGTCAGATGTGGCTGACTCGTGGGTGGAAATCATATGTGGTCACACAGACTGGAGGTCCCTGTAAGGCAGCAGCTCCAGGAAAGACCACAAACTCTACAGTGGCTATTTTGAGTGGTACTGTCCTTTCAAAGAAGGAAAATAAAGTGAGTGTGTTAGTGAAACTGCCCTTTTACAGGGAGGCTGTTTCTACCTCTGTGCTTTGTCTTATCTTCCAGAGGTTCTTCAGGGAAAACAATTAGAGTTTGAATTGCGTTAAAAATCAACTTGGAAAATTTGTTTGGTGCAGGTGTTAAAAAATTAGTCCTGGAAAAGGTGTACAGGTGTACACATTGCAATTTAAATACCAGGAAAAAAAGTAAAGAATATTTTTTTTATAAATACTCTGTGTTTTAATACGGAACTCCGTGTTTTTGTGTTACAAAAAAAATATTTTGTAGTGATTTAAAATGTTATTTTGTAATAATTACTAATGAAGAATAATTAATGACTGATAATCTGTCATTCATTTTGATTCCTACATAGAAGATACACTTTGTTCAAAGGTTTAAATATTGCTTTGTAAAACAGACATAATATGACTCTAGAATGACATAGATGAAAATAAAAGAATAGGTTTTGATCTAGGGAACTAGTGATATAAGTAAAACTTTTTAGTAACTTGTAATTATTCATAATCTCTCGGTTTCAGAGAAGCAATGTAGCTTAAGCTGTATCTTTCAGAAGTGCATGCAATTTAGGTATATGCTCAAACAAGCACAAGGTGTCCATTGGTGTTCTACACAGCAGTTCTTGTAACTTGGCTTCACACAACTGTAACTTGAAATTCAACCGGGACAAGTCTTATTACATAAGCTGTCAGCTTTGTTTTGTGTTTTACATATTCTAGCAGCGTTTTAAAGGCATTATCAAAAGCAGCTGCACTGAAACCTGGATCTGAATTGTGTATCTTTTAAATCAAGCTTATGCCAAAAGCAGCTTTATTGCTTTGGGAATAAAATTTTGTAAGTGGTAAGCCCTCTGGTATTCTGAAAAAATCCTGAACTAAATCCTGGGGGGATTTTGATTCTCAGCAGTTTTTATAAAATAGTTAATATCAGTTACTTTTTGTGGTATCTTGTGGCAGAAATTTTGTTCTCCTTTTCCCCATCCTTTCACTTCTTGAACAACTGCAATGCTGTGAGGGTTTCAAAGCACGATGGGCCCTGACTGAGGCACTTTGGTTGCACGGGGTCCTGGTCACACACCAGCACCTTATGGATATTTGCATGTAACAAAAATGTCTTGCGTTGATTTAATCCGATATAATCCCGCCCTCCCTGCTGTCACCTTGCACAGAAAAACGGGAGAAACTCTTGCTCCCCTGGCTGCAACCCCCTATGGGATTTTTTTGTGGTGCCCAGTCTCTTGGGGCCACATCTTTCCTGTGGCCTGTGTGCTTCTGGCTGGGGTGTGTGCAGGCAACAAGGGAGTTGGGAGGCCTCGTGCTGAAATGCCTTTCAAGTATTTTCTATCAAGAGTGGCTTTAATGAAGATTTCCATGTTGAGTTCTTTAATGGGAAAAGTGCAGCCCATAGAACACTCCAGGGGAAATCACCCCGTGCTTGTGGCTGGCAGTGCCTTGCCTCAGTTCCCTCCAGCCTGGGAGCTCACGTGCCTGGCAGGGCTTTGGGAGCTCAGCAAGGTGCCACTTCTCATTTTTTATTAACTTGCTTTTTTTTTTTTCCTTCTTTTTTCCCCCCCTAAATTTTGCTTTAATGTTTGTGCCTTTTCTGTGTAAAACTGTAAGGAAAAGTTCATTTTAGTTACTTTTCCTCATATGTTAGGGATCACCACTTTCTTCTTAGATGTAGAATGGAGGACTATGCAATAATAGAGTCTGGCCCCAGGCATGTCTTTACAACCTGTCATCATGGGGCTGAGTTCCTCTGTTCTCTCTCCTCATACTTAAGGAATCCTATTTTGGAGACTAGAAGAGAGAATCAGAACTAACAAAATTACATTTTTCCTTTTGGTTTCATCCTTTTGCAAAATGAGATTAATGGTGAAGCAGACCTGGTGAAATCAGCTGCTTGCTGACCCTCCAGAAAATATTTACTCACACATCAAAATGTATGAATGTAAAATTAAAGAAGCTTGATATTATTTTAGTTTTACCCAGAAAAAATACTTTCAGTACAAGAACAGTAAAAGAATTGTGATTGGTTTACATGGCAAAAATGTCCTCCCCTGAGAAGGCTGATAGCAAGAGCCCAGGTGGAGAGGAGTTTGGTTGTTTTTGTGCACAGCAGGCCATTGCTTTACTTTAAATGACTTTTGGGGGCCTGATAAAATTTAGTGTAATAGCTGTGTAGGTCCTAATTCAATTAAATGCCCATGCATGGAGTTCAGAATATGCTTGCAGATATAATTCCTAATTAGGGCCCAGTGCTGGCAGTTTGGTCCATTAAGTCTAATCACTCTTATGCTCTGGTTTTCTCCCTTTGAAAAGCAAAAGTAAAGCTTCTCTTTTCCATACAGTGAAATATTAATAGAGGGAATATCAAATGGCTTCTGTAATTCCTTTGGGATAGAACAAGGTCACTCTCATAAACAGAACCCTCCCACCATCATTCAAAGATTATTAAAATTCTGATGTCTAGAGCTTAAATTTTTGAAGGGGCTAGGTGGAGCATGGGATATTCATCCTTTTGATTATGATGGTTGGTTTTTGGTGACATAAACATAAACTATATCTCCATCTTCAGCTTGAGAGAATATTTAAGAATGTAGGGGGGTTTTTTTAAGATTTATGGGTTTTTTTCAAATGTTTAGCTGATTTTCACAGGAAGAGCAAAAAAATACACCACTGACACAGTGGCTGCCTTTCAGCTAGATTTCAGCCTGCTGTTCAAAAGGAATTTCTCAAACAAAACGTGAACAGAATTTCTTATGATGGATGGAAAAAAGTTTGTTTTCCTCATTCTTGCAAATGATTTAGCTTTAGTAGCTGTATAATATTAAGTTACGATATATTCCAGAACAATATGGCTTGTATCAGACTTCATGGCTTGCATCACTTAAAGTTAGCAAGTTTGTCAAAGATATTTGAAAGTCTTGTAAGCAAAAAAACGTGTCAGTCATAGGTAAAGTAGGTGTTAGTACCTACTTAATCTGTATTGCAAAAAACACCAGTCACTGGTGCTCACAAGTACTCATTTTTGTAGGAATAGGAAATCTGCAATGCATAATAGTGTATTTTATTCATATTATTAGAAAAAACTCTTTAAAATAACCTAACTAAAGGATTTTTTTTACTCCACTGATTTGGTTTTTTTCCTTTTTTCCTGTGGTTCTCCATGGTCATAGAGCTGTTCTGATGATTACCTCCTACTTCAGTGAAAAATGCAAGATCTATATAAACAATGGCATTTTGTCAGGGAAAATTGATACAGGTGTAAAACTAGATGAAGGCAATGTGGCAGGGTATCTGCAGTAGGTGAGACAGGAGTTAAGGATTTGCTTCTGATTTGACAGAGCTGACAACTGAAATTGGTGCAAATGGTAGTTTGGTAATTTTTGAATACTGATATAACAACCCAGATTTCCTTGAATGTTAAGGATTAGATAAAACTCACTGCAGTTCTACTCTTGAAATTGAATGCTGCTGTGAAATCCCATATTTTCTTTTGTAATAGAGACAGAAGTAATGACATTTATCACTTCAGATTTTCCATTTCCCCCTAATTCTTAAATGCAAGTGTAAAATCTTCTAGATTCTTTTTCTTTCTTTTTAGAACTGTAACTGTGCTTATGAAAGGGAAAAAACTGACCAGGATCCTTCCCCTCTCCGCAAACTTCTGATGGCAGCGTGACATACCCTCACCAAAATGAACAATGTGCTTGATTGAGATGCCTTCAGCAAGGACATCTCTGTGGTAGGTGACTGCCTGCTCTCCAGGTCACTGATCCCCTGGGCTCTCCACCAGCTGCCCTCTGCCTGCCCGATCCCAGCTCCAGAGACACCTCCCAGGCTGCCTCCTCTTTCCTCCCTTGTTACATTGACATAATTCAGGACATTTTTATTTTCTGAATGGCCAAGGAGGGAGAACTATAAAGTCTATCTTGATGTAACCTGTCACATTCTGTCCTGAATGCTTGGCTGCTGACAGGTTCCTCAGAGTTCGCCCTTTCCTTCCTCACTGTCAGGCACTAACATAAAACTACTTCTGTTTTCTCCTTTTCCCCCTAATGATCAAATTTTGAAATACAGTTATCTGGTTTCCTATTCTTGCTAGTGATTGCCATTGATACCCTTCAGGTTCCCCAGCATTTTCTCCTCTTACTGCATACTTTCAGACTATTTCTTTGGTTCTCTTCACCTTGCTGTGAAAGCAGCATCTCACAGGCCCCAAAGCTACATTTAGGGGATGAAGAGATAGTTGCCCAGTGTGGTCACCTGATCAGAAAAAAAAACAAAAAAGAGGAGAGTAAAATATCTTGAAACTCTCCCTTGTCTATCATTTTCTTCCTTTTGCCAGTTAATATCAACCTAATTTCTGAAGAGTGACTTGTCTAGTTATCAATATACTCTAAAGGCAAATGCCTTGTCTCCGAGGGTTGTACTGATTGCCAAATGTAAAAACTTGCTTATTTTCAGAATGTTGGTGAACAAATCTGTGTTATTGGCATCCAGAATGGCTGTAAAGTCCCAAATTTTTCTATCATCATAGTAATCTCTCACATTTCTGTCAGCTCCTTCTTCCTCAGAAATATGGATAGTGGATAACCATGTGTCAAACTGAGGAATGCTACAACAAAAGTTTTCTTGGGAAACTGTTAGGACATAACAGAAAAACCTGGGGATGATGTAATTGAGTTTGGAAGGATTATCAGTTCCTGGCAAATGAAGATACAAGGTTGATAGCTTTGTTTTTTATAGGTAAAGGTATTTTGTACCTTTTGTACAGGCATGCAACCTGCACCAGTGTCAACTGGAGCTTAATGTATGGATTGAGAACATAGTATAGCCTGCAGGCTTGGTAGGGAATATCTGTGAAATATGAGTTAATCTTCCTTGCAATCAGCATATGAAGGATGCAACTAGAAAGGGCTGGTTTTACTGGAATAGCCGTAGGGCCTGAGCACCTTCTGGGTTTTTGGTTTTGTTCTTCAAAGTGTTCACTGTAGCAGCCATGTTTGGCTCTCAGTAAGTAACAATTTGAGCAAAGTAAAGAAGTTTGTGCCCTTAGGGTCTCTCTGCCTGTGCTCTTAATGTAGTGTGTGCTCATGACTGGAGGAGTGCATGACACAAAAGCATTAAAGTCGGTGTTGCAGAGAGCAAAATGTATTTCCAAGACATGCTTATTTGAGGCTCTCTCTTGTAAAATAGAGATGCTGCTCTTCTAGCTCCAAATGCATTTTGATGTCCAATGGGTGTTAGTATGGATTTAGCTTACAGCCTGCTTTTTTGGGTTCCTTTATCTAGACATGAAAAAAAGAATTTCCTTCCCTGAGTTGAATTCCTGCAAGAGCTGCAGAACAAAAAATTGGCAGCCTTTTCACCTCAACAGGATCATCAGATTGAACATGTTCCCTGTGTGGTTTGGGAGTCTTTCACCATGTGCTGCTTTAATCATATGGTGGCTGAGCCTGAAAGGCTGTGTCGATGCTAACAGAGAAGGGCATTGAATCACTGCAGATCAGCAGTTTCTTCCCCAACAAACTTCTCCAACTTCCTTCAGAAAATATTTTGTGAAGTGGAATGAGGAACATGTTGAATTTGTTTATCAACATTGCCAAAGAAACAGCTTTTTTTGAGAACGGTGTGGTTACATGTGGTGCTCTGGATTCCTCATTCTTCTAGAAAAAAACAGGCTTTAGCAGGAAACATGAAAGCTGCATATCTGCATGGGAGGACCTCATCCATTTCTCCCAGGTTGCTGAGCCCCCACACAACTGCCAAAATGGCCAAAAAGCATAGATTAGGGCATTTCAAACATTGCTGAGTGTCAGGATGCCATAGAAACATAGAACACTTAAGGTTGGAAAAGACTTTTAAGAGGTTCTCTGTCTTTTCAGAATAGGTTTGTATTTCATATTTTGTCTTTTTCCCTTTTCATAATGAAGGGCATGGAATTGTATACCCTGTGCTTGTCACTCAGTCCCTTCCCAATAACTTCTGAAAACTCTGGCTATTTAGAGTAAACTGGAGGGGGAAGTGGGGATTGACAGGTACTAAGTTGCTGCATTTACTGTGAAAGTTGATGTTTGGGGAGAGGTGAGTCTCCATGAAACCACCCACAGAGCAGACAGCATGGGTCTATCCTATTAGACACAAGGAATATCATCCCTGTGCACTGTGTTGTTTTATTTGCAAGACAGCAGATTTTGCCAGTTTCAGTGCTCACAAGGCTGCTAATTTGTTTTACAGTTGATGATAATGCCTTTTGCTGTGCTTCCCAACTTCTGGGCTAGCTAAGGGAATGGAATTATTCTCCTGTATCCACAGTGGAGCACATTTGGAGTCCCAGCACAAATCCTAGCAGTCTCTGAAGACACCAAATCCAACTCAGCACCCTAATTCAGCAGAAATTTCCACTCCTGATTGAATTGAATTGAATGCACAAATGTAGTATTGCCAAATACTGGGAGGAAGTTTTGTGATAGAAGACAAATCCATATATTTGTCAATCCTGTCAATCTCTATTTCTCACCTAAATCAGAAATATTCTTTCATAAGTTGACAAAAATAGACAAATTTATTTTCGCAGTTTGATCTCCCTGTCTAACATTAGATTTCCATTAAATCCAGGTAAGGTGTCAGAGCTAGTTAAAAGCTAAATTGCAAGAAAAAAACCAAACAAAAGAATGGCCTTCACTAAGGAAAAAAACCCACATAAATATATTCCTGCTCCTATCAATCGGTACTTAAAAATAGCTCTGCCATTTTTATTGAAACTTGCAGATAATTTATTCCTTGCTTGGGAACAAATGCACCAAGTTCGAGTGCTCATAAGGGGGCCTGGAATGAAGCATAAACCCCACAAATGTCTCTGGCACCCCAAAATGCCTGTGTGTCACACAAAGGGGCTGCTGAGCTCTGTCTGCCTGATCGTGCCTCTGCATGGGCTCTGTTCCAGCTGCCGTCTCTGCAGAGGCAGCTCTCCAACTACATCAAATTCATCTGTAATTAGTAAACTCTGCATGGGCATAAATATCTGTTTGGTGTGCAGCAGGGTGCTGGATGAAAGCCCAAGGTGAATAGATTTTTTTCTTCAATGCAAGGGGTTGGATTTTGTTTGGGATTTTGTTTTGAAAATCCTTATGTATTAAGAGAAAGCATGGCAAGAGGCTCACCACTTGGATGTGATCTGGAAGAAGAAATATCTCCTGAAGGTGGTTGGTGATTGCTCCCTGTATGGGAAGAGGTCCTTTGGAGAAATTGTTTATATTTGTTCTGTCTCTAGTATGCAAGGTAAACAAACTTACATAAAAGATACACAAATAATAAATATATGCTTTCTTTGCTTCTCAGAAACCTAAGCAAGCTGCCTTGTAGCAGGATCTGGGTGGGGTTGCTCAGTAAATGGTGGCTCTTACTTGTACAGTAGTGATGGTATCGGTCCCAGGCGACTGCAGCGCTGCAGTTAATGCTGGCTAGTGCCGTCAGGAAGCCACAGAATCCATGAATTTGACAGCCCTCAGAGCCATAGGGCCAGTATCTGTCAACAAACAAGGAATATGTTAAGAAAATGATAGAGAAAGATGAAGACATGTTTGGAAATGGCATTAACAGGTTAAAATGATATACTGTGTTCTAGATCTCTGAGAGACATTGTAAAAGATGTTGTTGTGGTTGCCTTTAGGTATATGCCAGCAGTTTTCTTGCTGTGATATCTGATAGAGTACAGCAAATATTACAACTATTAATACTGAGATGAAAATATAACCCTGCATTTTTGTATTGAAAAGTGGAGGTTTTAAATTTGAAATCTACATTTCATCCAGTTATCCATGCCTTCAAAATTTGTATCCTTTATGAGCAGCCAATTTGTCAATGTGTGAAAGTAGCAAATGAATTTTTGAGTCAGAGTTCACCATGCAACACAGTACAAAATCTCACAACAAATAAAAATAGTCTTGATAGCTAGACTGAGACCTCCAATATCTTTGCAGACATAGAATGAAAACAAGGAAAAGAACTTCCCAGTGTCTTTGCAGACACAGAATGAAAAGGAGCCATGACTGGTTTTTTCTTTCTGTGTTCATCTAAACTGACTCTTATGCTCGTAAACGCGGCTGTGAGGCAGAAATCTTCAGCAATCTCCTTTCTCATGTATTTACAGAACACCAGTATAATACATAAGGAGACTACCCCTGGAACAGGAGACTGCCTACTGCTTGAGAGGCTGGGAAACTTGTGCTCCTATTTGAAAGAAAAGGTCCTGCAATGGTTAAAACCAAGCTCATTTTGATGTATTGACCTTGGCTTCTCAGCTCCAGTTCAGTAAAGGCATCTTTATTGACTACAGTTGGACATAAGTGTCTGAAACATGATTGACCAATAGAGAAGGTAAAATAAGGCCCCACTGGAACTTATTTACTTCTTAATTTGCAAATATTTTTTATAGCCATTAAGAGAGAATGAAGTGGTCACATTCTGGCTTGAAATACATTTCTATTTTCCATTAAAGGTCTTTCCAGAGTATAAAGATATGATTCCAAGGTGAAATTATTCATCAGCTATTTTATACGGTGGTGGTGGTGGTGGTTTTTTTGAGTATAATTTGCTTGTGATTTGGTTGTTGTAATTATTTACTAAAATACTTGATACTGTTTCTGTCCTCTGATTAAGTGATTGACATGTGTGAAAATGTAGAAAATTAATTGTGTCATAACTGATATGAACTTCCTGGTGACGAGATCTGCATTTTGGTTTTCCAGAAACTTCTCAAATAAGTGCTTTAGTGAAAAGGTCCATAAAAAAAAACCCAAACAGACAAAGACCTGCAGATAAATTTGGGGTCAGTCTAGAGGTTTAGTGAAATGGTATTTTGGTATTCAAGTAGCTTCTATAATGACCGGCAAAGCTGTCTGGTTAAATGTCTTCTATAATCAGTCTTATACTCTGTCAGTGATTATATGTGGTAAAGTCTGCTTTTTTACTTGCCTGGTAGAACTATACAGAATTTCATTTTGCTGTCTCAAATTGAGAGAATGAGAAGGTTGGCTACATGTTGTGGTAGAGAGAGAGTCATTTAATTACTTTGATCTTTTAGAGCTTCAGCTATTAATTTTCACGTGGTTCTTCTGAGCATCCCCTAGGAAAAACTTTAAGATATACCTTAGGAAGCTGGAAAAGGCAGCGATGAATGCATTGATGCAGATCCCGCAGTCAGCCAGTGCGATGCTGACAACCAGCAGATTGCTGGGTGTTCGGAGTTCTTTGATTTTTCGGAAAGAGAGAATTGTCAAGCCATTCAGACAGAAACCAAGCAGGGCTGAAAGACAGAATTGTTCGGTGTGATTCAACTGGAAGTGGAAAATAACTACAATGATACTGTTGTTTTCTTTAATGAGGGAACAATAATTGCAGTGGAAACTTATGCACATGCAAGGGATAAATCTGTAGTGGTCAGTCTGCACGCAAGTTACAAAGGCTTTCAGGAGAGGAGTTGTAGGTGACAGCTGAAGCCAGTGCTCCAAACTACATCAGGGATATGGCCAGTCATGTGGAGTAGAAATGGTTTGATCTTACTCGTAATTCTGTTTTTGTTATAATAAGAGAAACTGGGTTGTCAGGCTTCATCCAGGGACACAGGGTTCAGAGCAAGGGAGATGCAGGGGAGGCAGTTTCGGGGGGCTGACAGCCAGCACGTGCTGCTGGTGCACACATTTCCAGGTCTGTCTTCGATAGTGAAATGGACTGTGTTCAATATCAATTATAATATTCTTTTGTGTCTAAGCAGAGAAATCCCTCAGCTGTGTTTCAGTCAGCCTGGCTCCCTCTGGGCTTCTATCTAAGGTTAACGTACACACTGCTTGAATCACATCGGCTCAATCTTATTACTGCCCCTCGTCAATAGACTATACATGGAAAGGAATAATCTAATTATGAAAAGCAGCCACTGACAGGTTTAAAAAAATAAATTAATGTTGGTCCTCAGAGAGGATCATCCAAGCAACCCCAGCTATTCACCCAGCACAGTGCTGTGCCACCCTGCAACCCATTTTTCACTGGTTTAAATTCAAGCTTTGTCCTTTAATGACCTTTTCAAGGTGACCTGAATTATTTTAGCTCTGATGAGGCTCTGACTCAACATCCAGTCTCTAAGTTTCAGTTAGATGAGAGGCACTGTGTCTTTTTCTTTGTGTTCTTCTTGGAAAAAGAAATTATATAGCACAGAAAAACTCCACATCCTCTAATTCTGTAAAGTAGTGTAGTTACTTATGCTCATTGTCTTAATTCTGCAGTTACATAAGATGGATGATTTTTTTCTAGTCTAAAATCCTGCTTCTACCTTAATTGCATTAATGGCTGATGGCATAACCATAGTAACAGCTGATGTGTGTTTTTTATTACACAACACATAACAAAATACTTCCAGGAGAAATATTTGGAGCCATTTGAGATCTGCTGTTCTTATTTCCTCCCTGCCAGATTACCTCCCACCCACAGGGTAAAACTGCTGTCAACTCTTCCAAGTGCAGAGAAGCCTTTAGGAGAGATATGTTGTGAGCATATTTAGAGTAGAGCTGAGGAGTTATTACTACATCAACTTTTTTTCTATCTTTCTCCTGTTTTCAGAAGCCTCAGGCTTCACCATATTCTACTCTCTTGAAAGTCAGCCTGAGTGTACAAGTAGAGAACTTACTAAATGTAAAAGAAAAATAGCTTTGAATTTTCATTTTCATATCAACAAGCGTGTCCAATTAATAAAGTAAATGCCACTCTTCCCCACAACTTTCTTGCAAACTGTACTCACAAGCTGCCATTAAAAAAAAAAAAAAGAAAAAAGAGGGGTCTTCATCACCTTTCTCTGAGTCTTCAGAAAGTGAATTAATCTTTAATTATTTAGTTTGATCTGATAAGTCTGTTGACAAAGAGTTTTACCGCCAATCTGCTGGGCGCATTCTGCCTAAAGCCCTGCAGAAAATACTTGTGTTTAGTAAATCACAAATGTGTTAGGCCACTTCTGGTTTTAGGTGGCGTTTACTTTGTTTCAACTTCAACAGCCGCAGGTCCCTGGCACCCCCTTTGCTACCTGCCAGGTAGATACAAGTTCACAGCTTCGTTGCAGTCTCTCAACGAAGTGGCTGATGCCTTAAGAAAAGTCCACATCGGCTAAACTAAATGGATACGGTTTGTTTACTTTTACCCTGCAGCCATTAATTGCAGCTCTACCAACGCAACCTGGATGCATGCTAAGAGTTTACAGGCTGTTTTGGACCTATCATGTTTGATTATAAGTCATCACAGCCCACAAAACTAGCAGTCCAATTGTATTGAGAGATTATCAATCATTTCAATACCCTTCCCCCGAGGAAGATAAAATTGTCTTTAAAAGTCAACAACAAAATCTTAAATCCCCAAAACTTGAGAAGAAAGTACTTCACTGCCACAGCTATGCATAGAGTGCAGATCTTTACTGCAAACAGCTTGCAGCTCATCCTGATTTACTCAGCAGAAGTACTGGTGATGTGCTTGTGGCCACAGTAACCTGGGTCAGTGTACCACAAATGCTGCTGTTTATTTCAATTTTAATTCCCCCTCTCATCACAGATAATAGGGGAAAAAAGTCTTACTGCTGCTGAGGTCCCACATCGAACTTACCTTCTACCAGCAGGGCAGTGCCTATGGCAAACACCTCTATTTCAGTGAAGCCTTCAGGGAGAGGGTGTGGAGTGACCATTCTTATGGCAAATATGTCAAACGATTTAACCTCTGCCCTCTGTTATAGCTGTAGGGCTGTCTTTTCTCCGGATGTCTCTACTTCCAGTAGCCCAAGGCTTCTTAAAGGAGCAGCTCACGTGCAGACACATGCTGTTATTATATAAAAGCTTTGGGGTTTTTACTCCCGCCACTACAATCCCTGCAAGAATGTTATTAATGATGGGACTAGCATCAACCCGCACCCCCCCTTCTCCTGCAAATCGTATTTCAGACACCAGCAAAATGAAAGCATTCATTGCAATTACAACAAGTCCTTTGTAGAGACAAGATTAAAAAACCTGTCCTGTTAATTCTGCAAGACTGGAAAAGAATTAAAGGTTGTGGAACAAAGGAAACATGTAATATATAACTGGGAAGTGACCTGAAAAATAAAGAGGCACTCATTGAGTTGGTAATTAGAGGAAAAGTATGAACCGATAATTTCTGCAGATTGTAGGTCTTCCCCTCACCCATTTTTTTAGGAACTGGCCAGTGCATTTTTCTGGCAATAACTGTTCTGTATAGTAACATATCTCCCCTTTGTAACTGAGGCTTAAATTAATATGCACAGTGGCACAGCCTGATTAAAGGCAAACACAAATTACTGATTTTGAGCCTTAAACATACAAGGACGTATGTGAGCTGCCCAGTGGTGAGTGCACACAGGAATTAACTTACTGTCCTTTTAGAGATGTTTGAGAACTGCAGTCATGGTGTACTGTGGCTCTGGAGTATGTGCTACATGCAGCTTGTCCAACCTCCCACTCATTACCTGCCAGCTGACTTCCCACCACAAGCACACCACATGGTGGATTTGAGATGTGCGTGAGACCTTGTAATTTTCCAGCAGGTTCAACCATTTTCCTTTCATTCATTGTGCAGTTGATTGATTAGCTAACTCTTTGAATGCTTGGATCCTGCGGAATGGAAGACAGCAGCTTTCAGATTCCAGGGGAAACAAATTATACTTTTTTAGCTATACAACTATTATTTATGTAATTTTTAATGCCTGTCCATTAAAAGTGAGCAACTTTTTTCTGAATTTTTAGCCTACATTTGGAGTAGTGATAGCTATGATAACTATGATATAGGGTTGTTTTCTTCTAATGGTACTTTATCCTACACTTTTTTTGTGCATTTGTTTCCTTTTTCTTCACTTCTCAATCCTTACGACTTTTCCCCAGACCTACTCATGGCCTTAACAAGCTGCCACTGGCATGGTAGTGGCACTTCTTTGACATGTAACTTTCTCCATCCCCACAATTCTACAGAGAAATGGGAGCAAAAAGGGAGCTGGAGCTGAAGCGCCTAAGCTGGCTTCCCCCAGCTCAGGTCTCACACTGCTGACCTGGTTTTGTTTGATTGAGGGGTCAGGCAGTGTGAATTTGCTCCAGACACAGCCAGAATCTGTTCAGTTCTCCTGACTACATGGTGCAAGTGCATTTGCAGTCAGTGGTCTCGGTTGAAGACAGTGGTGGATTTTTTTGTGGTTTTTCTGAAAGCTGTGCCTACAGGCTGTGATGCCCAGGAGAACTGATCAGAGCTTCAAGGCTGTTGTGATACCATCTTGCTGTGCTCTTGTTGATCTCTGGCACTCAATTTTCAGCTGTTTTTGAGGTAGCTAGTTGTCTTGATGAATATGCTCTTGGATCTTGAGGGAGGATTCAGGAGGGCATATTTGTTAGGCTATACAGATGTTTGGTTTAAGCAGGGTATAATTACATTGCACCACATAAACCCATCACTGTTTGCCTTTCACTCAGCTACATGTCTTGATGACAGAGAATGTGACAGCCCTGCCTCCTCCTAGCAGGGAAAATGACTGATCTAAACCTGTGTTTTAATAGTGATCATTGCATGTTCTTGCAAAAAATTAGTGCTAGTTCTTGTAAATGTGCTGTAAATCTTTTTTGTTTGGTTTTTTTAGTGTGATAGTTCTGAAATGGATGGCTCATTGTAATGCTTGTCAACATAGAGCTGCACAGCTCTTCTAGGCTGGGGATAAAAGACACAGACACTTGAACCACCCTCATGAGGGCTTTCAGGTACTTTTGGTTACCTGCCAAAAGTACTTCCCCTTTGCTCCCAAGCAAATTTCCCGAATGTGTACACTGCTGGCATTTTTGTGGTGTGTATAAAAGTCTGTGGTGCAGACTTTGCTCATTCCAAAACTAATCTTTCCATGAAAGTAGGCTGCTACCCCAACCCCCTTGGATTTAACAGATCTTTATTAGGCTGAATATTAATAACTTGTTGGCTGCTTTTCTTCAAGCATCTTAACAATTTCCATGCCTAAACCTTATTTAATTTATTGTTGCAGAGTCTAATAACGCAAGTCAGTCATAGGCAAACTTTCCGGTTTCAGCATCTGACTCAGGTGTAATTGATGTCAACAGGAACTCTATGCATCAGTCTCTCAATACCCTTTTTTTGATGCTGTGTTAATCTGATTTTCTCATGCTATTTTGGAATAGTACGGGATAATATATGGTCCAATATGGCTGCTAAATTAAGCTATAAAATCAGGTTATAAATGGGTTTTTCAAGCAAAGAGAAAGTGCAAGTAGGGAATAAATAATTGAGTTTGAAAGAATCCCCTAACGATAGTTCTTTTTCCAGTTGGTGAAACAAAGCTACATTCATTTCCTTTCCCTCCTTTTTATGTAAGACATGACCTCACATCATGTATTCCTCTGAGGCCAGGGAAGACATGCAAATGATAACAGATTTGCCAAGGACATTTATTAACTCTTTAAATGATGAAGTTTTTAGTGGTGTCTTTCATATGCACTCTTTCAATAGCTACTTACTGTTTCCAAATTCAGAGGAAAGGTCTTTTGCTCAACCTGATGTTTTCTTGCAACTTTATATTTTGAATTCCCACTCATCTCCTTTCTGCATCAATAAAACATCCGTTTCCTTTTTCCAACTGCTGTGGTTTAACCCCAGCCAGCAGCTTCTCCCTTAAGAATACTTCACTGGTTACTAATGTGTTTGCAAGGAATACGGAGAAAAAAGATCTCTTGCCAGATGTCCCCATGGATATCATAAAACTGTATGGATTTGGTGGGAGCATATTAATCTTTGTAAAATATGCACTGGTACAAGCACAATAAAAAAGGTGCAGTGCAAAGATGACTGAGCGCTCATGCCCTCTGAATTTTCTTCAAGCAATCAATGCAGATTACTGACACTTTTTTATATTCACAGCAAGAACTTTCTTAAATTGATGTATTATTATTCCTCTGCCTTCTTAATCCTTTATTCTGATTCAGGTTTAGCCAAATGGTTTTTGACTTTTTTTCATTTTTGTTGAAATATGCCTTTAAATGACGAACTGCAGCATTTCAGCCAAAGCAGGCTGGGAGTGCAGCAACACAGGACTTCAGTCTGGTATCACTGAAGCGAGTGGTAATCTTGGTCCACATGGGAAATGTTTTTCATCTAGGAAAGGAAACAGAAAGCATATTGTCTGGAGACCTTCTAGTTGCAGTTGTGTAAAGTTGTTTCGGTTTGGTAGGAGTGATTTGGAATATGCCCCAGACTGTAAATCGGCACCTGGCATTGGCCATGGGAAGGACGATGCAGGGAGTAAGTCCTCAGAGAAGCATGTGGACAGCCCTTTGGAAAAGCCTGTGGCCACGTAATAGCTGTTCTCCTCAACAGTCTGGCAGCATAGCATTCTCCTGCATCTGATTTTCTCTGCAGTTTCCTCCAGAGCTGTTGTAGGAAGATGTGGTGAAGCCCTGGGTATAGCCAAGGAGGCCTGGGGGAGGTAGGAGCAACGGCTGTGCTTTTGGGGAGTGAGTGTGGCAGCCCCATATCTGCTTGGAAGGAATGTGAGGGGGTCCAGGGCAGGGTTTGAGCTTTCTGCACTCAGGATGGAGAGGTGAGGGTGGGAGGTGCAGCCTCTGCTGAGGAAGGTAGAGAGAAGGGGTCACTTGTAGGCTCACTTGTGGCCTGGCCTCGTCTCTGCTCTGGGGCTGGGTTTCCTGCACAGTGCTGTACTTCAGTCTTTAGAGAGTCAAAACTTGCCATAGAGCTAAGAAGCATCACCTTTACTATTTGAGTTACCTCTGCAGAGGCAGGTAGCTTAAGTCATACTAAACTGAATACATATTTGATTAACATATGGAAATCCACCCAGGCTAGAAAATTAGTAAAGTTACTAGAACATTAATTGCATCCTAGAATTCTTTGTTGGATATACCAATCATGATCCTTATCAAATACGTATAATTTTTGCCTTGATCTGTCTCTCAAAATGCTGTTTGGATACCTATGTTTTGCTTTCAGTTATCCTACTAGTTTAAGGTCATATAGATATTCACAATATAATGAAATATGCTATCTCTCTGCTGAACATGTGATGTATTTCAGGACTATGGAGAAGAAGGCAGCCCTACAGAATACAGGATATACCTAACACTGTTAGTGTATTTCCCCCTTGGCATTAAGGCCTTCCCACTGCAGGATGATAACTCTTCCAGTTCAAAGACCAGTACCCACTTCTCAAAAGAAACTCATGAGGGGCTTTCAAGTGGGGTTTTATTTGTATTACAAGGGGATTTGCACACCAGCTCTCCTGGTGTGCAAATCTCTTTACTATTGCTCCTGTAAGGAAACAATGTGATATTCTCTGAACTATTTCTCAGTGAGTCTGTGCTACTGGTCATGTGTGCAAATGAACTTCTGGACCATGTATGACAAAAGCACCTAATTTTTTCTCTCACTGTGATATTGTATATCTTGCTTGTCTTAACAGTTGTCTTCTACCAATGTCTCTGCATCGGGATTTCCCCAAACTTTCTGCTGATACTTCCCTCAAAAACATTACCTAAGTCTACTTTTAGCAAAGCTTTCCTCAACTTCAGTATAAGATCTGTGTTTGCTTTGGGAGGGATTAATCACATCTAAAT